>CM026554.1:28824357-29424357 GCA_015143295.1 Tetracentron sinense
GACCACTGGAGGGGGTGCTTTCTCTTACCTATAGCCCTTCACAACACATTCCCCTTGTACCTACACCTTCAGCCCTAAAATAAAATGCCCCAATTTAACTAGCTATCATTGATATATCACTTTTTTTCCCCCCCCCCCCCCTTTGGGGGGCCTAACCTCCTGCGAATATGCCATTGAGGGGGCAACACCTCCTTACAGACCATTCTCTCTCACTCACTCCCTAAATACCTAGCCCCTTATTTAAAGACAACTTAACCCTTTATAAGAACCGCAGATATTCAAATTCTAAGAAATCCTAATCAAAATCCACAATCTCTTAATTAATTTTCTCTTGAAAAATGGTTATACCATAATTCCACCTACATTGAAATAACCTTGTCATCAAGGTTTCGAACCAACGTCGTACTTTATATCCTCATCGAAGTTATTGTGAGTTTTAAGAATTTTTTATATTTTCAAAAGGTCAAAATGCCCCTACCTTTTTAAAAATACCAAAGCCCCCCTAATCCTGTTTGAAATAATTCCAACCATTATTTGCATTAATTTTACCCAAATTAGTTTTTTACAACATTTTAAAATATTTTTTAAAGCATTGTTAAAAATATTATTTAGCTTTTTTTCAAAGGGGCCCCAATACATTAAGATGCCGACCGTGTCCCCATCTTCAACCTTTCGCCTTTTTCAAAGTTCTTTTTTTGATTTTTGGTTGTGTTTCTTTGATACAAACGGATTTACAACTAATTCAAATCTTATCCAAAGCATTTTTTTACTCATTTAATCAATCCCATGTAGAGATTACTTGATCATGGAGAGTTTGGATCTCTTTTCACAGCCTAATCCCCAGACTTTAACCACAATACAACTCGTTTTTTCAATCATAATAACCGATGAACCGAATAAAGGCGGAACGATTTGAGAACAAAAGATTAGGCTAAGGGATCCTCCCAGAGTGTACGTCCAAAATCTAACCATTTGCTCAATTATTAACGTTAAGGGTTAGGATTATAAGCTGACTGATATTCGAAAGGAAACATTAAGCCAACCCACATCCTGGCCCTTAGGTGGTTTGGTTTTAAAACGTATTATGTAGGGGATATATTGGGATACCCTTGGGGGGGGGGGGGAGACCACTTCGAATAAAAATAGGGATAATATAGGGTTGCTGTACGAGCACACCACTAGTGAAGCGACTTGGACCCCTTTAAAAAAATTAACTTACCATTTATTTTATAGGTTGTATTCTATGTCACATCTCACAGACCCCAAAGCCCTAAACCCTTATAACATCTCCGAACAACATCTTCTCCTTTATAGAAGTAATCTTCTCATGTCTCTCCTTTTATATCCCTTCTCGACTTCGATATGTTTGGTCTCCTTCTATATTTTTTTTTGGTCTTATTCTTTATATTGATAATCCCAACATAGGTGGGTCATCACACGGTGGTCGCGGGCGACAAGGACTCTTTCAATAAATTGACACGTGGCAGCTTATAGGGTGAAACCCTAAGGGTGCCGTGAAATTTTAACCACAGTTCCTGGGTCTTAACAATGCCACTAGTAGCTCATATAGCCCTTTAACTATGGTTAGCTCAATCTCCCTAAGTTATATTTTTAAGGTTATATATTTTCTTATAATTTTTTCTTTCTAAAAATAAGGTTATATGAACCGAAACCTAAGGTGAGTGAATCTTAACCATTATTAGTTGGGTTAAAAAGGACTTGAAGGTATACAGATCCGGCGCGCACGGGAAACCGTATTTCCCTTAAAAATGGTGTAGAAGTAGAAAATTTATATGCATTATTTTACTCTTGGTGTACTCGTAGAATTTGTTTATATTTTAAGGGGGTTCCGGTTATAATAATATAAATGGTGTCCCAGTAGTCGTCAATACTGGGTGCTCACAAGCATCTCCTAAATATAGCGAAGAATTTGGAGAGAAAATTTCAGAAAAGAGGAGTTAGAGAGGATGACTACGTTCATCATCGTCTTCCTCCTTTGGCCAACATCAATTCCATCCCAATTTGGGCAACAAGACACATCTTGCTCTTCGCAACCTTCTACCCGAACAAAGCTCTACCTCTTTACATACCAACGAACCATAAGGCAGCGAGCGCTTTCTCCGCTTCATTCCGCCCAGAATAGGCATAGTTAGCATGGTGTTATCTGTTTCATTGTTTAGAATATGTTGTTTCAATAATGTCAAATTTTTAGATTATCTTAATGGTTATTTAAAACGAAATTTTTTTCAATTAGTTTGTTTAGTATTAATTAACCGAGCATCTATTAATGTTAGCTACATGTTTTTAATAAGTTAATCATTCCTTAGCAACTTAATTAGCTTATTAAGCGATCTTAGTTCATTTTTTTTAAGATATAATATTCTGATTCTTAGTTTTATTCATATATAATAAGTCATTTTTTTGTTGTAAATTAAGCATGATAGTTTTAAATTCCGATTTTAAGGATAATTTAATCGATATCCTATGTGCAACAAATTAATATGGGTTCATTACGTATCCTCTACACCACAAAAAACCAGTAAGGATGGACAGTCTACGGGTGGCAGCTGGGGGCATAATACTTCCTCGAGACCAATCACATCCCTTACCCTCATATCTACACGATATGATTTCCTTGTGCCACACTTGTAAGCAAGGGATTGCTCACTCACTTCCAATTCGAGATATATATCTAATCAAAGAGAGGAAATTCAAGTCGTCACCTATCCAATTTTCGGGTTAAATATATAGATTGGGGTAAGGAGATTCGATTATGTCCGGGGACGGTATGCACCCCATGCACACCGTCCCAAGAAGGTTCCTACTTAATGACCCCTATATTCACATAAATTCGATTTGAATTTTAACTATATGCGTAATCAATAACAAAAATCAAACTTTATTATACTTACATAACCTAGATCAAAATTTTATTACCATCTAAAACAAAGAACCTGAGATAGATTAATTAATAGAACTAAGTTCTTATCTAAGGAGATATATTCGCCCTAATTAAAAATAGCTAGCATAAAGATCTAATCGATAATAAATAAACTAACTAAAAAAATTCAGTTTTAAATAAACGTTAATCTAAAATTCTGCCCATTATTGATACAAACTAATTTTCAAACTGAACAAGAGCACCTGCTCACTATTGCTATATGGCGTGAGTGAAGAAGGGAGAAAGCGGATCCTACGGTTATTGGCTATGTGAAGAGTGGAGCTTCTGTCGGTTTGGTGAATAACAAGGATGCTGCGTGATGAAGAGGAAGAGGGCGTTTTTGCTCCTTTAACCCATATGGGGGATTATACCTTAAACCCCGTCGAGCTGTTCGTTAATATGGATTGCAAGGGCGTGGAGAGCTTCTGCCATGCCGTTTGCACAACCGGAATGTCAAAGCTGCATTGCCATGAAGGTGTTTCCTTCTTGATTTATTATCTCTGCAAAGCAACTGTGGAGCGATTGCAAAAAAAGAATGTTTTCCGAAATAGGGGATGGACTTTGTGCTGGCCAAAGGATAAAGATGAAACATGACCAGTACCGTCCTCTCTAACTCCTCCTTTTCTGAAAATTTTCTCTCTCAATTTATCTCCTTTTTGTTTCTCCAAATCTGTTCTCCTTTATTATCATTTCATAGAGGGGGTATTTATAGATTGAGAAGAACGAGCTGGAGTGGGGTTGAAACTCTGGGGATTAGGCTGACAATGAGATAGAGAGAGGAGTTTTTGGTTTTAATCCAAACTCCTCCATAATCACCCTATGTCTCCTTTGGATTGATTTGCATGAGTAATAAAATGCTTTGGGTAAAGATTTGAATTAGTTATTTTAAATCCTATATTTATTAATCAAAGAAAACATAACAAACAAACAAAATAAATAAAATCGGATGTTAAAAAATTCGGTTTTAACCCTTTAGTTAATGTTATGTTATTTTATTTTTCTAAAAACCAATGGTAGATGGGTGAATCCCTAAGGGTGGATGGATCTTAACCATAGTTAAATGGGTTAGAAAGGGGACACATGGCAAGAAAAATGGAGCCTCCTCGCGTCACCGACCGAGGAGGTGATTATTTTACATGAAAAGAGAATTTGTCTTTTGATTAAGGCACATCACTTTTGTATTAAATCCAATGTGTGGTTACTCTTGGTGTAGATATTTGCAATGAGATACATTGCTCTAGATTACACAACGTAGAAAAATATGGATTTTTTTTTTTTTTTTTTTGCAGTTCATGGCTCCAAAAAAAAAATTAGATAAAAAGCGAAAGTATCAAAAAAAAAAAAAAAAACCACAATCTATTAACCATTTACTTGCTGATGGTTTTGACCGCGAGGTTGCACTGCGCAAGTATTTATGGCCCGAAGGTTTTTACTTTAAAAGTATTTGTACTAGACAATTTGGAGGCATGGTACACCACAAACATTAGTCCAATCACACATCTAACATCTAGCAGTTGATCATCATTGATGAAGTTTTGATTGACTTCAATTCAAAATTTGCAAAATTGCATAGTCTTTTAAACACTTATGAAAACATCTTTTGACAGGTATAGATCTCCAACACAATAAAAATTCCCCTTCCCCACGATGTTAGGATCAAACACCCCTCAAACGCTTTTTCGTGCATTATGGGTTGTCGTCTGATCTCTATTATGCCTGTGAAACAACCACATCCGTCTTTGGGCCGGCACTCGATCTATTGTAGCATGCATCATTGTCATTAGGGTTGTCAACAGAGCGGATTCGAAGTGAATAGTGCAATATCCGCATCCGATCCGATTAATTCTACCATTATCCGTATCCGCTCCGATATCCGGCGGATAATAAATTGAAGTACCGAATTTGAATTCGATTAACAAAACGAATTCGGATAATATCCATATTCGCTCCAATTAAATAATCGAATTCGAGTATATTCAGATAGTTTTCCGAATTCGACCGCCGATTATAATCAGAATAGTGTCTGATTACAATCCGAATTTGATTATTATCCAAAGTCTTTATCTCATGATCTAAAAAAAAAAATCAAGACACCAAATACCTGATTCTGTTTTCACGATCTCCTCATCTCCCCTTGACTTTACTCCTCCTCTCCTTCACGTTTTAAAACAAAGAAACTAAAATATTTGGCCTTTAATTATATGCAGCTTAAAGGGGTAGGATAAACATTTTATCTTTTCACAATTAAATAAAATTACCAATTTGCATCTACATGCCCTACTTGGTAAATATGTTAAAAGCATGTCATTTTCAGTAGGCCCAGGATTCTCTCAAGTTTGAACCCCTAGAGGTCGCCACTTGTCTCCTTTGACACCCCTTAACCATGGGTAAGGTTCACCCACCCCATGGGTTCACTCATCCATCCTTGGTTTTTTTTATATTAATTATTATTTTTTAAATTAAAAACTGTTTTTAATATTAAAAACTTTAAAAACAGTTTTTTTAATTAAAAAAATAATCATTAATATAAAATAAAAAAAACAACAACAACAACAAGGATGGGTGAGTGAACACTATGGGTGGGTGAACCTTACCCAGGATTAAGGGGTGTTAAAAGAGACACGTGGCGACCTCTAGGGGTTCAAACTTGAGAGATTCTCTCAAGTTGAACTTGAGAGAATCCTGATCCAGTAAGTAATACAAATAAAAAGCATGCCCTATTCAGTGAAGAACTCTTTCTATCATGTATTGTTCAGTGTTCTTTCTAATATTGACTCAGTATGGTGAGTATATAATCCTAATAGTTGTTATTAATGTTATTATTATTTTTTTTTGGCAGTTGTGGGTGACTTGATTCAGTAAACAGTTCTGGCTTGGATGAGCCATTGCCGAACCTCCATTAACGGCCGGTATGAAATACGTTAATATCAATTAATTCCCACTCCGTCTCTCTTGCTCCCCTCCTACTCCATGGCTCTCTCTCTCCCCCTCCCACTTACGTCTATTACTAATACTTCAATCAATGAAAGAGATCATGTTTTCATATAGTCTCAATATTTATTTAGAAATTACCCTATTGTAACCATTTTTTTCAACTCGGGTAGGAGAGTCATGTTATCAATTTGTATTGCTTATTCTTATTTATTTATTTTTTTTGTCTTCTTGAAGGGATGCTTTTGAAGGCTCATTTCATTAAGAGCAATAGTTCGCTCCAGGGGCGAGGAGCCAACTATCGCTCCCCGCTCGTACAAAGCCAACCCTTCCCCTGCTACGAACTCGGGTTAAGTTTTTATTACCCTATGGTTAAACTTTTTTATTTTATTTTTCTAAAAATCAAGTTTAGATGGGTGAACCCTAAAAGTGGGTGGATCTTAACCATAGTTAAAAGCAGTTGAAAGAGGGACACATGGCAAGGAAAAGGGAGCCAAGACGTACTTTCTCGCGTCACCGACCAAGGAGGTGATTATTTTCCTTTCATTAAATCCTTATACTTCGACAGGTAACTGTTTTTTTTACGATGAAAACTTTCATCGAGTTAGGATGGGCAATAGCGCAACAGTGTCTTACAAAAAATGGGGCCCCTTTTTTTTTTATTCCCAGTTTACCCTTGTTGAACGTGGGGCCCTCCTTGGTAAGACACAAAGGGGCAACAACGCAACAGCGTGCGCTGTTGCCCATCCGAACTCACTTTCATCCAAGATTTGAATTTCATGAAATTTCGGTTTCGGCCAACACCAACGACATCGACTGGGTTTATTTTGAAAATTAGATTTCGGGTAAAATTTTGGATTTCGAAGATTTCGGAATTTCGGCCGAAATCTGATTTTTTATTTTTAAATAGGTTTTTATTATTATTTTTAATTAAAATTTGGAAATATTCCGAAATATTTTGAAATTTTTATTGAAAATTTCAAAATTTTATATATTAATTTTAAAAATAAAATAATAATATTTATATAAATATATAAAATTTTAATAAAATATTATTTTTAACATATATATAATTAATAAAATATTAATATTTCGGATTTCGAATTTTGCTGAAATCCTGCATTTTTTCGTGATTTCGATTCGGGTTGGCTGGCCGAAATCATCGCAAATTTCAAAATTAAAAACCTTGCTTTCATCTCCTCGGTCGTAGGACGTGAATTACTGTATCTCCCCCCCACCCCGGTACCCTTTTTTTTTTTACCACGTGTTCCCATTTTCACTCATTTTAATTGTGATTAAAATTCACTAATCCTTAGTATCAAAGCATCTAACCATGATTTTTAGATGGAAAAAAATTTAACCGGAGGTTAAAACTTACTAATCATAATTTGAAGGGCTTTGTGTGGGCGAGGAGGGGACTATTCCTCTTTTCTTAATTGAATTGATCAAATTGGGAACACGAATATATGACTTCAATTTTAAAATTTGGTGGGAGCATCGCTTGCCCCATCGGTAGTGTGTGCTAGTCACCATTCCATTGATCCGGGTTCCACTCCCAAGAGGGTATGAGGGTTGTCATCTCCATCCATTCATGACTTATAACAGATACTAACCTATTAAGCAGGGTTGTGGCCTAACCGCGTATATCTCACTAAAGAATTTTAAAAATTAAAATTTGGTGATGACAAAAGTTTACTTCATTGTTATGTGAGATACTACCAGACTATGAACCTATAGTTGTTTGTTTGCAAGCATTCTACTGTTGGTGAAATAACCTTTATCTTTACTATTATAATGCCAGCCGGTGTGGCCTGATTTTTCCGAAATTCTCAAACTACTCTTATAACTATTAAATGTGAGAGGTAGGCATAGCTTGATTTTTCCGAAGTTCCCAAACTATACTTATATAAAACAAAATTTTGATTTAATATTTTACTTTAATTTCCAAACTACCCATTGCTCATCTATCTATTTAAAAAAAAGAATCACAGTCAATTGCGATTGAACTCGGGAATAGTTCAATCGCACCTGCGGGTTAACATATGTCCCTTCTAACTCCTATTACCTGTGATTAACTCCTTCCCCTCTCTCTCACTCACGTGCATCGTACGTGCCACACACTAGTAGTTTTAATGGCATATCTGCCCTACGTACCTGTTTACCGAAGTACCAATCCTGGTCTACGAATCACTTCAATTTAGAATACCTGTATTTTCTTTCAGTAATACACGGAAGAGAAGTTTTAAAAAAATAATAATAATAATAATAAAATGACCTTCAACTTAAGGCTTACATAACTGATTTCTTATCACAAGTGCCCACTACTCCTAAAATGGGTGACGATTTGGAGTCCTTATATGGTTGACTACGGAGATATATGTTTCGGCATTTGCGCATTTTACCTTGAACATACGAACAAAGATCAAATTCCAATTTTTTTTATGCATGCCTTTTTAGAAGTATTTTTTAATGATTTTTTTCACTGTTATTTTTTGCATCCCGGGCATCGCACGGGTTTCTGCTTAGTGTTAAAAAATGGAGAATGATTCTTTCTGCGTGAGCGTTCCACTCGCACGCAGTCCCTGCTTGGCACGTAACTTGTTTTAACACTCATCTCATTTAACTGTGGTTAAGATTCATTCACCTATAGGTCCATCCATCTAACCTTGGTTTGTAGATTTTCTTAAAAATATTAACCTTGGGTTGACTAACCTCAACCACGGTTAACACTTGCAGCTGCTACAGGTTGCCACATGTCCCTTTTAACACCCACTAATTGTGATTAAGATTCACTCATCCCTAGGGTTCATCCATCTACTCTTGATTTTTAGAAAAAAAAATTGAAAAAATATTAAACTTGTGTTGACAAACCTAAACAACAGTTAATGTGCGTGCCTAGAAGTTGCCACATGTCCCTTTTAACACCCACTAACTGTGGTTAAGATTCACTCACCCGTGAGGTCGATCCATCTATCCTTGGTTTTTAGGAAATAAAATAAAAAATATAAACTTTGGGTTAACTAACCTAAACCATAGTTAACACACGCCTATAATTGCCATGTGTCCCTTTATCACTCACTAGTTGTGGTTAAGATTCACTCACCCCTAGGGTTCATCAATTTACCCTTAATTTTATATAAAAAAAAATTAACCCTTAAATAAATAAACCTTAACCAAGGTTAAAAGGAACCATGCGGCAAGAGCATGGAGTGTCCATGTTCCACTGAGTTGGAACGCGGACACGTAAAGAATCAATCAAGCCCCTTGAAAAATTGTAAAACAATTATTAAAAATTTCTAAAAACCTAATTTGGGAAAAATTAAGTCAACTAAACTTTTTGAAATTATGTCAAAGGATTATGGGTATTTTGGTGATTTTAAAAAGGCGGGGTATTTTGATAATTTTTGACTTTATAAAAAATGGAGAGGCAAGGACATTTCCAAGGAAAGACCGTGCAAAACATGAGTGTTGGCAATGCTTGTTTTTGTTTTTGTTATTATTATTTTTCATTTATTTTATTATTAATTTCTTTAATTTTATTTTTAAAATTTTAAATGTTATTTCTTCCAAACTTATTTCTGTTCCAGAACAGATGATGGCTTACTTATTACTGTCAAACGAGTTTTTAGCACATAATTAATCTTAAAAGTACATGAGAATCAATAGAATTGATACCAAACGGGCCATTGGATGCATAGATCCGTTCTATTACAAGACCTGCCACTTTTCTATGGAAATGGTTAATAAACTGCTCTTCAGCATTTACTTAATGAACTGCCTGCCTGCCTCCCTCGGCTTTTTGGTATCCTGTGAAGGAGACAGTTCCCATACGGTAATAACATCCCTTGGGGACTGGTTCGACAATATTCATATGATATGATCATATCTATGCAATTATTCCAAAGGCTAGCTTTAGCTACTAATTAGTTTATGGGTTCATTCTACTGGTGTGGGTATCTTTGCAATTGCCAAATGGTGATAGTCTGGGAGCAGAGTGTTGGTCTCTTTGGCCAAATGCACTTCACTGGCAATTCAAGACCCTCTATTTATACATGACACCCTCTCCAGCTTCATCCCCTGGCGACTCTGGATATGCGTCAACCATTTTCGACGGAGTTAGGATGGGCAACAACACACGCTTTTGAATCCGTCATGCACGTCTATAGTGATTAGCTAATCTCTGCAAGCAATATTCAAATTATAGTGCTCGTCTTTTGTTCAAAGTAATTCTATCTATATATATATATATATATATATTGTTTTTGGAAGGTAAGCTGGGGTATGTTTTGTCATTTGTGGGACAGAGACTTTTTCAGCCTAGACGGACTGTGATGGGCATAGATTTATGCCTTTGTTTTCTCTTCGGAACTATAGGTAGTATCATGCATGGTTTCCTCCGCCCATGTCTATTGTCTCCCTATATATCCAATGCCAACAAAAAAAAAAAAAAACATTTTCATTGTAACCATCTATATGAACAAAGTGGCCTGCAATTGCGACATAGCAATTTTATTTAACAAATAATATAATGTTATCAGATTAAAAAAACCACCAGTATCGCCATTTTCTCATTTGTCGACTTGTACCAGTCGCAGATACCTCCTCAAATATGCTACTATAAACAGTTTGCCTCAGGCGTCCCAAGTGCATTCAGTTAATTACAATATATAGCAGCTATTATGGGTGTGCCAACCGAAGTCAGAAGGGCAACGTCAAGGGCTCATCGGAGATTCGTCGGAGTTCGACAGAGGCCATCCGGAAGGTGGGTGGCCGAGATCAAGGACTCCTTGCAGAAGGTTAGGCTATGGCTGGGAACTTTTGACACTGCAGAGGATGCAGCCCGTGCCTATGACGACGCAGCTCGAGCTCTCCGAGGTGCTAATGCCCGCACCAACTTTGAATCACCAACCATGTCTGCATCTGGCCATGCTAACCATGGCATACCAGAAAGTATCGAGCCATTCTCGTTTGAGGATGGGGCCGAGACGGCGGCAGAAGGACTGCTTGGTGCACTCAAGGCAAAGCTACTTGACGGGAAGGCGATACGGATGCCATTGGCACCGGGGAGATGTGCAAGTGTGAGGCCTAGTGTTGTGATTGCACCCCACGCTGCAAATAAAGAGCAATACAGCATCCGCGCCAAGGTACCCAATAATCAAAATGTGCTTACAAGTCACGATGATGAGCTGGAAGGTCACGGTTGCACCAAGTGGCACCATTTCCCAACTGCAATCACTATGAGTAGCCAGATGGCAAGTCCGGTGTGGCCGAATGAACCGACACATGAGAATGGTTTGTTGGGGTCCCTCCCTGGGCCAATTGAAGCAATGGGTGATTTTTCATTCTCAGATCAGTGCCTTGGAGGACTGCCGCCAGAGGCAAAGAAGAGGAAGATAGATGTGTCTCAAACTTATGAATCTATAGGAGGCATCTGGGCCTCGTCGGAGTACAATGCACAGTGTGATCAGAATAGCTGCTGGGGTGTTGCCAATGGCTCTTGGGATCCTCTGCTCTATTTATCCTCTGTGCTAGGGGGTGATCAAACGCATTTACCCATTAAAGATCAGTGTTAGGTTAGATACAAAGGTCCTGCCCCCTGTCCCACAATTGCACCCCATCCCCCACTAGAAAGTAGTTAGCTGTAGCTGTAAGGGTAGAGAGAGGTGAATTCAGTGCTATATATGACATAATGTCCATAGAAAGGTGACCATCTTAGACATCCAGACATGGGGAGGGTAGGAAATAAGGGAGTACTTTTCTATTCTAATTCATTCTTTCCTATCTCTAACAATGCTTTTGTAGTCCACTTAATTTCAGGTCTGTATTATCTTCTTAAAAAGGAAAGTCCATACAAGTATTTTCAGTAATCCTAGAAATGTCCATAATTAAATTTCCAACTCATGACCCAATGGGAAGCCAAATTAATAATAAATATATAAAATAAAGGAGGAGAAAAAAGGGTTCAAGATGTTACTCTAAAAAAAGCTCTGCTAAACAATGTTTTACATCAATCTCACCAAAAAAATTAAAAATAGTGCTGATCTTGATTATAGTTTTCTTCCAATATGGGGCGTCGATATCATTTATCTACAGTTAGTTGTTAGTGTTAGTGGCTGTCATATCACCCAATGGGGGAACTTCTATCATTGAGAGCTTCCCTCTCTTTGAATGGATCCCAAGACTTCTTACAAGCGAGAACACACCAGCACCATCGGAGCTAATAGTGATCTATTTAGAACCATCAAAAGGGAAGAGAAAAAAAAAAGGATGGGGAGTTCGATTATCCATCCTGTCCTTTTTTTTGCCAAAAAAACAAAGAATGCTCATCTCAAATGAACCTTATATGCAACATTAGTAAACGAAACTGCCGCACACAATTACTAGCCGGCTGCAATCAACTAACCAACGACACTCCCTCCGACGATCAGACCTTGCTCAGTGCTCACCAACCATATATATTGTCGATCTTGTCAAATCCGTGGTGTATTAATAATTTTGGTGTATTGTTAGAAGTTCTATGATAAAAAGCATCAAGCGAATTCCAGAAATCCTCGAGAAATAGAAAACAATAAAAGAAGAATAAAAAGAAATAATTTTACATGAGACGCGAGATGATCCATGAATTTTCTGCCATGGCTTTGTTGATATGATGGTGTTGAAAATGATGCAGTTAAAAAAAAATCTGTTCTTATTTTTTGGGCAGAGATGTCAAAGAGTTGTAGGGTTTAAGGCAAGAAGAAATAATTGCTTATATGAAGAAAGATGGATGAAGAAGGAAAGTGGAAGAAAAAGCAATCTGAAGATAAGTGCTTATAGGAGCGACCCCTTGACAGAGGCAGGACAGGAGGATAGAAAGAGGGGAGGTTGACGATGATGGGCAGTATTGTCCATTTCTTTTCCTTTAAGGTGCAACTACTTAAAATTTAAATATTGGGGTATAATAATCAAAAGATGGGGTGCGAGTAGCACCACCCTTTAATAATTGGCATATGAATCCACGTTGATAGCTCTACCATAGGAATCGACGTTGATAGCTCTCTGTGAACCATGACCTAATCAAAGTTTATCAATGGAACTATGACCTACCAATACCATACCCAACTAGATCAGTAAGTTGGAGTAGCCTACAGTGCATAGCCCTACCTAGTATAAGGAGGACAAGATGATTGTCTAGACCAAAGACTTAGAAATATATACTAAATTTTAATTGGTAGGGGTGCGCCACGCAATGCCTGAGTTAAGTAACTTTGATCTTTCGCCCCTTGTCAGGCAGGTCTTTTGAGGAGTATTGGTCTAGACACTCATTAATAGTATCAGAGCAGGCACCATGTCTTGGGTTTGAGTCGGTGGGGTGTGTTTTTTGGGAAAGCTACCTAGGGTTGGGTTATGGGGCCCATGCTTCACGGCGGCCACGTGGCTGAAGGTCCCCTAAATGACCGTCGTGGATGTCGGTTCGGAAGGATGGTGGTTTGCTATGTACCTGAGTTAAGTAAATTAATCTTCCGCCCCTTGTCAGGCCGGTCTTTTGAGGAGTATTGGTCGAGGCACTCATCAAGTATCCAATTTTAAACTCATAAAAACAAATACTACACTTGATCTTAGCCAAAAGGCCGAGAAAGGTATGGTTTTGTGAATTTTGAGAGAGAGAGAGGGAGAGAGAGAGAAAAGGGCCCGATCCCTTGTGAGAATTTTGAACCACTACCTAGGTACAATTGGACCACTAGAAGTTTTATGTAAAAAAAGAATCGTATTTTATTTTGGGTTCAATATACATACAATCTTTAGGCCACAACCCAAGTTTGTATGGTTCGTATATGTTCAAGGTTAGTGAAACAGGTGGATATTTCAACCATCACACCCTCTTAGTACTTGATCCCAGATCAAAGTTGTGGTGTACCACAACCAATGGGGCAAGCATTGAACCTAAAAAAAAAAAAATTGTCCAACAAGTATGGATTAAATGTCTAAGTACTGGAAACCATGCATGACTTGCATTAAGCACCTCCAAGAACAAAGAATTCTACCAGGCTGTTTGGCATCACTCACGAGGAACAATTCTCTATTCCCCAGGAATAGAAACCCATGAATAGTGTTTGGTTGGCAAAGACTCTGGAACAATTCCGCAAAATGTTTTAGAGTAAGAATTTAAGAGTAAATTTTTAACTTTTCAGAACTATTTCTCAGGAAAAATAAAAACAAGGGCTCTCTCACACGTTATTATTATTATTATTATTGTTATTGTTATTATTAATAATAATAATAATATTACTATCTCTTTATTTTTTTATTTTTTTGGTTCCATCCAAAATGGTTATATTATTTATATTCTTTAGAACAAATCCTAACTTATTGTTGCCAAACAGGTTTTCAGCACATAATTGATCGTTAGAACGCATCTTCAAGTTTGAACAATTCTTCTTAGAACAAGAGAATCGCTAGCATTGATACCAAACGGGCACAATTTCTAAATTTATTCCAGAAGTTTCTACCCGTCAGATTGCATGCTTGTAAATTCATATGTAGCACTAGGCTGAAAGTTTCTATTTCCTTAAATTTTGCAAAAATCCATTAGATTGAAACTTTGCAGCTGTATTCAAATCATTTCTTACAAAACGGGCTCCACAAATAATGAAAAATTCACTCTAATTCTGTGAACCTCTGTCAATATCATCATCAACAACACATCATCCCAATTATTTGTGGTTCCTCCAATCCCTGTGCTGGCTGCTAAATAATCAATACTACCAGTCTACCATGCAGAAAATATTTGGTTGACCAATTTGCAGACATCAATATTATGTATTCCAGATTTAGTTCATGTGTAATTACAAAACTACATTTGAGGATCCATTCTATCACAAAATCACCTCATGCTGAAAATTGAAGGCCTCTTATATGAAAATGTTCACCTTTCTAAGACAATTGCTCCTCTCTGCTTAATATCCTTTTGTTAGCCTCAAGGTTACAACTCTAAGTACCCTTAATAGTTTTGATGATAACACAATAATGAAATGATCATTATGGTGCTAATGTTTCCATTTAGTCTATGTACTTTCAGAGAAAATGAACATTAAGAGCATCATTCAAGCTATGGAGAATAGAAAAGATCAACTACTCAAGTGAATCAACTCAAAAGCCAAATCTAAGTCATTTCAAGGAAAAAGCTTCAAGGACTCAAGCCAAATCATGAAGAGTCAAGACTGAGGTTCCATAAGAAGATCAACTCTCAAAGTTGCCTTATGTTAATCTAGGATCATGTAAAGTCCTCAAGAACGTGGAACTTGATTGCTCAAATATACCTAGAGTGACCTTAGGATACTTAGAATAGGTTGGACATCATTCTAAGGCCCTAAAAATAATTAAAATAATGATTTTATGAATGCCAAAAAACCAAGACATAATTCCTATCAAATTGATCCCATCAAGATGAGTTCTCTGTAAAATTTCAGAGAACTCGTCAACGAGTGCAAGAGACTCGTCGACGAGTGACATGACAGTAAACTCAAGTTTGAACACTGTCTCCACTCGGCAACGACTCCAGGATTTTCCAGACTCACTTGTCGACGAGTGCTTGCGGGAACTGAACATAACGGCTAGTTTTTCAACGGCTATTTCGCATTAAATTTTCCTACAACGGCCAAATTGATTGCTCAACTATAAATAGAGCTTATTTATGAACAAAATACAACAATCTTCTACTATTCATTGATTCATTGATTATCAAATTTGATCTAGCATTCAATACTCTGTTTTTCACTGAAAACCTAGAATCCCAATCCTTGTGTGTTTGAGTATTCAATTCCAATCATGTTTTGAGAGATTATTAGCTTTGCTTTTCACTCTTATTCAGCTTATCAAGGAGCATTCAATTTCGGATTAATCATCCAACTACTTATTGTAAAAAGCTAAGTCAAGAATCAAGGATTCTTGCACCAGAGAAGAAGAGTTCTTCTTGTAGCCAAGAGAGGCACTCTCTTGAAGAGGTTATATCCTAAGCCCGAGAAAGGATTGTAAAAGGTGTAATCCTCACCCGTGAAGAAAGATTGTAAAGGCTTACTCTCTGCCCGTAAAGAAGAGTACGATCAGTGGAATCGTGTGGAAATCCTTAAAGCGAGAAACTTAAAGGCGGGGACGTAGGCAAGTTGCTGAACCCCGATATCAATCTCGTGTGTGGTATGTTTAATTTTTCTCTCTATTTAACTTAATTATTGCTCGTAGTATTTTGTTGATTCATTTAAATTCCGCATAAATCACTTAGAAAATTTTAAAATTGTCATTGACCCTAATCACCCCCCTCTAGGCCCATTAGCTGGGCAATAATTAGCATTAGAGCAAGTACTCTAGCTATTCAGATTTAATCATCTTAGAGTTAAGGATTTTATAGCAAACATTTTGCTACTACCTTAGGAGAGGGCCAATCAACCACCCGTCCTCCATTGTATAATGGAGAAAACGACAACTATTGGAAAACCAGGATGATGTTCTACATCCAAGCTCTTGACTATGAATGTTGGAGAGTCATAGTCAAAGGTCCACATCTTCTCACAAAAGTGGTTAATGATGTCAGAATTCCTAAAGTTGAGGAAGAGTGGAATGAAGCTGATATTAAACTCATTCAGATAAATGCTAAGGCAATTAGCAATTTAGACTGTGCTTTAAACCCACAAGAGTTTAAAAGAGTCTCTGGATGTGATTCAGCCAAGGAAATATGGGATAAACTTCAAGTTACATATGAAGGAATTAACCAAGTTAAGGAAGAAAAAATCAGTATGTTGGTTCATAAATATGAACTTTTCAAAATGGAAAAAGATGAATCAATTAGTAAAATGTTCACTAGGTTTGCTAACATTTTGAACGGACTAAAGGCACTTGGTAAAGTTTACTCTAGTGCAGAAAATATAAGAAAGGTGTTGCGTTCATTACCAAAGGAATGGTCTCCCAAAGTGACAGTCATTCAAGAAGCAAAGGACTTAACCAAGGTCCAAATGGATGAGCTTCTAGGGTCATTGATGACGCATGAAGTAATCATGAAGGGGCATCAAGAAGATGAGCCCAAGCTCAAGAAAGGACTTGCTCTAAAGTCTTCTCATTAAGAAGAAAGTGAAGAAGAAGAAAGCGATGAGGATGAAGACATTGCCTTCATGGCTAGAAAATTTAAAAGGTTTCTTAAAAACAAAAAGAATTTCAAGAAGAAGCCTTACAAGAAAGAATTCACCAAGGAGGTATTCAAAGGTGAAGCAAGTAAGAAAGAGTCAATCATTTGTTATGAGTGCAAAAAGCCGGGACACATCAAGACGAAGTGTCTTCAACTCAAGAAGAGCAAGAAGTTCCGGAAAAAGGCTATGAAAGCTACATGGGATGATTCCGAGAAAAGCGGCCCGGAAGCTTCTAGCGATGAAGAAATAGCCAACTTGTGCCTCATGGCCAATGAGGATGAGGTAACTCCTTCACTCAATGAATCTCTTACTTATGATGAGATTAAGGATGCCTTTGATGAGTTATATATAGAATGCAAAAGAATTGTTTCAATGAACAAATCTTTTAAAAAAGTCACTCTTACTCTTACAAATTCTTGTGAATCCTTTAAAAATGAAAAGACCTCCCTAGCAAATGAAAATAAGATATTGAATGAAAAATTAAAAGAATTACAAAATCTATCACATGGCTCATCTTGTGAGTGTGATGAACTTCAAGCTAAAGTCAAAGATTTGACTAAAATAGCTCGCACCTTGTCTATGGAAGAAAAGAACCTAGAAAGACTATTGAGCCAACAAAGATGCATCTTTGGTAAGGCCGGACTTGGGTATAATTCATTTGCAAAACAAAAGGAATACCAAAATTTCTTCACTAAATCAACTAGTCTTTTAAACCCACCATCTAATGCATTCTTCACTTTCAATGGAAAGAAAATGATTAAAAGGTGTGGGTCCCAAAGGGAACATTCACTCCTAAGACCAACCAAAAAGGATCAAATATGGTTTGGGTTCTAAAAGGAACTTATCCTCCCAAGAACAATCATAAGTCAATTTGGGTACCAACCAAAATGGTGTGGGTACTGGGGGGAACATATATTGGAGTTACTTAAACTTATCTTGCAGGTATGTTTGAAGTCTAGCTCTTCCAAGATGACATGGTTTTTGGATAGTGGATGCTTAAGGCAAATGTCCGGAAATAAAAAGTTTTTCATCTCAATCACTCCAAAAGATGGAGGGCATGTGACCTTCGGGGACAACGCGAAGGGGAAGATCATCGGTATAGGTAATGTTGGTAAGGACAATACTACTTTTATTGAAAATATTTTATTAGTAGACGGTCTTAAACATAATCTCATAAGTATTAGTCAATTGTGTGATAAAGGTCTAAATGTGTCTTTTAAATCAAATGTTTGCATAATTAAAGACAAAGATAACATTAATACTATGTTTATTGCTTATAGAAAGGAAAATGTGTATACCATAAATTTTGATGAATTAACCTCCCAAAACTTAATGTGCTTTTCAGCTATAAATGAAACTAGTTGGCTTTGGCATAGAAAGTTAGGCAATGCAAGTATGGATCTACTATCTAAATTATCTAAAAATAAACTTGTAAAAGGTTTGCCAAAAACCAAGTTCTCAAAAGACAAAATTTGTGATGTTTACCAACTAGGAAAACAAATTAAGTCATCTTTCAAAAAGAAACTAGAAACATCAACTTCTAGACCCTTGGAATTATTGCATATGGACTTTGTTTGGGATAAATGATGTAGCAAGCTTAGGTGGTAAGCTTTATGCATTTGTTATTGTTGATGATTTTTCTAGATACACTTGGGTGCTATTTTTATCTCATAAAAGTGAAGTGCATGCTATATTTGAAAATTTTTTGTAAAAGAGTTCAAAATGAGAAAGGCTACTCCATTAATAATATTAGAAGTGATAGAGGTAGAGAATTTAAGAATAAAGAACTTGAATCTTTTTTTGAAGAAAATGGTTTCAACCATAACTTCTCCGCTCCTAGAACTCCTCAACAAAATGGGGTAGTTGAAAGAAATAATAGATCTTTACAAGAAATGGGTAGAACAATGCAAAATGAACATAAACTACCTAGTTATTTTTGGGCTAAAATCATAAATACTTCTTGCTATGTAATCAATAGGTTTGTTATAAGAAACAAATTGAATAAAACCCCCTATGAGCTTTGGAAATGAAGATTTCCTAATATAGGTTACTTCAAGGTGTTTGGATGCAAATGTTTTATTCTCAATGACAAACACAATTTAAAGAAGTTTGAACCAAAATCTAGTGAGGGAATCTTTCTTGGTTACTCTTCAAATAGCAAAGCCTATAGAGTGTTTAACAAAACTTCCCTAGTTGTAGAAGAATCAATGCATGTAATATTTGATGAATCTAATCCTTTTGAATCTAAGAAAATTGATGAAGATGATCAAAATGACAAAATAGTCAACATATCTAAAGATATTGCAAATTTAGAAATCAATAAAGATAATAATGAAAATCTAGTGAATAATGTTGATAAAACCTTAGAAGTTGAAAACTTAGATGAAAATGTAGAAGAAAATGAACTTCCTAAGGCTTGGAGATTAATAAAAGATCATCCTAAATATCTCATTCTTGGAAATATGGAACAAGGTGTGAGAACAAGAAGAAATATTTGTAATAACTTTGTCTTCCTCTCACAAATTGAACCTTAAGAATTCATTTGAAGTAATTAATGATAAATCTTGGGGAATTGCTATGCAAGAGGAACTTAATCAATTTGAAAGAAACCAAGTGTGAGATTTAGTACCTAGACCTAATAACAAATCCATAATTGGTACTAAGTGGATCCTTAAAAATAAAAAGGATGAAAGTAGAAACATCATAAAAAAATAAAGTTAGATTAATAGCTCAAGGATACAACCAAGAAGAGAAAATTGATTATGAAGAAATTTTTGCCCCGGTTGCTAGACTTGAAGCTATTAAAATGCTTCTTGCATATGCTAGTTATAAAAATTTTAAACTATATAAAATGGATGTTAAAAGTGTCTTTTTGAATGGATTTATTTCGGAGGAAGTATATGTTGAACAATCTCCTTATTTTGAAAATCATAAATTGCCTAATCATGTTTTCAAACTCACCAAAGCCCTATAGGGTTTAAAGCAAGCTCCTAGAACTTGGTATGATAGATTAAGTGGCTTCCTACTTGAAAATGATTTCATTAGAGGAAAAATTGATACTACATTGTTTATAAAATCCAAAAATGATGATATGTTTATAGTACAAATCTATGTAGATGACATTATTTTTTATTCTACTAATGAAACTCTTTGTGAAGAATTTGCTAAGACCATGCAAGATGAGTTTAAAATGAGCATGATGAGAGAGTTGAACTTCTTTCTTGGACTTCAAATCAAGCAAACAAAGGAAGGTGCCTTCATCAATCAAGCCAAGTACACAAGAGAGCTTCTCAAGAAATTTGGGATGGACAACTCAAAGAAAGCTGTCACTCCCATGAGTCAATTTACAAAGCTGGATAAAGATGAAAAGGACAAAGTGTAGAAGAAACTAACTATCGAGGTATGATTGGTAGTTTATTATACTAGACTGCTAATAGACCTGATATCATGTTTAGTGTATGCATGTGTGCTAGATTTCAAGCTAATCCTAAAAAATCACATATGACTGCCATCGAAAGAATTTTCAAATATCTAATTGGTACAATTAAAATAGGATTATGGTACCCTAAGAACACTTCACTAAAACTAGTTAGTTATTCTGATGCTGACTTTGCTGGATACAAAGTTGATCGGAAGAGCACTAGTAGCACATGTCACTTCTTAGGACACTCATTAGTTTCATGGTCTGGTAAGAAACAAAACTCAGTTGTTCTATCTACAGCTGAGGCTGAATATGTGGCAGCTGGGAGTTGTTGTGCTCAAACTTTTTACATGAAACAACAATTAAAAGATTTCAAACTATTCTATGATAAGAACTCTATCAAATGTGATATACAAGTGCAATATGCATGACCAAAAATCCTATTCAACATTCAAGAACTAAGCACATTGAAATAAGATATCATTTTATAAGGGACCATGTTCAAAATGGGGACGTAGTGTTGGAATTTTTTTAAACAAATAACCAACTAGCTGATATTCACTAAACCCCTCCCTTATGATAGATTCAGTACCTTAAGAAGAGAATTAGGCATAGCTAGACTATGTGATATAAAATGAAAATATGCCTAGTATCTAAAATTGAAAAATCTTGGTTGAATGTGCTAAATGATGATATGTGTTGAATGATGGAATGTGTTCAATGTGTACATCTATTTGAATTGTGATTTTGATTGTTAAAAATAATCTTTTAATTAATAAAAAGAAGATTTAAAGCATGAGAAATTCGAATTTATCTTAAAAAATAAAAAATCTCATATTTTCTAGTCTGGACTCGGCGACGAGTCACTGTATAAAGCAGGACTCGTCGACAACTGCTTCAAACAGTGGCTTCTGTTTAGCCACTCGACGACGAGTCCACCCTACTTGTCGGCGAGTGCCTATAGGATTATAAATATAAACCTAATTTTCTGAAAAATCACCAAATCATTCACTGTTCATACTTTTCAAATTCGTGTTCCCTCTCTTTTCAAGATCCTCAAATCCTCTTCCATTTTCCTCAAAACTCTTCCAAAATCATTCTATTTCATCCAAAACCCTCATATCTCTCAACCTTATCCAAGAGAATGGCTCCACGCATGAAGAATCCATCTGCACCTCCAGCAAAGAAGAAAGCCACAAGAGCAGGAAAAGGGAAAGAAAAGCTTGCTGAGCCATCCCAGGAGGAGTCACCAAGTCTGTTTAAATCCAAGAGGGTTGAAGAAAACTACCAGCGGATTTTCATCAAACGTATACCAATCTTGGGTAAGGTTCCCGATCTCTCTTTGTTCAAGGACATAGGGTTAGATGTTCTGGAATCAAAATTCCAAGCCCTTAAGTGGCATCGTTTTCTTGAAACTCGTGAGCCCATGTATCCTGATTTAATCAGACAATTTTATTCTCATCTTTAATATGAAAAACCCACAAAAACCTTCATTTCTTATGCTCATGGTAAACTCAATTCTTTTACCCATACTGAACTTCAATCAATACTCAAATTGCCAAATGGGGAGATCCTAAACTACACCACTAATCAGTGGGTTTCCCATGAAGGCTTTGATGTAATTGAAGCTTTGAAAATCTTGTGTGTCAACAAGGACATCACAAAGCCTACCCCTCCCAAGCTCAAGGATCTCAACCTTGATGCTAGGCTAGGCCATCATATAACCTATGACATTGTTCCTAGGGGAGGAGGTCGAGACTTTATTACCTTTTTTGATGTATTCTTGATTTGGTGTATCTAACTACCAAACACATTGACCTCACCTTCATCATCATGCATGTTATGCTTGATGCTTCCAAAAGACCTTCTGGAAGATTGCCATTTGGCCTTGCTCTTACCAGAATTTAGAAACACTTCAAAATTCCTTTATCTTTATATCAAGATAAAATCAATCTAGTTGATTCAGATGTATACTCAAAAGCAACCATAATGCGTATGGGTTACACATGGATTGATTTCAGGAATGTATGGATTCCCAAAACCCAGGCCATCCCTTCATCTCCTACTGCTCCTCCTTCTATCATTCCAGACCCTTCAGCTCCTCTACCTTCTTCTGCTCCTGATTCTATTTCTTCACCTATCCATTCCTCCATCTTCTGCAGCAGAGCCAGAGCTACCAGCCGGGTCAGAGTCTGAGGTTGAGCTAGATACAGAGGTTGAGGCTGAGCCTGAGTGGCCAGATGTGATGGTTGAGGCTGAGTATCCTGAGTCTTCCCACAGACAGGACTCACCTTTGATGATTCAGTGCCAGTTTTTGAGCCACCCTCCAAGGCAGCAATATCAGAGGATCAGATAAGCCTCATGGCTGGGCAGATTGCTTTCATAGCTTCTAGCATGGAGCAATTTCAGAGGGAGATGAGAGAAAGTCAGATCCAGTTCCAGGCTTCTTTGATAGAGAGCTATGTGAGCCTCCAGTCCGAGACTAGAGACAAACTGACATCTCTAGAGTCAAGGATGGATGGCATTTAGGTTTGAGTTGAAGAAGAGAGATGAGTAGATAGAGCATCGACTTGAGGAGATAAAGATAGCTGGAGAGGTTATTAAGAACAGAGTAAACTCTATCTTGTCTCTAATAGAAAGGAAGGCAGTGGATGCTTCTGTGGTGAGTGAGAGGCTGAGTGATGATGTCACTAGCATTGGGAAGGCTGTAAATGTGCAAGCTAGCTACCTTCATCAGATGTCCACCTTGCTAGATGCTCAAGCTCCTGTCATTGGTGAAATGGCTTCTAGAGTCACTCAAGTGGCCATTGAGTTGATGAGCATCAGGAACAAAATAGCTCACATACCTATCCCTCTGGATGTGGATGTCTCAGCTCACCCTCAAGCACAACCAGGAGAGCAACCTCAAGGAAAGACAAAAGAGCAACCTAAAGAGAAGCCAGCTGAGCAAGTGATCTCAAGTGACACCTCTTCCTCCTCCAAAGCCCTATCAAAGACCGAATCTTCTAAGAGAAAGCACACTTCTTCAAAGCCTGACAGCTCTAGGAAGAGAGAGAAACTCAACTGAAGACCTTGTTTTTTTTTTTTTTTTTTGGATGTATTGATTGTTATTTTTTCGGAAAACAATTCTCATTCATGTACCCACATTTCTGATATATACATGATCTTTTTACAGTCTTATCATGAGTTATTTATTTTCTCCATTTTGTTTTTGATAATGTCAAGGAGGAGAAAAATGTGAATGTTGCTTATGATGATTGGTTACTAAATTGTGGATATGGATATATGAATTGTGGTTAAAATTCTGTTATGCATAATCTTATATAATTTGACTTAACTTGAAATGAAATGAAACAAAAACTTAGGATATTTAGATATTTGGACTTTTGGTTAAGCCTCATAAAATTCTAAAAGTTGAGTACTATTTCTTATTCTTGAATGATCCAAAATATGCAACCATTTTATATACATGCATATGCTTAGGGGGAGCTATCCTCAAAAATTTATTAGAATATATATATTGAGGGGGAGCTCAATCCCAAGACATTCACATTATTATGTCATCATCAAAAAAGGGGAGATTGTTAGCCTCAAGATTACAACTCTAAGTACCCTTAATAATTTCGATGATAACACAATAATGAAATGATCATTATGGTGCTAATGTTTCCATTTAGTCTATGTACTTTCAGAGGAGAAAAAGAGCATTAAGAGCATCATTCAAGCTATGGAGGATAGAAAAGATCAACTACTCAAGTGAATCAACTCAAAAGCCAAATCTAAGTCATTTCAAGGAAAAAGCTTCAAGGACTCAAGCCAAATCATGAAGAAGAGTCAAGACTGAGATTCCATAAGAAGACCAACTCTCAAAGTTGTCATATGTTAATCTAGGACCATGTAAAGTCCTTAAGAACTTGGAACTTGATTGCTCAAATATACCTAGAGTGACCTTAGGAAACTTAGAATAGGTTGGACATCATTCTAAGGCCCTAAAAATGATTAAAATAATGATTTTATGAATGCCAAAAGGCCAAGACATAATTCCTATCAAATTGATCTCATCAAGATGAGTTCTCTGTAAAATTTCAGAGAACTTGTCGACGAGTGCAAGAGACTCGTCGACGAGTGGCATGACAGTAAACTCAAGTTTGAGCACTGTCTCCACTCGGCGACGACTCCAAGATTTTCCAGACTCACTCGTCGATGAGTGCTTATAGGTACTGAACAGAACGGCTAGTTTTTCAACGCCTATTTCGCATTAAATGTTCCCACAACGGCCAAATTGATTGCTCAACTATAAATAGAGCTTATTTATAAACAAAATACAACACTCTTCTACTACTCATCGATTCATTGATTATCAAATCTGATCTAGCATTCAATACTCTGTTTTTCACTGAAAACCTAGAATCCCAATCCCAGTGTGTTTGAGCATTCAATTCCAATCATCTTTGAGAGATTATTAGCTTTGCTTTTCACTCTTATTCAGCTCATCAAGGAGCATTCAATTTCGGATTAACCATCCAACTACTCATTGTAAAAAGCTAAGTCAAGAATCAAGGATTCTTGCACCAGAGAAGAAGAGTTCTTCTTGTAGCTAAGAGAGGCACTCTCTTGAAGAGGTTATATCCTAAGCCTGAGAAAAAGATTGTAAAAGATGTAATTCTCACCCGTGAAAAAGGATTGTAAAGGCTTACTCTCTGCCCGTAAAGAAGAGTACGATCAGTGGAATCGTGTGAAAATCCTTGAAGCGAGAAGCTTAAAGGCGGGAACATAGGCAAGTTGTTGAACCCTGATATCAATCTCGTGTGTGGTATCTCTAATTTTTCTCTCTCTTTTTAACTTAATAAGCTTGTAGTATTTCTGTTGATTCATTTAAATTCCGCATAAATCACTTAGAAAATTTTTAAATTGCCATTGACCCTAATCAACCCCCCTCTAGGGTTCATTAGCTAGGCAACACCTTTCACAACCTTTGTAGAGTTTGTTTATGAATTCCCTATGTAGAGTTTTTTTGTGAATTCCCTCCTTATTAGATTACCTGATTTTCAAGATCACTAACATTTACGTCTCAAACTTATTTAGCCAAGGAGATTACAGTCTGTCACTTGCCCTAAGTAATGATGCCCTCAACCATTAAATGCAATTTCTCTTCCTGAGTTCAAGCGCCCATTACAAAACATATTTAACTTAAAGAAATAATTTCAGGAGATAGAGAAACAGAATCATGTATTAGCAGACATTAGGAAAAACAAAAAACAGAGAAAAACAAGCCTCAACCAGCATCAAAGATGAAATTTCCCTAGTAAAACTTCATGTGAAGATGCCTCCCTTAAACATTCCAGCAAAGGACTCATATGCTTTATCAATAGATGAATACATGATCGATGAGAGAATAAGCCAACCTTAATAATATAATTCCCACATTACGGAACGAAGATCCAGCATTCAAAGAAGGTTTAGATTTCTATTGTGCACTCCTGAGATATGGTTTTGAATAAACGGGAATCATGATTAGGGGCGTGGTTTGAAATCTTCTGGTCAAAAACTTAGAAGCTCGCAAGCTTGTCAGCTTGGGTCACTAAGAAGTGTTAGTCACTATATGGGTTATAAAAAGGTTATAGTCAATAGATACCCCATCCCAAGTTGTACGATGGTGCTCGAAGACATTCAGCTGTAGAGGACTAATACTCGGACCTAGGTGACTTACAACCCAGGATACATGAGCAAGTTGTTTGGACTCTGGTTGTGGGGTGTATATTTGCAGGCCTAGAAGAGCTTTGGAGGAGTTCATGGCTCAGTGCAAGACACCAAGGTATATGCCTAACATTATGACCTCTATTAGCCCTCCTATGCGTTCTTTTCTATTCCTTACTTCTACAAGGACAGGTGAAGATGCAAATCTCAGATTATTTTCATCAGTATTTGGAAAATGTAACTTCCTGCTAGCAATAAAAGATCATTCCAAGAAGTAGAATATTACTATGACGAAATCTTGCATCTTCTGCAATGAATTTGGTGAGAGAGGCAAAGATCATATAACCCAGTATCCCTAGGATAACAAGCACAGTTGTTTATTTTGGGTGTATATGATGTTCTTCAGTTATCTCAAGACATAATTATTTGAATCAAGTTTGTAACATGAACTTTTGGCAATTTGGGATAGATAAGTTAATCTACAAAGAAAGCAGTAGGCACAATTAGAATATGACCTGATCAAGTTCCTAAAAAACAACAGAATGGTGGAATATTCCCGATACCCAGTAAAAATAAGTAAAATAACATTTGTATATATAATGAAATACAAAGAAGTGAAGGAACCATAGGGGCAAGTAGTGAGATATCCTTTTTGTAGAACAGATTTTTATTTTTATTTTTATTTTTTTTGGTAACGGAGGGTGGGACTAGTCCCTTCGGGTGTCCGCACCGACCCACTCATCGATCATGTATTCATCTATTGATAAAGCAGAACAGATATGAAAGTGCTCATTGTAGCATTACAGAGAATACAATAGAGAAAGAGCATTTCAAGCTAGAGCTAGAAACAACTGTTAATTCCACCACAATCTTAATATAAAACAGTACAGAAGACACAGGCACAACATTTTCTTTTACTTGCCAAAGAGCAGAGTCATGACGCTTCTAAATACCTGACCCCTTTTGCCAAGATGATCCCTAACAGCCTTTTCATCAGGAACAAATCCCTTAGCCTTCATCTGCTCCAAAAACTCCCTCCCCTCTTCCACCTTCTGTGCCCCGGCAAGCGCCTCGAAGAGGGTCGTGTAGGTTCCAACATTGGGACGCATCCCTTTATCCATCATCTCCAACACATACTTCTTGGCGTCCCCCAATTTCCCGTCCCTCGCGAGCCCCTTAATCAAAACAGTATAGGTGTAGGCATTGGGGGTGACCCCAGAAGCCAGCATTCGCATATAGACCTTAAGAGCCTCCTTGCTATGCCCTCCGGCATTGGCATAGGCCTCAATGACGGCAGTGTGAGCGACAACGTCGGGCATATTGCCCTTGTCCTTGATCTGAGCGAAGAGTTCCATGGCCTCGTGGGTGAGGCCGTCCTTAGACAAAGCGTCGAACATCTTGATGGCGTTGGGAATGAGGCCATCGGTTCTCATCTTGTGGAAGATCTCTTGGAGGTCTTTGGGGTCTTTGGGGTCTTCGATTACTGGCTTCTTGCTGAATGGGTCGTATGGGGGAGGAAGCTTGCTCTTCTCTATCTCCTTCTTCTTCTTATGGTGTTGCTCGTCGTCGTCGGAGTCGGAGTCGGAGAAAGCGAAGGTTTTGTTGGTGTTGGTGGTGTATGATTCGGAGCAGAATGTTCTTGTGTTGAAACTTGTTCGATTTGTAATAGAGAAACTTGTTTGATTTGCAGAAGAAGAAGAAGAAGAGAATGAGAGTGTCGGTAGAGAAAGCGAGAACAAGGGAGGGAAATGTAAACGAGAGACGAGTAGGAGACGTCTAGTGAGGAAGGAGGGAAGAGTTTCAGAGAGAAACGACCGAGAAATAGCAGCAGCCGCCATATCTTCCTAGGAAAATTGGTTCCTCCCTGCACCCAGTACCGCTACTGTTCGAATCAGAAAGGTGCAACAAATAAATATAGGAGCCAAATCATCTACCGTGATAACCGGATTTGGCAAATCCGGTTATCACGCCTAGAGGTCGCCACGTGTCTCCTTTGACACCCCTTAACCGTGGGTAAGGTTCACCCACCCCTAGGGTTCACCCACCCATCCTTGGTTTTTTTTTTTAATATTAATTATTATTTTTAAATTAAAAAACTGTTTTTAATATTAAAAAACTTTAAAAACAGTTTTTTAAAAAAGAATTAATATTAAAAAAAAAACCAAGAATGGGTGGGTGAACCTAAGGATGGGTGAATCTTACCCACGGTTAAGGGATGTCAAAGGACACACGTGGCGACCTCTAGGGGTGATAACGGTTATCACCGTAGAGGATTTGACTCCATAAATACACCAGTAAAAATGCACCAGCATTACACGTAATTTTTTTTTTTTAATAATTTACCTTTTGGATACTTATATAATTTTCACAAGTATTCTAAGAATAAAAAGATTATCAAAGTTATTGCAATTGTTTGCGTGATATTTAATATAAATTTTTTTTTCTTTTGGGTTAATGAGGTAAAGTGATACCTAAATACACACGGTCATACCTAAGGTTACCCGCTAAGGTGTCATAAGGTAAGAGCAATGCTAGGATCACTTTCCGGGAAAGGAAAGTGGACGACCGGAAAATGGACTTACCATTGCTATAAGGGTAAACTCAATCAATCACTCCAAAAGGGCCCGACTAATGAAGCACTTGTTTATTTTATTTATTTTATTTTTTTTTTGTTTAGAGAGGTAATCTAAACACATACATTAGACCTAAAGTGTCGCGCCCCAAAACCCACCCTAGGAGTTAGAGTGAATCTTGGACGACTCATCATAACTTGCATGACTTGTGTAGAGCCTCGAATTTTTTCACATGCACTGTTCATGCGAGTAGGGTTGTGCCCATGGGTTACCTTAGTTGGTTTAAGAACCTAGGATTGTGAATTATAAGAATAGAGTAAGGGTTGGATTCAAGGTAGATGAAATATGGAAATAAACCAAGGGTCTAGAGGAATGTCTGAACATCCCTCAAACTTGAGAGTAGTCTAGTTTTCTCACATCTTATCAGAATCAAGTGATTCTTGAACCATTAGAACCATATTGGAATCCTCTTCGAGGTTTATATTTAATATTTTTCCATATTTTGAGTATAAGCTAAGTCAAAAAGTGGGTTTTTCGATGTTTTTCTGTTGAAATTACAGATCAGTCCACTTGTGGGCCCATTTAGATCATTTAAAACTTAGAATTAGGAGTTTTATAAAACATGAAAGTTGTTCCTCTTTGAAAAAAGAATCCAACGCAAGTTGAATCGTCAAAATCGGACGAACAAGTCAAAAGTTATGGTCAAAATACTAAAGTAGAGTAAAATCTGTCGGAATCCGAAAAATAGGGGTGCGATCTATCGCAAATAAGCTGCAATCGATCGTAAAATGGTGCGATCTATCGCAAATTTCTACGATCGATCGCATTCAGGCGCGTTTTTTTGATTCCTTTCGGGTTCAAGTGCGATAGATCGCACCAAAGGTGCGATCGATCGCACTCGCGCCCAGTTGGCTCTTAAAACCGAGTTTTTGGGGGTTTTTGTGGGAACCTAAGCCTAGAGAGAGATTGAGAGGGAGAAAGGGGAGGAAAATTGGGGATATCCAAGAGGGGTTTTGTGGAGATCAAGTGAAGCCCAAATCAAGGTGGGTCTTCCTCACCTAGCAAGGACTCCTCCATCTTCAAGTGGTGTTCTTCCTCAAGTAAGGAGATTCCAAAACAAGGGTTTCCCCAAGATCAAGCTTGATCTTCAAGGTTAGTACACCTTCACTAGCTCACTTAGTAATAACCTAGTTTTCTTGAATTGAGAATGGTTTGAGCTTGTGTAAACCCAAATTTCTACATTTCACTAATAATGCCCTAATTTATACAAGATGATTAAGTGGTGGATGAGATGTAGAATGTGGGATGTGGAGGCGATTGGATGCCATATGTGGAAATGTATGGTGTGATGGAAAATGGAGGATGGGCATTTTACACATAACAAACACAAGTGTATTGTTGATGAAATGCATGAACTAAGAACTCAAATAAATAGGTCTAAATAAGTTGTATACCAAGTGTTTGATAAAATGTCTCAATGAGAATTTAAGGAATTAAATCAAGACTATGCACGCATGATTCATATGATTTTCCTAAGGAGTGAATTTGATTAAATGCCCTACATAAATTACCTATTTCCTCACATGTCTATGGAAGGATTTTGAATGCTACATGCAACCTCTTGATTTGTACATCTCATCATGATTGCCACTTTTTGCCACACACATAAGCACACAAGAGAAATAGAGTGAACCAAATCAAGACCATGGTATCATGATTTAGGGTTTTCCCCAATTGGGTAGTTCTTGATTAAATATAATATATGTTCCTTCAAATGCTCTATGTGATTTCATGAAGTCCCTCATGTCTAGGAAGATATAAGTGATGCTATTATGCTTTATTGTCTCACGTCAACATGACATCACCAAGGGTCACACACAAGTACAAGTATAAGAAAAGAAAGAACCAATGTAAATCCCTAAATAGGTGTTGGCAAATTCCGTGATCATTAGATAGGTCAGTTGAGTCGAGTCGTCGAGTCATGTTCAACTTGTCAGAAAAGAAGAGAAGAGCTAAAGCTTAAAGAAGATAGAAGAAAGAGAAGAAAAAGGTTCTACTCCGGATCTAGACAGGTAATGGACTTAGAGACCCCTACCTAGGTTTGATTTGACTTAGATAACCCTAAAAATACCTAGGAGGATAGATTTAAGCCTACCAAAGTTATTTGATCTTAGTTGAATCAAATAAAAATAAAATGAATTAATTTTGGCAAAAATTCTGTCTCAACCGATCGCTCGGTATTGCGACCGATCGATCGGTGGCCTACCGAGCGATCGGTGGCTATCGACTGGACTAAATATTTGTATGGGGAAATTTTCCAGAGAGATGTTTTATGACCGAGCGATCGGTCATTAGAACCGATCGATCCGTTGTGAACCGAGCGATCGGTTGTGAGCACCGATCGATCGGTCCCCGTAAAAAGAATTTTTCTTTTTCTGGATTCTTTTTTTTAACCCTATATAAACAACTTTTGAGAGACCTAATTCGTGTCTTTGATAATTTTTGAAAGAGTAGAGGTCTGAGAAACTCTTCTAGGGTTTTTCTAATTGTTTTTATTAGATCTTTGTTGATCCCTCCTCTTTCTTAGATCCTAGAGAATGCAAGTATAGATTAAAATCTTTGATCTTGCATTGTGTGATCTCAGATCTGTATGAGATCCCTCTAGGGTTTGAAATTTACTAAATTGATTCACAACCCTACACCTTGTGTGTGTGTCCGGTGTTTGATCCGGAGCCTTCGTGGAAGGAGATCGATCGTGTGTGATCGTGGATTTGAAGTTGCTTGAAAAGATTTGGTCGGTGTGGAACCGAAGCTGCTAAGGCAGAGATCGAACCTGCTGGTTCGTGGAAATCAAGAGTAAGAGTCTATACCTAGGAACGTCGTTTCTGTTTTGGTAAGGTCTTATCTTGTACTTGATATCTTTTCATAGTGAAGTTTATTGCTGGACAAGGTCCCGTGGTTTTTTCCCGTTAGGGTTTTCCACGTAAAAATCTTCTGTGTTTGATTTGTGTGGATTGTCTGATTGAGTTAATCATTGATTTTTAAACATATTAATTGAAAAATTAAAATTGGTTAGAAATTATTAGATAGACCTATTCACCCCCCCTCTAGGTCTTAGAGATCATTGATCTGGATAAATTTCAATTGGTATCAGAGCTAGTTCACTGATAAGGCTAATCCCTTAAGTGTGATCCTGTATTATCCGTGATCATGAGTACTCTAAGAGAAGGAGGATCCGTCTCTCGTCCCCCACTTTTTGATGGAGAAATGAATGAGGAAGAAATGGCTCTTTTCGTTAAAAAATTTCGAAAATTTTTTAGAACGAAAAAGAGGTTTAATCCCAAACAGGGAGGAAAATCTTTTGATAAGTCAAAGTCTAAGCCCTGGGAAAACAAGAAAAATTCCAAAAGTGGCGACAAGAAATCCCAAGGTGTTCAATGTTATGAATGCCATGGCTTCGGACATATTTCACCTAACTGTCCTAACAAGAAGAAGAGTAAGGGCAAGGTGATGAATGCCTGTTGGGATGACAGTGATTCCGAGAATGAAGAATCGGACAGTTCCTCTTCAAGTGAAGATACTGGAAATCATACGGCTTTCACTGTTTCCCTATCTGGGATTCTTGAGACTACCTCTGCGGTTGATGAAAAGGATAGAAGTGATGAAAGTATTCATACTGAGTCAAGTGATGACTTACAGAAGAGTCAAACTGACTCTGAAAGTGATGAAGATTTGAAAACAACTTATGATAAGTTGTATGCTGAAAGTTTAAAACTGACTAAAACAAAAATCTCTTTGAGCAAAAAACTCAAATTCATTCAAAATGAAAGAGATATCTGTAAACTAGTAGCAGAAGAGAAGAGTGCACTAGTTAGTCAGTTGGAAAATGAAAAAGAAGCATTTGTTATAAAAGTTCAATGTCTTTTGGAAGAGAATGTCTCATTGACTAATGTGGTCAGAAAATTAGAAGATGAAAGAGACACTTCCATGAAAGAAATTGAAGAGTTAAAAACTCTGCAAATGGAGCTGGAAACTTTTAAAGTCTCTCTTGTTGATAAGGTGAAATTTCTTGAAAAAGAACACCAAATTACCCTTAAAGACAAGACTGACTTGATTCAGAAGGTCTATACTCTTGAAAAAGAAGTGAGAATGTTTGGTAACACCAGCTGCCTAGATGAATTAGTCAGAAAGTATGGATCAAATTCTAGTAGATCTGGGATAGGACATGTTGACACACCAACTGGTCCTTTAGCTGTTGGAACAATGGCTAGTGCAGTGTTTGAGCCAATACATTCTGAACCCAAAGAAAATTTACCTTCTACATCAAGTACTAAGGCTTATACAAATTTTGTAAAGCCTAGATATACAGCTCCTAGAGTGAATGCTTTAAGGAATCAAATTCCAGTTAGAAGAAATCTTCCTCCTCTACCAAGATTCATACCCACATGTCACTTTTGTGGTGTGAGAGGTCACATTCGACCTAATTGTAATGCATTTAGGAGAGCTCCCCGAAATGGTTCATGGAACCAAAATCTGAGTCAAGGGACTCTTCAAAGGCAGATTCAGGTTCTAGCTGAAAAGTCTAGAATGTTGAGCGATGATGTTAACAGAATTGCTCAAATCTCTAGGACAAGGACTGGTCAATTTATTCCAAATGATTATTCAAGAGGAAATAATTTGACTTATCAAAAAACTAGAACTGAACAAAACAGAAAAAGGTCAAGGAGGACAAAAAAGAAAAAGGTCTCTACTACACAGATTAATGATCAAAGATCTAAACAAAGTTTAAAGACTGTGTATGTGAGAAAGGAAGACCTTAAGTGCTTTGTCATTCATACTGCCTTGAAAGCCCAAAACACAGAAATGTGGTACTTCGATAGTGGGTGTTCTCGGCATATGACAGGTAACAAGTCCTTATTTATTCAATTTGAGGACTGTCCTGATGGGACTGTTACTTTTGGTGATGGAAGCAAGTCTTTAGTCAAAGGAAAGGGTATCATCAATTCACCAGGCATACCTAAATTGAAAGATGCCTTGTTTGTTGAAGGACTGAAAGCTAATTTAATTAGCATAAGTCAACTATGTGATGATAATCATGCTGTGCACTTTACCCAAAATAAATGCTTAGTCATTAATGGTAAAGGTAAGTGTGTTCTAGAAGGATTGAGAACCACTGACAATTGCTACGGCCTAACTCCCAGTACTATTCCCTCAAATGTCTGTTATAAGACTAGAATTGAGGAAGTTGATTTGTGGCACCGAAGACTAGGTCACATGAACTTTAAAGACCTATGTAAAATCTCTAAGCAAGAGCTTGTGAGAGGTGTTCCCAAACTAGGAAAGCCTTCTACTGCTGTGTGTGGGCCATGTCAAATTGGTAAACAAATTAGGACCCCACATAAGAAGACTTCAAGTATTGCTACTTCATATCCACTGGAATTAATTCATATGGACCTTATGGGTCCTACAAGAACTGAAAGTCTAGGTGGAAAGCGATACATCCTAGTCATGGTTGATGATTTCTCTAGAATGTCTTGGGTGGCATTTATAAGAGAGAAATCCGATGCTTTTGACAATTTCAAAAGTATTTGCCTGAAAATTCAAAATGAGAAAAGATGCCCAATCACTCGAATTCGAAGTGATCATGGAAAGGAGTTTGAAAACTCTAAGTACAACGACTTTTGTGATGAGACTGGTATCAAACATGAATTTTCTGCACCTATTACACCTCAACAGAATGGTGTAGTAGAGAGGAAGAACAGGGTTCTCCAAGAGATGGCTAGAGTTATGCTTCATAGCAACAATCTAGCTTCTCATTTCTGGGCTGAGGCAGTTCACACTGCTTGCTATATAGTTAATAGAGTTTTTGTAAGACCTGGAACAAGGAAAACCCCATATGAGATGTGGAATAACAAGAAACCTAGTGTCAAGTACTTTCGAGAATTCGGAAGTAAATGCTATATCCTTAAGGATAGAGAGCAACTGGGAAAATTTGAATCCCGGAGTGATGAAGGGATATTTCTTGGGTATTCCACCAACAGTAGAGCTTATCGAGTGTATAACTTGAGAACCTCTACAATTATGGAGTCCATAAATGTAATTGTGGATGACTCTGGTGTTGAAAATGTGCAATGTGAGGATGATGAAAGTGCTGAAAATGAAGATGTTGAAATTATTTCAACTTCACCTATTGATAAGCAAACATCTCCATTAAAACCTACACATCCTAGGGTCATGAGTCCTCACACCTCCACTGATATTATTGGTGATGTTGAAAGTGGAGTGAGAACGAGGAAACAAATTGAAAATGAAGTTAGCTACATTTGCTATACTTCATCTTTTGAACCCAAGAATGTAGCTGAAGCTCTTGCAGATGATAATTGGATAAATGCAATGCAAGAAGAGTTACTTCAGTTTACTAGGAATGATGTTTGGTATTTAGTACCTAGGCCTAATAATACAAATGTGATAGGTACCAAATGGATTTTCAAGAACAAATCTGATGAAAAAGGTACTATCATAAGAAATAAGGCTAGGTTAGTTGCACAAGGATATACCCAAATTGAAGGTATTGACTTCGATGAAACTTTTGCTCCTGTAGCCAGACTAGAATCAATAAGAATTCTTCTAGCTGTGGCTTGTAATATGAAATTCAAACTTTTTCAAATGGATGTTAAGAGTGCCTTTCTGAATGGCATTCTACATGAAGAAGTCTATGTGGAACAACCAAAAGGGTTTGAAGATCCACATCACCTTGATCAAGTTTATCGACTAAAAAGGGCCCTCTATGGTTTAAAACAAGCTCCAAGAGCTTGGTATGAGAGGCTGACTACTTATCTCTTGGAAAACGGATTTTCGAGAGGGGGAGTAGACAGAACCCTTTTCATAAAGAAAGTGAAAGGTGATATTGTCATCGCCCAGATATATGTTGATGACATAGTATTTGGTTCCACATTAGACTTACATGCTCATTCATTTGCTGAACAAATGAAAAATGAATTTGAAATGAGCATGGTTGGTGAGCTAAGTTTCTTCCTTGGTCTTCAGATCAAGCAATTGGATTCTGGGATCTCAGTATCTCAAATCAAATATGCAAAAAATTTAGTGAAGAAATTTGGAATGAGTTTTGCTAAGCATGCTAGGACTCCTATGAGTACTACTATAAAGCTTAGTAAAGATATTTCAGGGAAGGATGTCGATAAGACTAATTATAGAAGCATGATTGGTAGTTTGCTCTACCTAACTGCTACTAGACCCGACATAGCCTTTAGTGTTGGAGCATGTGCCCGTTATCAAGCAAATCCCAAAGAGTCTCACTTAGTTGCTGTCAAGCGTATCATTCGCTATGTGAGTGGAACTTTGTCCTTAGGCCTCTGGTATTCTTTCGATACAAATGTCATTGTTGTGGGGTATTCTGATGCTGATTGGGCTGGAAATACTGATGATAGGAAGAGCACCTCCGGCGGGTGTTTCTATATTGGAAACTGCTTAGTTGCTTGGCTTAGCAAAAAGCAGAATTCCATTTCCTTGTCTACAGCCGAGGCTGAGTATATTGCAGCTGGTAGTTGTTGCACCCAACTTCTGTGGATGAAACAGATGTTGAAGGATTATGGAATTGATCAAAGCACTATGATTGTGTATTGTGATAACACAAGTGCAATCAATATCTCCAAAAATCCTGTGCAACACTCTCGTACAAAGCATATAGACATTAGGCATCACTTCATTCGTGATCTTGTTGAGCAAAAAGTTGTGTCTATTGAGTATGTCCAAACAGAAAATCAATATGCGGATATTCTCACAAAACCTTTAGATTCCCTTAGGTTTGAACTCCTTAGGAAATCCATCGGTTTGTGTGGAGTTGAGTAATGGTGTACTTGTTTTATAGCCTATGTGTTTTTAATGTTCTATTTAAGTCATAGAGCTATTTTTTTTGTTATTTTCTTTAAGTAATAAAAATCCAAAAACATTCAAAAAATTGAAAAATATTGCAAAAAATAATGTGTTTGTATGACCTTATTTATCCTATCTTTTAGCTTAATGTTATTTCCTTGAAATCATATTTAACCATATAATCCAAGGATAAATATATCATAGGATTGAATAAAATAGGAAAGTTCAATTGTTGGTTCGATCTTGTGATTGAATTTGGTCATGCTAATTAACCTCAGTTAGAGTTGAGCATACAATGATGTTCTAATTTGCACAAGCACTCTGACTGATTTTTTAGATGGTTTTAGTTCCTATATAAAGGTTCTGATATTATACCATATGGTTCCCTAGATTAATCAAATCTAGTATAACCAATGTCATAAAAAATTCCATAAGGTGAGCCCCCTAGATATAAAAATTATTGACATGGAGAGGACTACCTGTGAGTTTGTGTGATAGCTACTAGTGAATGCAAACAGTGAGTAATGGCTACCTAGACAAACAGTAGGTATCTATATGGATTGCTAGTGTGAAAGCCCCTACTGTCATTAGAAAGAGCTACCTTCTCACTTGAGTGAAAGTCACCAGTGTGCTAGTGTCTATATATGTGTACTCCAAAAAGAATTTACATAATGAGTACAATTTGACTGAAAAAGAAATGAAATAAATTGATTAGTCAAATATGGGGTAAAAATTGCTCATCAGATAAATATGGATGATTATTGGTTTTAACACTAGTTTTTGAAAATTTTAGAGTCCCATTTGAAATATAATGTCAAAATCTAGATTAAGGAAGGAAACCAATTCAACGAGTCAAGTAATGAATTTTGATTTCATACTCACATTACTTCTAATTGTATCTTGACTCTGATTGTGAATTTGATGCAAATATCATATTTAATCACCGGTGAAAATCAATTAATGTTTTCATAATCCTTGTTTATGCCTATACTTGATATATCAATTCTTGGGTGATTATTATCTATGATTTTTATGAAATCACATGTTGCAAATTTTTTTATAAGTTGGTCATTTTGAGGTGAAAATGTATTTTAAATGTTCCATTGGTTGAGGGGGAGAAAAGGTTTTAACCGTAAAAATTTTTGAAAAATTTTCAGACCACCGATCGCTCGGTGCTAAAGACCGATCGATCGGTCTTTCGTGAACAGGGTTATAAAACCCTCATTTCTATTTTTTTGTTCACTTGTTCTCCGATCTCCAGAGCGATCTCTCGGTTTCCTCTCCTCCAAATCTTTCCTACGAACATTCCATTCTACTCTAAAGGTTTCCCAAGCATCTAAAAGGTAAGAGTTGTGCATTTTCTTTGCTTTAGATTGATTTTCTCATCTAGGGCATCATTTCTTGCATTTTCTTCAAATGGCTTTCGTTTTGTCGTTAATCCTTCTTGCCTATCTCATGTCTGGCATCCCCAAACGTCGGAGGTTGGTCCTCAACAACCAAGAGGATCCTCCTCAAGATGAGGAAAACCTAGAGCCCTTTACTTTCACTCCAATAGGGCATGGTATTTCCATTGGGGACAGGCCAATTCGTAGAATGATTGATTCTACAATTGAGAATCGTCAAAAATCTCTGGCTGATAAAACTCGGAAAAATAAAGGTAAAGCTTCATCTTCCCAGTCCAGTAAGTTATCCCAGTTTATCAGTCCTACTGCTGCTCAACTCTATAGTGAGTATTTTAGCAAGAAAGGTGTTATGGTTGAAAGGGACATACATATTTCTGATTTTGGTGATTATTATCTTCCTACTCTCATTTCAGATCGTCAATGGGAAGGTATACTTACCTTATCCGGTCCTGCTTCTGTCCAGTTAGTTAGAGAATTTTACTCTAATTTTTCTGAAATCAACCAGAAAAAATGGTCATTCAAATCTCGAGCATTAGAACAATCTGTTGTCATAAATGCTGATTTGGTTTCTAAATTCCTTGGGTGTCCTCGAGTTCCAAATGCATATTATCCTTATATTTATAAAACTGATGAGGATAAAGACTCCATGGAACATGTTGTTACCTTTCTAAGTGGTACTCCTACGTTTTGGGTTGGGTCTCTTATTGAAGTGACGAAACTCACTAAGGATGCTAGACTAGTAAACCTAGTTATGAGTGCAAATATCCATCCAAAGGTTCATACTGCGGACCTTAGGGAAGATAGAGCTAGATTTTTGTTTAGTCTTCTACGTGGGCGTGATATTGATCTTGCCGCTCACATCATTGACTTGATGATCCAAGCCCATCAAACTAATACAGCAGTTGGAGCCCTACCATTTGGTTCACTCATCACTAAACTTCTTGGTTCTCAAGGGGTTATCGCTCCTCCTGGTGTTCCTACTCGAGTTCCTAAGGGTCCAATCACCAAAAAGACCCTAGCTCAGAGTTTTTCACATGCCTCAGTTTGAGATACAGAGGAGGGAGCAGAAGTTGGTGCTGGGTCATCTCGTCCTCCTCCGACCACTATGGACGATCTTGGGAGGATGATGAGAGAGATGCAGATGGATCTCCGGACTCATATTTCTTCATACGAGGAGTTTACTACAGAAGTTCGTGGTAGACTTGGATCTCTCGATGCAGCAGTGCTTGGAGCACAGAGAGATGTTCGAGATTTTCGAGCTTACTATGAGTCACAGCTCACTTCTGATGATGAGCAAGAGTGATGGTTCATGATAGAAGTTGTTTTTTAGTCGAGTGACAGACTTTGTTTACCATTTTGATGTATTTTGTCTTGGTTGTACTTAGTACAAACCTTCTTGGTTATTATTGACTTGTTATGGATGTATACATTTGAATGGTTTATGCTCATTACTTTCTATCTCATCTCCTTTCAATGGTTTATGCTTTTCTTTTCTAATCCACCTTTGGCATTTCGAGCCAAAAAGGGGGAGAATGGTATTATAGATGTTATGGATTGTGTTATGGATGATGGATGAGCTTTTGGAATACTAACCTGTTATGGATTGTGAATGGTTATACATATTTTCATACCCTGTTATGGATTGTGAATGGTTATACATATTTTCATACCTGTTATGGATTGTGAATGGTTATACATATTTTCATCTTATATGTTATTTCCCATGCTTCACAGGTTTTTTGATTTAGCATGTGCAGGCAAACAGGTTCTAAGTTTGGTAAATCATGACAAGTTAACATGTCAAAAGTCATGTAATTATTTTTGAGTCATGTAAAGGTCAATTTTCCATTTTTGAATCAATTGGGAAAATTTGAACCTAGTATATGAATTAGTTTTGTTTTGTCCCGGAATTGCCAAAGGGGGAGATTGTAAATCCCTAAATAGGTGTTGGCAAATTCCGTGATCATTAGATAGGTCAGTTGAGTCGAGTCGTCGAGTCATGTTCAACTTGTCAGAAAAGAAGAGAAGAGCTAAAGCTTAAAGAAGATAGAAGAAAGAGAAGAAAAAGGTTCTACTCCGGATCTAGACAGGTAATGGACTTAGAGACCCCTACCTAGGTTTGATTTGACTTAGATAACCCTAAAAATACCTAGGAGGATAGATTTAAGCCTACCAAAGTTATTTGATCTTAGTTGAATCAAATAAAAATAAAATGAATTAATTTTGGCAAAAATTCTGTCTCAACCGATCGCTCGGTATTGCGACCGATCGATCGGTGGCCTACCGAGTGATCGGTGGCTATCGACTGGACTAAATATTTGTATGGGGAAATTTTCCAGAGAGATGTTTTATGACCGAGCGATCGGTCATTAGAACCGATCGATCCGTTGTGAACCGAGCGATCGGTTGTGAGCACCGATCGATCGGTCCCCGTAAAAAGAATTTTTCTTTTTCTGGATTCTTTTTTTAACCCTATATAAACAACTTTTGAGAGACCTAATTCGTGTCTTTGATAATTTTTGAAAGAGTAGAGGTCTGAGAAACTCTTCTAGGGTTTTTCTAATTGTTTTTATTAAATCTTTGTTGATCCCTCCTCTTTCTTAGATCCTAGAGAATGCAAGTATAGATTAAAATCTTTGATCTTGCATTGTGTGATCTCAGATCTGTATGAGATCCCTCTAGGGTTTGAAATTTACTAAATTGATTCACAACCCTACACCTTGTGTGTGTGTCCGGTGTTTGATCCGGAGCCTTCGTGGAAGGAGATCGATCGTGTGTGATCGTGGATTTGAAGTTGCTTGAAAAGATTTGGTCGGTGTGGAACCGAAGCTGCTAAGGCGGAGATCGAACCTGCTGGTTCGTGGAAATCAAGAGTAAGAGTCTATACCTAGGAACGTCGTTTCTGTTTTGGTAAGGTCTTATCTTGTACTTGATATCTTTTCATAGTGAAGTTTATTGCTGGACAAGGTCCCGTGGTTTTTTCCCGTTAGGGTTTTCCACGTAAAAATCTTCTGTGTTTGATTTGTGTGGATTGTCTGATTGAGTTAATCATTGATTTTTAAACATATTAATTGAAAAATTAAAATTGGTTAGAAATTATTAGATAGACCTATTCACCCCCCCTCTAGGTCTTAGAGATCATTGATCTGGATAAATTTCAACCAAGAACAAGAAACGTGAATGATGAAACAAGTATGAATATCAAGGGTAGGGCATATCCCTAGGATATGTCATACCTGGCTCACAAGTGACCAAGCATGAATGTCAAGGTAGGGTATATCCCTAGGATATGTCATACCTGGCTCACAAGAAAATATGATAAGCAAGAAAATGAAGATGCTATTGTGTTCCGTTCAATCATAGTTCGGGCATTAGTTAAGCAAGTAAATTTACTAGTGTGTTCCGTTTCATTATAGTCCGGGCATTAGTAAAGCAAGTCAAGAGGCTAATGTGTTACGTTCCATTATAGTCCGGGCATTAGTCAAGCAAGAATAACTAGTATGTTCCGTTCCACCATAATCCGGGCACTAGTCAAGTCAAGGCAAGGATACTAATGTGTTCCGTTCAATCATAGTCCTGGCATTAGTAAGCAAAATGCTAATGTGTTCCGTTCCATTATAGTCCGAGCATTAGCAAAGTAAGGCAAGGGCTAGTATGACCGTCCAAGTCATAGTTCGGGTACTAGCCAAACAAGACATGAGGCTAATGTGTTCCGTTCCGTTATAGTTCGGGCATTAGTTAAGCAAGACAAGAACCTAGTACGTCTGTCTATTTCATAGTTCGGGTACTAGCTAAACAAGAACAAAAAGGCATGTATGATTCCCACGATACAAGAACAAGACAAGAATAAGTTGTAAATACGGCAAGCAAGTTTTGGAAACCACAAAAAGTATTTTCAAGAACAAGTCATGACTTTTGAATACGAATTTACGATGCATGAGTTAAAATATGATGTTCATGATTTACTTTACGTTGTTATGTCGTTTTAGCTTCCGCACTCTGATTATGTATCTTTTGGATGAACTGTATCATGTATTACATATTAATGTTACTACTATTATTAGTTAGTAGCTTGCACTCGCTGAGTATTCCATGTTCAGCCGTACTTTTATGTCAGCAGGTACACTAGACGAGATATGGACTCGGGTCCCTTGGATGGAGGTAGCTCAGGGTGAGCAGGAGGTTATTCGGATAGTGACCTAGATATTAGGAGGCTTGGCATATGGCCAATGGTTGGGACGAGAGAGAGAGAGAAATGTATTTTGGGATTTCCCTTTTGGAGATTTTTCATATAAACTTGAGTGGGTAACTCAAGCATTTGCACTCTTGTGATTATTGTATTTTATCCGATCATTGTTTCTGTGGACACTTGGAGTTACATTTATGTTAAAGAAAATTTTAGTTCACTATTCTGAATGCCTTGTATACTCTTTGCAGGTTTGATTTCAGGTTAAGTCACGTCACCAAAGTATCTTAACTCCTAGGGGGTATTTTGGGGCGTTACAACTTGCTTGATCAAAATAACCTGCAAAAGACCTGGAGCATACATAATAGAGGACAATAATAGCGGAAACATAAACTATAAAGCACAGTGGAAGACTAACAAACCTCTATGTATATGCGTACATGATCCAAGTTTGATACAAAATAAATAAAGACAAAGAAAGTGCGGACATGCCCGCCAAAATACATAAATATAATTCTCAAGCTCCCCCACAGCTAATCCACTCAGAATCTACCACAACCTAATAGTAACCCTCGACCAGAGGTTCCTCCATAGGCTCCTCAACGTACTCCTCCTCCACCCATGGGCCAGGAGCACATACATCAAATGGAGCAGTAGCTCCCTCAGAACCTGCCGACATAAACGTACGGCTGAGTATGGAATACTCAGCGTGTACCAAATGCTAACCAACAGTCATAGTACAACAACAATGCTATATATATATACAGCAGGAAACAATTCAGATCATAACAGGAAAGTAAAGCAGTTTATATTCATGCTTACATTTCGTAAAAGCCGATAAAACCCTTGAAAACATCGTGCACTTGACTTGACTCAAATCATCATTTTCATGTTTGAAAACTTGTCTTGTCTATCTTGTCATATCATGTCATGTTATGCGTGTCATGTGTGTCATGCCATGTCATGCTTGCTTGGAAAATAAACTACTTGTGAGGGAAGGGAAACCCTTCTTCCTAGATGCATCATGCTTGTCATGCCATATATTATACTTGCTTGGAAAATAAACTACTTGTGAGGGAAGGGAGACCCTTCTTCCTAAATGTTCATGCTTGTCATGTCATATATCTTGCTTGCTTGGAAAATAAACTACTTGTGAGGGAAGGGAAACCTTTCTTCCTAAATGCATCATGATTGCCATGTCATGTATCATGCTTGCTTGGAAAATAAACTACTTGTGAGGGAAGGGAGACCCTTCTTCCTAAATGCTCATGCTTGCCATGCCATATATCTTGCTTGCTTGGAAAATAAACTACTTGTGAGGGAAGGGAGACCCTTCTTCCTAGATGCACTTGCGAGGGAAGGGAAACCCTTCTTTATGAATGCATGTCTTGTTCTTGTCAAAAGCGAGGTAAAACATATCATAGGATATGTCTCATCTCTAATTCTTATTCTTGGAAAACCTCGATAAAACATGTCATGCATGCCGTGCTCGTGGAATCGTGTACATACTTGCATTTGAATTTAAATATGACAATTGAGTAATTTCACAATACATAGAACATCAATAATTGGAGCAAGTAAATATTCATGCAATTTAGAGAAAACGAGAAATCACACTATCATGAGCCCTAGCAAATTCCATAAGCATTTAAGCATACAATTTCTTAATTTACAACCCATTTATATTCACCTTGGCATTTCATCAAACATGGGGTGTGTTCATTATTTATTAAATCTGCATCATGCTTTTCTAGATGGATTGATGTTCACATCACACATGTATGTTTATTATGGATACAATGCCCTCCCCATTTCATTCACCACATCATTCCACACGGCATCCAATCGCCAACATCCATCTCCATTCACACTATTCACACATCCCAACTCATAGCACATTTATAGATGAGGGAAAACAAAGAATAGGGAAAGAAAAAAGAAAACTATAACTAAGAGGGTAGCACAAGGTACCGACCTTGTATAGAGGAAGAAACCCCTTGCAAAACGTGCGTGAGTTGCTGCCCTAGCTTGGAGAACGTGCTCCACGAGCTTGAACCTTGGATTGAAGAATCCAAGCCTTTTGGAACAATCTTGAGTTCACAACCCTTTGATTTCTTCTCAAGAGGATGCCCTAGGTTTAGAATCCCCTTTCTCCTCTCTCCTTATCTCTCAAATCTCTAAGTGTTGTGAATGAGCCCTCAAGACTCGGGCGAGTCTTATAGGTAAAGGGTATAACACCTAAATACCGAAAAAGCCCTTAATGAAATTCTACAAAACGCGGGGGACCGAGCGATCGATGGTTATGACCGATCGATCGGTTGCCTACTGAGCGATCGATGTTCTTGACCGAGCGATCGGTGTTCTTGACCGAGCGATCGGTCAAAAATATGCTCTCTGAAATTTTTTCTCATACAAAAAAGTTAACCAGTCGATAGCCTCTGATCGATCGGCTGTGGACCGATCGATCGCTACAATAGACCAAGCGATCGATGGTTTGTAGGTTTTTGACCCTGAGTCCATTTTCACCCATTCCTACTATTTGGACCCATTCTACTTCTATTCTAACATTTTCTAAACTTGACTAGGACCTCTTTAAAACTTATAGGCTTTATTAAATAATTTATCTAGTTAATTATAGCCTTCTTGACACAATTCCATCGAAGTTTCAAATTCTTATTTCATAAAATTGAGATTACAAGACACCATGCCTTGACACACATCCCAAGGCATATACAAAAAGTTTCGGGGCTCTACATAAAGTAACCACTAGGGTGCCATAAGGGTAAACCCAAACAACCACTCTAAAAGGGCTTGACTTGAGGAGGGTTTGATCCCTACTAATACTCTAGTTGAGTAAGAGTATTAGACTAAGCAACTAATATTAATCACCAAGAAAGAAAGATAAATTATGCTAATAAGAATGAAAATAAAACGAATAAACTCTATAATTGTCCAAATATAAAATATTGTTCTTCAAATCTAAACTAAATTGAATAAAAAGTTTAGAATATAAATTGATTTGTTTGCATGCCTTTCAATGCCTTTGTGTTTTCTTTTTATTTTTGACAGTTTATCATGGTCATAATAATCAACTTCTTCACTAATTGCTTTATGTACTACAAAATTATCTTTATCTTTACTATTATAATGCGAGAACCTTGCGTAGATGAATTTTCTAAAATTCCCAAACTACCCTTATATAAAAACATTGATTTAATATTTTACTTTGATTCCCAAACCACCCCTTGCATTTGATTTAATGTTTTACTTTAATTTCCAAACTACCCCTTGCTCATCTATCTATTTAGAATCACAGCTAATCGTGATTGAACTCAGGGAGAGTTCAATCGCACCCGCGAGTTAACACGTGTCCCTTTTAACTCCTATTAACTGTGGTTAACTCCTTCCCCTCGCGCTCACGTGCCACTAGCGAGTTCAATCGCACCCGTGGGTTAACACGTGTCCCTTTTAACTCCTATTAATTGTGGTTAACTCCTTCCCCTCGCTCTCACATGCATCGCACGTGCCACCCGCTAGTTTGATATAATGTCAATTTTCTTTTTATCCATCTTGATGAGAAACACATGAATCTTGTCTTTATAACCTATCACTTGATTAAAAAAAATTATTTTCACCTTGCAATAATGTTAAACACTAATGTTTAAATTTATGCACATAAAGACGATTTTATTGTAAACGATATATTAAATATATTATATCTTCTTTTTGACATAGATGATCATTGTGGACATAGAATTTTGCATCATTCCAAATAGGGAAAACTCTGATTAAGAAAATGAAAAATGTCCAAATATAGAATCATCACTTATTCTAATAAGTGGAAAATATGAATCATAATCAAATAACGGATAAGGCAATGATCAAGAACAAAAATTTGGATAAGAGATTTGGTTGATTCAAGAGAAGGTGTTAGGCACCCTTAGACTCCCAAAGGTGATTATTTACTTCCTAAATTCACTTTAAATAAGTAGAAATAATAAAATAATTCATAATTTAACATGCTATTTGAGAATAATGTGAATATGAAAACAAGCATTAAATAAAGAGTTTGCATCAAATAAGAATAAAGAATACCCCAAACTCAAGCAAGCATGAAAAGATATAGAAAAACGATTGTTTTTGGTTGGTGAGGTTCGCACTTGTGAAAGTTGCCAATGTATCCCATAAAAGGGGAACAAAACCAGCGTAGTTCACTCGGTTTCATGCAAGCACACAGTCTTATGTATAAAATAAGCAACTGATCAAATAAGTATGATAGAAAATAAACATGGAAAATAATGTAAAAATCACACAAGTAAGCAAGCAATGACCATTTGATTTGTTTTTGTATTTTTATATTTTTAAATGGCTTGAACAGTTTAAGCTCGGGTAGGGATGGAATATGTTCTAAGAAGTTTTAACTCGTGTAGGTTTGGAGAAGACATTATGGCAAGCCCAATTCTAATCTAAATTAAACTAGTGCCTAAGTTAGAGAATATATTAATATTTTCCTAATGAAAATACATAAATATACATAATTACTACAAGAATATAGATAATATGTACAAATAAATATAGAGTATTATATATACATAAAAATATTTTATAGATTACAATACATAATTAGTATAAATAAATATAAACTTATACTATAGTAATCATATGTAAGATTATGTTTACATCACCCTATTTTGGCATCCCATATTCCTTCTTTTATTTCTTTGAGGCTTCAAGGTATTCATCCAAATATCCTCTAAACCCTGTACTAAAGCCCAACATCCATACCCTAATCCAAGCCCAAGCACAAAACCTTAAGAGTAAAGGCCAAATTAAATAATAATTCAGGCTTTTGCTAGAGCCAATTTAGTCTCACTCAAGCAAGATTTTAAAATGCATCTCGCTTGAGCGAGATCAAGTTTGCTCGAGCAAACATAGAATCAGTAGCCACTATGCATGCCATTCTCTTTTGCTCTCGAGTTGGCATCTCACTCGAGCAAAGGAAAAACTATACTCTACTTTCTCTCTCTAAAACACAAGTACAGTTTCAAGTTTAGTCCTCATAGAAGATATCAAGACTATATTATCATCCAAAGATAATTTTTGAAACGTGGATTATCACTTCTACTGCCTTTAGGAGCATAATTAACATGTAAATGCATTAATCTATTTTGTAATTTCCTGATAAGGTATGAATTTGTCTATGAATTATAATATAAGAGGCCTGTTCTAAAAATAACCATCAACAAAGAAAAAAAAAAATGCTTAACGGGCGAATTCGACTATGCGCCAAATGCTCTCCTCCTCATTGGTAAAAAAAAATAAAAAAAAATTGTCTATGAATTTCTGTACCCAATTATCTATTTTGCGATTTTTTTTTAATTCAATTTTATTTTTTGTTTAATATTTAATATCCTCTGAAGAGAAAAAAAAAAAGTGGGTTAAGAGAGTATGATAGAAGAAAATATATTATACTTATAATCGGTTTTGATTTTTAGATTTCTGTATACAAGACATGTATTTGTCAATGGATTTTAAAAATAACAATGTTTTTTTAAAAATTTATTTGTTTATTTTTAGAATCAAAATGTTCATAAAATATGTGATGATTTTTGCGGTATTATCAACTCTTAAGATTTACAGCACAACAAGCATATGGTGTACCATTCTTTGTATCATTTTGTATCCATACATATATTTACCAGCCTAAGCCTAATATATACCAAAACCCTATCACCTTTTATCTTTATATCTTTGTTTTTTTTTTTGGTTTAACACAATAAACATACACTATACTCAACACACACACGCCCAGGCCCAGGCCATATATATCTTTGTTAAAGTTGCAATGAAATTTATTTTAAATGAAAGTTGAAGCTAAGTATAATATTCGTTTGAGAGCAATTACAATGGTAATTAATTATAATATTGATGTAGATTTTGAAAAATAAGAATAATATTATTTTTTTATTATCTTTATTGCTTATTTTAGTGACCACTTCTATATTCAATACAAATATATTTCCTTAATTATTGATAATAATTGATTTTCTTAAACATCAATAGTGCCTCGCACCTGCCTTTCATTTACTAGTTGCAAAAAACAAAAAAAAACCAAAGTTAGCCCACAAAACAGCTTGTGATCATAAGCTAAAGCCCGACCTAAAGAGTAGCAATTTCTAAACTCTCTGGCAATCTTTTCAACTTATCACATGTGATTAATATATCCCAACTTATCACATGTTCAAAAAAAATGTTCAGATTATTATATTATATTATATTATATTATATTGGGTTCAACTAAAGGTTGGCTTTTGGACCCAACAGGGTTAGGTGTTAGTATCTGTTCAGTTAGTGGGCGGGTGGAGAGTATAATACCTACTTGACACACTTATAACATGTTCAAGTTTGGGCAGTACGGCGATTGTGATGTCCACTGTTTGTACTAATCAATCCTAACTCCTAACCCAACCTACTACTGATTTTGATAAATGATCCCCACACCAAAAAAAAAAAAAATCACTATAATTTAAAATAATAATTAATTATTTTGTAAATAATTTATTAGATTCTAAATTAAAAAGGAATAATTTTTTTTTAGGGTAAGTCAAATTACTAACCATGGTTTACACACAGACACACTAAAACTACTGCAAGCACGGTATATTTACACCCCAAAAATAGCAAAAGGGGCTCCATACCAAACTCCATACCAAAAAGATTCAACTTGTTCGGGCGCCCGGGACTTGGGTCCGTGATGTGCAGCGCAACACGCCCGCCACCGTCTCAGCTCTCTCCGCTGTGACTCGAACTTCCGCGACGATGCGAAACTCAACCTGCAATGCGCCATGGAAGAGCCCTTTCTTCTGCTCTCCTCAGGACTTCATCCTCCGAACTCGGAATCGTCCTCCTTGTTGCCTCCCTCTCCAAAACCCTATCCGAGTCCGGCACTCGGAACCTCGACGCCCATTCCATTCCCCTATCCGAATCTCTCGTCCTCCATATCCTCCGAAGAAACTCTCTCCACCCCTCCAAGCGTATTGACTTCTTCAGATGGGCTTCTCTCAGACCCGGTTACAAACACTCGGCCAACACCTATTCTCAGATCTTTCATGCCGTTTGTCGAGCTGGGCATCTCCACGAACTCCGTCCCCTACTGGTTTTGATGAAGGAAGATGGCGTTGTTGTTGATTCTTCAACTTTCAAGCTCCTCCTTGACGCTTTTATTCGATCGGGTAAGTTTGATTCGGCTCTTGAAATACTGGACGACATGGAAGAACTAGGAACTAGCTTGAATCCCCGCATGTATAATTCTGTTCTCATTGCTCTCGTTAGGAAAAACCAGGTGGGTTTGGCTTTGTCTATGTTCTACAAGCTTTTAGAAGCTTCCAATGGCGATGGGGTTGTTGTTCCAGATGCTCTCGCCTGTAACCAACTGCTTGTTGCTCTTAGAAAAGCCGATATGAGGGCAGAATTCAAAAGGGTTTTGGGAAAATTGAGAGAGAAGGGGTTTGGGTTGGATACATGGGGTTATAATATATGCATTCATGCATTTGGGTGTTGGGCTGATTTGGATGCTTCTCTGGAACTCTTTAGAGAGATGAAGGAGAAGAGTTCTGGTTCAGCTTCGACTGGCCCGGACTTGTGCACATATAATAGCCTAATTCGCGTGCTCTGCTCGGTTGGGAAGGTGAAAGATGCATTGATTGTTTGGGAGGAGTTGAAAGGGTCTGGTCATGAGCCTGATGCCTTCACATATCGGATCCTTATCCAAGGGTGTTCTAAATCGTATAGGGTGGATGATGCAACAAGGATTTTCAATGAGATGCAGTACAATGGGTTCCGTCCAGATACTATTGTTTATAATTCTCTCCTTGATGGGTTGTTCAAGGCAAGGAAGGTGACGGAAGCCTGCCAACTGTTTGAGAAGATGGTTCAGGACTGTATAAGGGTTTCATGCTGGTCTTACAATATTCTGGTCGATGGTTTGTTTAGAAATGCAAGGGCCGCAGCCGCTTACACTCTTTTCTGTGACTTGAAGAAGAAGGGGCAGTTTGTGGATGGTGTCACTTATAGCATTGTCGTTTTGCATCTATGTAGGGAGGGTCAGATTGAAGCAGCACTGGATTTGGCAGAAGAAATGGAAGGCAGAGGTTTTGTTGTCGATCTTGTTACAGTTACATCTCTCTTGATCGGGCTCCATAGGCAAGGTAGGTGGGATTGGGCAGAGAGGATCATGAAGCACGTTAGGGATGGTACTTTGGTGCCAAATGTTCTCCGGTGGAGAGCCGATATGGAGGCTTCAATGAGAAATCCACAGAACAGAAAAAGGGATTACACACCAATGTTCCCATCTAAAGGCAACTTTACTGACATCATGAATTTAATTAGTTCACCTTCTGCTGATTTGGGGATGAATGCTGGCCTTGATTCAGAAGGTAGCGAGGCCCAAGATGAGAAGAATTCTTCCACATACACTGATCAATGGTCATCATCCCCGTACATGGATCAATTGGCCGATGAAGTCAAATCCACCAACCGTTCTTATCGTTTGTTTTCAGTATCTAGGGGGAAACGAGTGCAGGAGAAAGGGATAGACTCTTTTGATATCGATATGGTAAATACATACCTGTCAATATTTTTAGCAAAGGGAAAGTTAAGCTTAGCTTGCAAGTTGTTTGATATCTTCACTGACATGAGTGTTGACCCTGTGAGTTACACTTACAATTCCATGATGAGTTCATTCGTGAAGAAGGGCTATTTTAGTGAGGCATGGGATGTTCTTCATGAGATGGGCGAGAAGCTTTGCCCAGCCGACATTGCGACATACAACGTGATAATTCAAGGTTTGGGGAAGATGGGAAGAGCGGATCTGGCCAGTGCTATTCTTGATCAGTTGATGCAGCAGGGTGGTTATCTTGACATTGTGATGTACAATACGCTGATTAATGCACTAGGGAAGGCAGGGCGGATGGATGAAGCTAACAGGTTGTTTGAACAGTTGAGGACAAGTGGGATTAATCCGGACATTGTTACTTTTAATACACTTATTGAAGTTCACAGCAAGGCAGGTCGAGTGAAGGAAGCGTACAAGTTCTTAAAAATGATGTTGGATGCGGGCTGCTCCCCGAATTTTGTCACTGATACAACTCTGGATTTCCTGGAGAAGGAGATCGAGAAACTGAGGTACCAAAAAGCGTCTATCAAGCGCAACAACGGGGATGATACTATTTGAAGATCTGTTTTTTGTGGATAAGGTTTGTCCGGGGAGAACCAATACCTGTTTCAAATTGCAAGTGAAATCCATAAAAATTGATCTTGAAAACTCTCAATGTGAGATTTTACCAATGTTTATCCTACTCGTGTGACGAGAAAATTAAGTGTTCATAGTGACCAAAAGAGTAACCACAAGCATAGTCATACAGTGGTTTGACCCAAATATGTGTAATAGTAGTGGAGGTGGCTCATTAATAGTTCTTTATTGTTTGCAGCCATGACAAAAGAAGTCTGTGATGAGATTTCTCAGTAAAAGAATGACAATGATACAATAGTTTTGTTTGAACATGTACATTAGAAGGTGGACTCTATTGGATAATGATTTTATTTTTTGAGGTGGTATTCATTAATGTTTGGCAATATGAGATTTCATTTTGTTTGTGATTTTCCCCCCAACTTGAAGCAACAAATGGTAATAGCTAAATTCTGTCATCGAAGAACAAATTCCTTCAAGGCCAAACTCTATTCTCTTTTCTGACCAGTTTTTGATACTCTCTCATGAATTCAAAGTCATTGACGCAACACCAATGCTGACACCAAATGACTATAAACAGGAAGATCAGAGCATGGCTAAGGCTCCCTCGACCAGAGGGAGAGGGAATGAAGCTGAAACAAACTGCAGGATCCATTTCAGAACTGCCTGCCAGAGACTCTGAAGCTCCATTGGGGCAGGGCTGACTAGGGCTGTTTCATGCATATTGCGAAGGAAGGAACAAAAATAAATTGGTCTATGCCTTTAGAGGGTTGAGCTTCTGTAACAGTTGAGACTTTTTCTCAAGTTTTTAAGCGCGGGGAGGAGCATTATATTGCATTGAAGTCGTGCAAGCTCAATGCTGTCAATTAGTGGACTATCTCATGCATGTGCTGTAAGCACCCCATTTTTACACCCCCTTAGGAGTCATCTTTCACCCCACCAATACCCCAAACCCTAACCTTTAGACAAGGGCATTTTGGTCATGTGATGGGCACAAGTAACCCTAATCCATGAAATTAAAGCTTACTGGACCAACCTTAACTTGAATTCCTTTGATAAAGATCAAAGAAGGGTAAGAACTGAAATTTCAGAAGAGTAGAGCAGCTTGGCTGTAGAAGATACACTGCCAACTTGGAGAATACCTTTGGTTTAGCTGTTACCTCCTTTACACGCCAGATATACATAAGAGGAAAATTTTTAATGTGGGGTGGAGTGATTACTGCCAGGCCAAAAATGGCCTTTATTGATGTTGTCGATAATTTGATTACTTCCAAAATGTGAGCCGTACCAGATTTCAGTTACAGACCCTTGTCATAGACTTAAGCTTACACGTGAGAGCAAATCTCGGCAAGGTACACAGGTTGGCGGTAGAGAGATTATCGACAGCATGAAAGTGGCCTATTTTAGAGTTGGCAGTTGACCATCTACCGCCACTCTGGTATTCTTGCAACTGGCAGCAGTTCCTCTTCTAGAAAGTTCTCATACATTGGACAGAGAATGCCCTTGACATCTGGGTTTATTCACGGGGTTTTGTTCCCCTAAATTACCCATGTACTCCCAAGTCCCAACTGACCGTAACACCCCCCAATCATGTTTAGTACCACATTGGAGATGAGAGGTTTTCTCCTCCCATTCCTGTCCTATATAAACCCCTCCCCTTAACCCATTTAGAACAATTTTGGAAATCTAGAAATCCTCATAAGTTGGAGAATCTAGAAATCCTTTCAAGTTCCCTCCCAAACACTAGGAGCCGGGTAATTTTGCTAGGCAAACTAGTGTTCTGAAGTTGTTAGCCTTAACCCCCTCCCCCTCCTCTAGAAGATCCTTGGTAGACCCTCAAGCATCAGAAGAAAAGAAGAGGAAGGAGCTTGAAGGCCTTTTCAGAGACATTTCAGATAGTCTCAGGTTAGTATAAATTATGTCTATCTTCTTCAGTTTTAGCATTTACTTCTTTTACTAGCTTTCTAGTTCTATTTCTTAGTATTCATTTCGTTTATTTATTAAGCCTTGTTAGTTGTAGAAGTCCCATTCTTATTCCTAAGGTAGTTGGGACCCCCCTATGATGCGGTCTGTTTATTTATTAAGCCTTGTTACATGTAGAAGTCCCATTCTTTTTCCTAAGGTAGTTTGGGACCCCCCTATGATGCGTTCTGTTGATTAGGGGCCCTATGAAAGGACAACAGATAAAGGATTTTTAGTATTTCCTTCCCCCTCTTTTTTCCCCGTAGAATATGGAAATTTGGACCTAGTGGGAGTCCAAAGGTCTCAAGCATGAGCACTTCCCCAGAACAGTCTGTTGTTTTTAGCACTGTTTGTGCTGGCAGCAAGTGCTCTTCCGCCAGCTCTAGTTTCATTACTAGTGAAGCTGATGGTAGATAATCTACCGCCAATACAAGGCAGTGCACAAAACAATGTTGTTCCTCCCTCCCCACTGTTAGCTCTGGGATTTTTGGGCTACTACTGTGTTTTTTCTCCCTTCAAGCCTCAGATCATGGGAAGCATAGGGTTTAGGCCAGGGGGTTCAGACAAAGCCAAGTAAAATCTGTTCTCAGTATTACTCTGCAATGGCAGCAGATTTTCTACCGCTAGCTCCTGTTTAACTATTGCTACAATTGGCGGTAGACCATCTACCGCTAGTAGAGAACAGTGCTCAGATCAGCACTGTCTCCCTCTTCTGGACCCTCTTGGGTACTGCCTTGGGTAGTTTCCCCTGTTCTCTAGGCTCCCCATACTTTGAGCATTTTACCCTCGTTAGTTTTTGACCCTAGAGTTACGTTAAGCTTGTCATACCATGCTCCATTCTTACAAGAGCCTAAATTGCTTAAGCCATGCATAAAATACCCAAAAAACCAGATAGAAGAAAACCCAATTTCAGTCTGGTTAGCATGCTTGTTTTGAACTACATTTGGCTTGATTCCACCTATGTGGATAAATAGGCAACCCTCTTGGGTTCAGCTCCCTTAGGTTAGAACTCTAGTTAGGTTTTGTTATGTTTTTAGAATGATGGCTATGATTGATTGATTATCATGACTTCTCTTTGTATTGTTATTATGACTTTGTTTATGATGATATCTGTAATAGCATAGTAACAAAATAGAAGTTTCCCTTATGATTTTCTTTAGTTTGATTTAGATTCAATAGGTAACCACCTTCCGTGGAAGTTTAGGGGGTGCTTAAGTAACACCTTCCCCTAACTTAAATGAATCTCTTACCTTATCCATCAGATTTAGGGATGACCTATTTTCCCTCCAAATTTAAATAGGTGACATTTGTGGCTAGAACCATAATTTTAGTTATTGTATGAGGCGCATATCATAGACATAAAGTGAGCTTCAAGGTGTGAGGCTTGTGCCTCATGCGAGGCTCACACTTTGAGCCATGAGCCTCATGCGAATTAAGCCTTGTGGTTGAGTTTCAAGGCGTTTTCCTTAAGCCTTGTCCCAAGGCGTAAGCCTCACATGCCTTTTAAAACACTACATGTAAGTGCAATGCATGATTTTCTAGGGAATTATAATCCTTCACAATGGGATGTATTTTTGGCTCAAGCTTGGTTAAGCTGGCTTATCGTAGGAGAAAACTTTATAAGCCCTTGAAAATGAAGCCCTAAATTATGCCAAGTAGCAAAGGACAATGTCTCCTTGAGAAACGGTGAGAACTGCGATATGGAGGGTTTAAAGAGTTCCTATTTCAATAAATAAATAAAAGAAAGTTGAATAACATAAAACATATATTAGTTGGTAGACCCATTTGGGGCCTGCAGCCACAAACATAAACTATGTGAACATGGAAATTTATCACCATTCCAAATTTGGGGAAATCCTAATATGGAATAAGGCTAAACAACCACAAACAGAGCTTTCTTTTATCAATAGATATGAATGAAATCTTTTGGATAATGGATTATTCTAATTTTATGATTTATTAAATATTTTTTTTTTTAAAATGGATTGAATCTTACGATATACGATTCGAATCCCAATATGAATCGAATCTATACTAAAACGATTTTACGATTCAATTGCGATTTAACAACCTTGGCCACAACTGAGACTTAAATGTCTTTTCTTAATTTGTTATTTGTTTCACTTAATAACAAATAACACGTTATTTATTTCAGATAAGACTTTGAAAATGACAATGGTGATATTGGTTTTAACTAACACTTAATTTATTATGTTTAACTAATTTAGACTTTTAAAACCTTTTGAGTCTTATTTACACTATTTCCCTAGTAGACATTGCAAAAAATTTGGAACCACTGGCCCACAATGTAGTTCATGACTTATTTGCAATTTATTTTTACAAAAGTTCTACCAAATGAATTGATGATTGAATATTATCTTCAATATATATATGAACAAAAAATGAAATCTAAATTTCAGCATTTGCGTACATTTCTTATCTCTATTTTTTTGGTAGTTAAATAATTTAATAGTATTTCCCATGTATATGCATACGCCTACACGCCCACTCACACACATACAATGTACACAGATACAAATATATCAACTAGCGTTATATAAAAGACGTTTCAAGCAGCTCTTTTCAAGAGCTTTCATCATACAGTTTTTTCCTATAGCACCCCTACTAAGCACTGGAAATAACGCATGACCCTTTTAACTCTTCGTTCTCCATGCATTATCATGTCCACGCGTTGCTTCACATAAGCAACACATGCATCATCCATTAATCTCCACTTAATCTTGTCCTCATCTCAGATCGTAATCCAGTCTTTCTTCTTCGATTTTACCCTCATTTTTTTCTTCTTCACCGTCACTTGTGAGGCTTTTCTGAAATCTGTTGATAATGAGACGATGTCTCTCTTGCATGGTTTTAAAAACGCCGAAACCGTTACCCGATACCGTTACGCTACGTATAGGTACCGTAACGTTTTCCGACGTATTTTTTCACTAAAAAATATCGTTTTTTCACTAAAAATATCATTTTCGAAGCAATCTGGGTCTAATACTTCTTCCTTACATCTTTTTAATATTTTTTTCTATTTATTGTGATTTTTTTGAGCAAAAAAAAAAGAAGCTTAAAGGCCGAAACCGTACCGTAACGGCGTACCGTAACGGTTTCGGCCGTGTCCGTTACGATGTCCGAAACCCTTTTTTTGAACTATGCTCTCCTGTTCACACTCCTCTTCTCTATTTCCTCACTTTCACCCCTAACCCATCTCCAACAAAGAAAACGCCCACTACAAAACGTCTGCAGACCGGTAAGTCCAAATGATCTTTGTTTGAGTTCTTCCTCTTTGTGTGGTTAAATTACTGAGGAATTTCATAGATTTGGGCCTCTATTGAGTAGAAATGAAGAGATTAGGGTTTCACAGTTTGATCTCCATTTGTTTCTTTTTTTTCCTTTCTTTTGCAATCTTCATTTGTTTCTTTTCATCTTTTCTTTTTCAATCTTTTTGTTCTTCAACTCTCTCGAACAAGTGATCAGCTCGCCCTGCGTAGAGAGCCTGCATCTATGCGGAGAGGTATATCAATATCAATATCAATTTTTTTTTTTTTTAAAGGTGTAGAGACCTTGATTCAGATTCAGAGGATTTGCAAATTAATTGTTTTTAAAATTAATCCATTACTTTTCTCCTTATTTCCCCCTTAAAAAATAAAATAAAATGAATTTCAAGTAGAGCTCTTATTTGTTCTTCAATATGTTGTTAAGATTATTGTTTTGGTTTGGGTTTTGGGAGCTATGGTGGTATCTCTCCAGCGTTGCCCTTATTTTTATTTTTAGTTCGCTCCTTGTTCTCTCCTTCTATTGCCATAAACCAGCCACACAACAGTAGGCCTTTTCCTCCCCTTTCAGCAAGTGGGTCATTCATCACCTTTATACTTGCTGTTCAGAACTAAGCTCATCTGCACTCTTGATTCCTGCTAGCAGCAGTCACGATCAAGTCCAACAGCTCAAATCAGCACACCTTCAGCCTTGAATCTTCTCTCTACATTCGCAACAGCAGCTGTCCACCATCATCTTTGGCTTCCTCCCTCTTAGCGACAGTATTAGGTAATCATCCCCTCTTTTCCATTCTTCTTCTGTTTCTCTTGATCATTATATGTTTAAGTTGGTAATAATTTAGAGTAATTTTGAATCTGTAATTATTTAAGTAGTTAGATTACTTCAGTTTAACCTTTTCATGGTTTTAATTCTGATTTTTTATTATTCAACTTTAGATTAGTTTTAACTAAGCTTAAACCTGGTTTAGACTAATTTAAGGTTAGTTTTTAGATTAGCAACAGTTACGACTCACAATCAAGTCCAACAGCTCAAAGCAGCACATCTTCAGCCTCGAATCTTCTCTCTTCATTCGTTACAGCAGCTGTCCACCATCATCTTTGGCTTAATCCATCTTAGCAACAGTACCAGGTAAGCCCCTCTTTTCCTTTCTTCTTCTTCTTTTCTATTTATTATTATTTGTGCAAGTAATAATTTAGAGTAGTTTCTAATCTGTAATTAGTTAAGTAGTTTGTTTAATTTAGATTATTTAGTTTTTGTCATCATTCTTTTCTTTGGTAAGGTTTTCACTCTTAATTCTATGAATCACTCTCCTCTCCACGAGCTGATGCTTATAACACGGGTCTAAGTGAAATTCTACCACTACCATAGGCAAACTAAAAGGCTATCGCAGAAGGCGTTACACTTGAAGAAGAAAAGCAACTCAGATGCAAGGTACCTTTCAGTCATTTCATCCCACGGAAGAGAAGCTTCATCCCTCCTTTCATTCAATAGACTTTGCCCCACTTCAATGGTAAGGTTAGATGCTCTCGAATATTATCTATTACATTTACCCAATCTTTGTCAACAATCAATATTTAAAATTTCTTAAATGGGTGCTCTTTTGTTCTAAACTTCTATGTTGGGTTGTGGGTGTATTTTTTCTCCTATTTGGCTGATCGATGAAGATTTAGAAATATCAGACTTGATTGATATATTTGTACATTTATTTATTATTTTTATTGTCTATATATACTATACATATACTACGGTACTACCTTTATAAAAAGCCGCTAACTTCTCTCTTGAATGTTCTTTGCTCGCTCGACAACCCATAGATTTCCACCGCTCCGGTGATGAAGACGACACCAACTCATCATTCACGCACTCCAATGGAAAAATAGTACTCATTTTCTATCTCATCCTCTTGGGTTCTTGTTCGATTTCCTCTTTTCATTTTTTTATTGTGCTTTGTGTTTATCTTTGCTGTTCTTGTTTGTAGGTTGAGAGCTTTATGCAAACAAGAGCTAGGGGCTTACAAAGGCAGCAAAACTAGGTTCAAATCCATTTTTCTCATTGTCAGTTAAATGGGATAGGGATGGACGGTTTTGTTAGGGAATCTAGAGGGACATGTGTTTTCTCTCCCTCGCATTGCGACCAACTACCACCGATGATCGAAATATATAGAGTAAGCTATTTATGTATTTTCTTTATTCTGTATTAGGGTTTTGTTTAGATTTATGCATATTTTTGTTAATTATATGGATTTATGCATATAAGGGCTTTAGTGAATTGGTTTTTGGATTTACTCTATTGGATCTTCAAGAAGACCCCTTTGTCTTGAAGAAGAAGACTAATAATAGCTCTATGGAGAAGAGAACATAAAAAGGATAGTCAAATAATCATTAAGGTTCTGTTATAGAGGGAAAAAGGAAAGGAAGGACACACTCATCTCTTTTTCTTTGGCTCTCAAACCCTCTGCAGCACCTCTCAGTCTTTTTCTCTATTTTCACCTCTCAGTCTTTTCCTCTATTTTCACTGATTGGCAACAATCCATAGAATCCACGCTCATGAAGCTTATTGAACAAATGGATGTGATTAATTGGATAAAATATATTTTTTGGGTAAATTTTTTATATATTTTTCTATTTTTTGAATATATGATTCTAATTGAGTAGTGATATTTAGTTTTTCTTGATCTTACCGAGGATCCAAGAGAGATGAAATAATTATGTATAATAGCAATGCATTTGATTTATTGTTTCGTGGTTTGCTCACCAAAACTGGATCTTCAGTCCTTGAGCCAAATGTCTATAAAAAGCTCAAAGTACACATGTCTACGCTGGCCTGTCTCGTGGGTATGTTTTAGGATCAATACAGCTCCCAAACGTTTACCATCTTGGATTGACTTGGATAGCATGAATTTGATTTTTGGATGGTGAAGCATGCTATCCAAGTCATTAAATTTTTTTTATAGGTAAATATCAAAAATATTAAATATTAAATATTAAAACTAACAATTTACATGCTATCCAAGTCATTAAATAGTAAAAAATTTGCCATCAAAACTAACAATTTACCATTAAATATTAAATTGTCGGTTTTGATATTTAATTTAGAAGAAATTTTATGCATTACTGATTTTGATATTAATTTTCTTTTGGTATTTTGAAATAGAGAAAGGCCTCTATCTCTCTCCATGAATACTTCTTGCTAATCAGTTTATTATTTGGGTTCATGAAATTAAAAAATGATAAGGTTTTCAGTTTGTTGTGGATGTCTAGGTAGTGAATTAATTCCTAATGTAGATGCACCTATTGAAAAAAAATGGTAACTTGCTATGTCAAAATAGGAAGGGTGGTGGGGTTCTTGGATTGAATATAGTAGTAAGTTAATAATAAAGTTTGAAGTATTTATGTATAACAGTATTTATGTATAACAATATATTTATTTAGGATAAAAATGACAAAAGAAAGATGATTGTACCTGTAAAGCAGGGGAATTTGCAGGGGATTGCTTTCTACCCTGAATGGATAGCAGACACCTGCTGGTATATATTTTGTGATTGAGTTAATTGTATTGGCCAACTAATCTTATGAGGTATGCCACATATCTCACTTTAGTCTTTAGGTTCTAAATATTTGCTTGTGCAGGTATTGTTACTTCTTGAATATGGTGAATGAGGCTGAAGAAGGGACGTCGAATTGCATCTCTATGTGGATGGAGAGGCCCTTGATGATGATCAAAAGCCAATGAATGATCTCCATATATTTCAATTGTAGCAGCAAGGAGATAGCTACTTGGTATAATTAGTTCATTTTTATAATACATAGTTGCTATTTGTATTTTAAAATGTTTGTTTTCATTTTAAAGCTTTAGTACATACAGAGAAGAGAATTGTTTCAGGATGGTGGATTTCTTCCAAAGCAAACCACATTAATCCAGTTCTGCAAGCTGATGTTGTACATAATATTGAAATGAAACTTCTTCCACCTATTCCCTTGAAACTTTACAATGAAGTGATCTGATTTCATCATTGAGAAGACTATTTGATTCAAAATTGTGTTGAATTTATTTCATTTTCTTATCTATTCTTTTAGTCCATAATCATGGTATCCACATTAGAATGGAACCAAACTCACACTAGGATGAAACGTAATGTCATATTTATCCCTAGATTGTTTTTTTCCGGAGGATCAGGTTTTTTTTCCACTGTTAGCTATATATTTCTTTTAATTATATTTATTTTGCTATATATTTCTGTAATAGTATATTTTCTTTGCTCTATATTTTTTATATAATATTTTCTTTTCAATCAGTTTCAAGTCTTAGCACGTGCCTTGCACGTGGCAATTTAACTAGTATTATATAAATGTACTTCTCTCTCTCCCTATATATATATATATTTCTATAATCTTTCATTAACTTTGTAAATCTTTTTACAGTTTTTCTTATATTTTATATATTTGTTAAAATGAGAGAGCATTAAGCTTTCTTGTGAAGCTTAAGCCTCACGCCTCAAGGCTTACGCTTCACGCATCTTGAGGCCCTAATCGGTATATATATTTCTATAATCTTTCATTAAATTTTTAAATATTTTTATAATTTTCTTATATTTTATATATTTGTTAAAATGAGAGAGCATGAAGCTTTCTTGTGAAGCTTAAGCTTCACACCTCGAGGCTTACGCCTCATGCATCTTGAGGCCTTAACACCTTGCCTCACACCTTCACGTTTTAAAGCATTGTTAGATGTTATGTTTTTATTTGGCTGGGCGCACAATGACTATTGAGAAAGTTTGAAATTTCATGTGATGGGTTCACCTGAAAAATTATATGACCTTTCTCTATTTCCCTGTCTGTTTTTTAGCTGTCCATCTACTTGAATCATTTGGTTAAGGATATAACAATATAAATCAATTGTTTTGAGTATCAGCAGTTCATCACAGCTATACGCAATTACTAGAATTCTCTTGTATAAAATCAGAATTTCTGTAGTTGAAAAATTATCCTTTATGATTAAACAATAGAGAAATTGTTGCTATTACTCCGGTATAGCAAGGATAACTTCACTGCTAAGGAGGTACATGCTGCTTGATATGGAGATGAGAATTCATTTGTTTCTTCTCCAGGTATAGCTTTCATTTATGAAGTTTGCCCTGTGTTTTCTTGGGCAGGTGAGAACTGCATCAGTTACATGTTTTGCGGGTATAACTTCCTCTGTTTTCACAAAGGAAAAACAAGATATCTTCTTTCTTCTTCTGTAAGTGTAGATATGACATTTAAACCTATTGTTGCTTTCCCAATTGATGAATGAACCAGAGTAATTTTGATTAGGTTATTTGTTATTCCTACAAAACCTTTGTAGATCATAGCAGCCCTGAATGATGAGGTTTTTTCAGTTAGATCAGCTGCTTGTCGAGCCATCGATGTCATTGCATGTTTCCCACAAAGTTCTTATTGGTGATTCCATGTTCATGCAATGTGATTTCTTAAAGTTTGCATGAGAACTTATTAGTTCACGTTCTTGCGAACAAGGGGCATATAAATTACCAAAATCTTCAATCATGTAGTGCAAAGATCATTGACAAGTTTATTCCTGCTGCTGAGTTTAACATGCATGACTCCTTGGTTTCGGTATATACAATCTCCATTTGTTTTTTTTAATTTAGTTTTTTTTACCTAAGCATGTACACAGTTCCCCATGAATACTTCTTGCTTCAGGCGTGAATATCAGCTTCCTGGGCACTAGCAAACATATGTGATTCTCTCCGTCGCAGTACAAGTGATTTGCCATTGGAGAGGTGTTCTGCAGGTGGGTTAGGGGTTTGAGAGGGATTAATTTATTTGTCTTATTCTCCACCAACCTTGGTTACAATTTTCCTTTTTCTTGTTTTCTAGTATGGTCCCAAAGATGAATTCCCGATCAATAGCCCCTGTTAGCTGGATGTGCTTTGCGGTTAACAAAGGATGGTGACAAGGTAAAGAGGTTTTAACTATAATTTTATTTAGTTTTTCCTTGCATTGTCACCTTCTTTTCTGCCTCTATTTTTTGCAATTAAGTATACATGTCAAGGTAAGCTTTGGTTTTAATTTTTTTTTTCCCTTTTAACACATCTTTCTCCATTTAATTTGTGTGTCAATACACATTAACTTGTGAGTTTGTGTCAGTATTTTTATACCTTCTTAGGTTTCTGGATTTAGGTTTATATCTACAAGTGGAGCAATTAGTTGGATAAGTGGATAGATGGATACATAAACTAGTGGTTGAGTGAACTTCAATTTCAGTGCACCATCTTTGGATTGTTCCTAGGGGATGAGGAGCAAACCAAGGAGTTCTCTTGCAGACTTGAGCAGAGGGAGGCGGGTCTGAATGACAAGGTGAAGGGAGTCCTTGTAGGGTCCAGCATACTAGTACATTGGGAGGTTAGAAATCTTCTCGATTGGGGATTGAGTAATGGGAAGACATTGGAATGGAGAGAAGCGAGAGGAGTAGAGCCTTAGAGAGCAGAGGGGAGGGGAGGGGAGGGTCTGAAGCAAGTGGGGCATAATTCCTTTTTTTTTTTTTTTCGTGATGATCTTTTCGTGGAAATTAGGGGGTTAGGAAGTCTGAAGAGTAGGACAACTCTTTGGGCCTTAATAGGGAGAACAATGTACATTTGGTGACCCAAGGTTTTAATCTTCGACTTTGCAGGAAATTTCACCAGCCAAATATATGAGAATTTATCCACAGATTATCGACAATTTAAAAGAGTAGATAGGACTCTCTATTGGACAATATGGGTTTTCACGCTAGCTCACAAGGTAGCCCTGCTCATATTTTATAATAGCTTTCATACTTGAAAGTAAGTAGCCATTTCTATTGTTAATACCCAATATTAGCTTCACACATACTCACAAGTAGCCATTTCCAATAAAAATTGTTCCCATGCAAATGAGATGCCTAACATATGGTCAATCTAGACTCGATCATCCTGAGAGGCCAAATAGGGATAAGTCAAACACCTACAAATTGGAATCTAAACCTTTTAGTAGAAACAACTAGGGTGCATGTGCATATTACAAAGCATAGCTCTATGAATTAGCCACTAATTGCATAAAAATGAAAAAAAGTTTAATTTTAATCAACCAGAAGACTAAAGTAGGTGTATTATCCTCAATCAATTCATGTTTAGCTTGGACAAGTATGAATATGAAGATCTAGCCAAGAATACAAGACATGCAAAGGCAAATAAGAACAAACAAAAATATTTTTAGATTTTTTAAATGTTTACTTTTTTATTTTGTTTTTAATTTTCAAGGAAATAACCTAACAAAAAAAACTAAAAAGAAAAATCACACCAAAAATAACCAACCTAAACAAAAAAAAATAAACTAAGAGGAGAACAAACTACTAATATACAAGATAAAGCATAGCACTTGTGTAAAGTCAGAATTCATAATTGACTAATTTCGTTGCACAAACTGAGTCAAGTTGTAATCTTGAGTACTATACATCCATGGTAGTGTTGTTCGTGAAGATGAAGTTTGAAGAGGTGCTACTAAATATCAAGATGCCAAAAGCTTGTTCTCACCTCTTAGGATGGTAAGTGACCTAGATACCTAGTCTATTACTTTGGTGGATTGACTTAGAAAATTGCTTTTACCTTAGGTAAGTAGAGGCTTGACTATAAATATAGAATTTCAGACATAAGTGCACATAGTGCATATTTGCAGACAAGCTGTATCGAGTTAGCCTTGTTTGGCTCGAGCGAAGTATGCTGGCTCATGCTCTCGGTTTTTAGAGTACTATAATGTCTGATCAATTGTACAAATTTCAGTAGCCTTCTTGCTTGAGCAAACAAGGCTGGCTCCAGCGAAGTAGTCTCGGGTTGTGACAGTGCAATTGTTGAAGCAATTCCACTAAACATTTTGCTCGAGCGAGATATGTTTGGCTCGAGCAAGTATCGTAGAGACAGTAATTTAGTAACTTCCAAACTCTGTTTTATGGTTACCTAAATATACTATTTGTTTTCCAGAACAAATTAAGGTTTTATTTAAGAGAGTTGAGAATTGTGAGCGTGTTTTAGGGTTTCTAACACCTCTTGGTTGAGACCCCATTGTTTTCCCTATACCTTTTCTAGAGATGCCAACTTGACTCAATTGGTCTAATACTTGCTTGCTATAATTTATTATTGTGTTCAAAGGTTTGTTAAACAATCATTAGATATTATTCTTCATACTTAATTCATTGAGGTGATCAATTGATTAGATCGTGGATCCTGAGACCTTTGAGAAAGTTTGGCTGATGAGGAGTTCGAGTTGTTACGGTGGAGATCGAACTTGTGGGTTCATGGTTTGTAAATGTGGGGAACTTGTACCGAGGATCATTGTGTTGAGTCCGGTTGGGTAAAGTTCAAGGTTTGTAAGTGTGTTGCTTTTTTCAAAATGATCACTTGTGCTAGATGAGGTCCCGTGGTTTTTATCGAAAGGGTTCCTCATGAAAATCTTTGCGTGCTATGGTGTGCGACTTGTCTTTAAATTATTTAATCAAAAAGTTGGTAGATAATCATTAATAGACCTATTCACCCCCCCCCCCCCCGGTCTTGTGATCTCATAACTAATAGAATTTCGATTGGTATGAAAGCGGGATCACTTGGCTAAAAACCTAAAGTGCGACATTAGGCAAAATCCTTGAATTATGAATTCATTGAGAGAGGTTGGATCCATCATTCATCCTTCGTTATTCAATGGGAACAACTATGCTTATTAGAAAGCTCGAATGAGAGCATTCTCAAATCTTTGGACGAGAGAGTATGGATGACTGTAGAAAAATTGTGGAAATCTTCCACTAAAATTGTAAAGGAACATACCACTATAAAACCTTCTGGTGAATGGACTCGAGATAAATTTGAGAGTTGTGAGTAGAATACGAAGGGTCTAAATGCCATCTTCATTGCTGTCAGACTTGAAAATTTTCGAAGAATCTCTAAGTGTGACACATCGAAGGAGACATGAAATAAATCACATATGAAGGGACTACTACTATCAAGATTTCTAAACTTCCAATGCTCATGTTCCTCCTGAGACAATGAGTGCATCAAAATAGCATTAATAAGCACCACCACAAACTGATCATAAAATTGTTTAAAGGTATGATTCATCATGTCTATAAACGTCGCTGGAGCATTAGTCAATCTAAAAGGCATCACTAAAGATTCATAGTACCCATTTCTTGTCCTAAATGCCATTTTAAGGATATCGTCATCCTTAACTTTGAGTTGATAATATTCAAATCTAAGGTCGATCTTAGAAAATAATTGGGCTGCTTTCAATTGATCAAACATATCATCAATCCTTGGTAAATGATACTTTTTCTTTATAGTCACTTGATTCAGTTGTTAGTGTAGAGACCCGAATTTAGTTCATCGGCATTCGTGTCATTTATTTGAATTTCTTAGAATATATTTGTTTGATTTTAAATGCATCTGTTCCTATGGGAATTAATGTGGAATGCCTAGTTGTAGAAATCCAAAAGTTTTGGAGTTTTCTTTCACCATCATCCAACTTGATGAGACATTTTGACCTCCAAAGACTTGAAATTAGGACATCACTATTATATAAGAAATTGTTCCCCTTCGAATGAAGATTCCAACGCACTTTGAATCGTCAAATTCCAATAACCGAGTCAAAAATTACGGGTCTTTTACCGAATCAGGTTTTGGAAATAAAATATAAAAAATCAGACATGTCAAGGTTCGATCGATCGGAGCTACCAACCCGATCGATCGGACAAGACCAATAGGGTCTAATAGATTGGCCCTAAGTCCCGATCGATCGGGGATCGTGCACCGAAATAAAATAAAAAACGCGATTTTTTGACTTTTTGGCTTCCCAAGGATTCCAAACTCTATAAATAACCTTCTAACTCATGAGTTAGGGTTTCTATATGCTTCTAAACCTAAAAGAGAGAAAAGTGAGTTTTCTAAGAGATCAAAACAGGGAATCTTAAGGAGTTCAAAGATTAGATCAGAAAAAGGAAGAAGAAGCTTGAAGACGGGATCGAGTCTTATTCGCAAGCGATAGATCATAGGAAAGCGATCAAGTGAGTTAAATAATAAACCTAGTTTTTCATATCTTGAATATTAACCTAAAAGATGAATTAAAAGAGATAGATCTAAGTAAGAACCTAAAGATAAACAAGATTTATGAATTTTTATTGTTCCTGATTTATTAATTTATGAATCGTTAAATTAGGATGCGAAGAACCATGTTATATTTTGTTTATGCTTCAACAATGAGATTGAGATTTATATTGAATGTATGAAATTGAATGGAAGATATGAAAGAATTTGAATGATTGAGATGAATTATTTGTGGGATTATAATTATATGTTAGTTTGATTTTGTGATCATAATTCATGAGAATTATTATTGATAAAATAGCTGGTATTATGATATTGATCTCGATTAAAAAAGGAGAGTTTAATATTTAAGTTAGATTGTGACATGTGTATTTAAATATAAATTGTGATTATAGATTATTGAATTAGAGAAATGCTAGCCCTAATCTCAGTCAAACTCTACTCTCAATCTCCGCCAACCACTTGTCCATTCTTGATGAGAGAGAGTGCTTTAACCACCATAACTGATTTGAAAATGGATAGGTGGTTGGTAGAGGCTGAGAGTAGAGTTTGACTGAGAGTAGGGAAAGCACGCCTCATTGAATTAATAGAAATATGAAAGGTTGTGTGTTTATTTTAGTGATATATATTTAGGTAAAGGAACCTTCGATGAGGGTCAAGTTTGCCTAGGCCTGGTTAACATAGTGGAATGAGACGCTATGGTGAGATGTCCTATGACCCTTAACTATTAGTCTTATGTACAATTTAACCAAAAGTGTATCACTATGCACTCACCAATGAAAAATATGCACATGTATGAAGAGAGATCTAAGGGCACTAATAAGATTTCAAGTAAGACCAAAAACAAAGTAAGTATGTAATAAAGAAAGATACACGAAAGCGATAATGCATGTTTATGTTTTGCACCACCGAATACCATCAAAAGGGTGATAAGTATACCAAAGTAAGTAAGCCGTCGTACCGAAAAATGTACTGAATCGTCCGTGCCGGATAATGTACGAAGGGTAGTATCTCGGTAAAGTAAAGTATAGTAACCCCTTTTCTTATACAGTAAAACGGTATTTTAATTTATTACTGATGCATGTGGATGTATTGTTCATAAAATGATAAAGTAAGAAGTATGAAAAGTAAGAAAGTAAGAAAGTAAGAAAAGAAAGAACGAAAAGAAAACAATTGACATAATGCACATGTTCGTTTTCCACACTCTGATTTATGAATGTGAACTGAAATATGAAATACATGTATGTTAATGTTCATTATATTGTTTACTATTATTCGTTATAGACGCAGAGTAACTTGTTACCCAGTCAATGACTTTGTTATCAGCAAGTTCTGGTTTTGACATCTGTGCACCCAGACCGTGGGAACAAGAATAATACATAGAGGAACCTAAATGTGATTATCCCAAAGAAGAACGGGATCTTGATCGATGACCCTACTGTTGAAGTTGATTTATTAGTATTTAAATTTCAAGGAGACTTTAATTGACTTTATGGAGAATCATGTTTAGTTTAGTTTCATGATTATGATCATGATGAATGATCAGGATTTTATTATATTTCAGTTGTAGTTATAGATTACTGATATAGTTGATGTTATTAATGGAAGAAATTTTTAGGTTCGCATTTTAGTATGCCTTAAATTCTTTTAACAGGATGGTTTGTTAAGTAAGTCACATGCCAAGATCTCACATTTTCCTAGGTGGGGTTTTGGGGTGCAACAGAGGTGGTATCAGAGCAAAGGCATTAGGTTAGCCAGGGCATGAGTTTAGCAATATCATATGCTAGGATGAGTCATTGAAGGCTAGGACTAGTCATTGTTTGCTTTTATGAATTTTAGTGATAAAATTAAAGTTGTTTCCAAAATTAAACTTATAGTTACCGTTTGTTCTCAAGATTATTATAATGAGACACGGTGGCAGAGGTCGTAGATACAATACTAGGGGGAACACTGGAAGGGGCATTAGAGAAGGGCATCTAGAGGGTTATGACCAGCCCGACTTGACACAGGTTTTGGGGTCCATTGCCCAAACGATGGCACTCCTTGTAGATGTTGATGATAGTTATTGAAAAGTTTGACTTGTGAAATTTTGAACTTAAGAACGTTGTTAATAATTCAATAAAATAATGACACGTGGCTCAATGGACATTCTGACATATTACATACTAAAATCCTCTTTTGAGATTTGATTAACAGAATTCCATGTTTATCTGATAATGATGATTTTAGTCATTAATGATCACTGATTTTCAGGCTTTTATGCTTTTAGTTCATGTAAAGGATTATGCTCCTTGATGACTTTTTTACCCCTACACCACTGATAAAAATTGAAATTGTTGCGCTTTTAATGCTATTGATGCAGATTCAGGCTCTAACGCCTTTGGATATTGATTCAGGCTCTAACGCCTTTGGATATTGATTTAAGCTTCAACGCCTTTCTGATGATGATGAGCTTGGTATGGATTAGTACCCCCCTCTATGTACCTTTCTGATGACCTATACCAGAAAGAGAATTTGTTCTGTCAGGGGTGAACGGTACGGATTGGTACCCCCCGTGGGAATGAGTGTGGCTATTTCCCTTCATTACCTATTCCAGTGAAGCATGGATTACTTCCTGGGCTGACAATCAGGGAGAAAGCATTGGGGATGGATTTTTCCTCAGTTTCTCTTAAGGCTTGACGGGATGGGTGTCTTCGTCCAACACCTCCGCTTTCCCTATTGGACTTGAGATGATTATTATTATTATTATTATGATTACTACTTAGAGGAGTGTTGTTGTCTGAACACTAATACATTACCTCAATAGGACAGTACACCATGAAAGCGTATGACCCGCTTTCACGATGTAGTTACCAACTGCTTTGGGGGAGGATGATGAGTTGTGGTTTGGAGGGCTTAGATAAAATTTGTTAAAAGATGGATATTATAAATACCGCTTTTAACCTTTGAAGAATATATCCGAAAGCTTTGGTCATAAAAGCTTAAAGGAGGTATGGTGAAAACGCCTTTATCTTGATGGAATCCAATATTTTCTCTCTAAAAGTCGGTTACAAAAATGGTTATGACAGCTGTACAAGTTAGTTATGATTTATGTTGATCACCTATAAATAGAGGTGACCCCCTCTTGTTTCAGGAAGAGATTTTTCCCAATTCTAATAAGATTTCCTGAAATCAGATTTCCAACTAGAATTTACAGAGAGAGAAAGTAAAGGATTCGTCAAGGAAAGACATTCTGTCACTACTGTTCTTCATTGTTCTTCCTTCTCTCCCTCTGAATCATTTCTTTCTTTTTCCCCTTTCTTTCTTGATATTCCTGAATCATTTTCTCCCAAAATAACTCAATTTAGAACGGTGTGGATATCGGATTTAGGCTACATTGAGGTTACAGTAAACCCTATTTCTTCAAAAATCAAAATCACCCCTCTACATTTGGCGACTCTGCTGGGGATTCTGTAACAATTTTGAGAGAAAATGGTGACTAAAAAAAGTGATTCGTCTCAAGCACATGTTATTCAAGAAGAAAATAGGGAAGAATTTCATACTTCCAGAGTGGAAGTTCCTGATTTCTCTGCTGTTCTTGAGCCTTTTCTTGCTCAGTTTCAAGTGGCCCAAGTACAGATGCAAACTCAGATGCAGGCTATCCAAGGCCAAGTAGCAGCTCAATTGGCAGCAGCAGAAAAGCAGATGCTAGAGTTTTTCAAGAAAGCCCACCATGAAGATAATGTTCACAATTTGGAGAGGTCACAAGAGCATACACCTTCTCCATCTCGGCATGATAAAGAGAATGATATCCATGATAATACTCCTAAGAAAGATCCAGTTCTTTCTTCCCCACCCTGTAATCATCATGAACAAGAAGGAAGACATTCTTCATATATGCCGGCCGAAGATTTTTCTGAGATGTTCGAAAGGGAGCAAGCAAAACACTCCGGACTTTCAAACGCTTTCGATGCTAGACCGCCTTTTTCGACAAGGATCATGAGAATGGAATATCCAGTAGGATATGTAACACCCCAGTTCACCCTTTACAACGGAAGAACTGGAAATGCTCGAGAACACGTGATGCATTTCACTGATGCTCTAAGCAGATATACCAACAATGAAGAGCTCCGCCTTCGCGAATTTGCTAAATCTCTGACTGATCGTGCCTTTACTTGGTATACGACTTTGGCCCCAAATTCCATTCATTCTTGGGAAGAAATGGTCAATATCTTTTCCAAGAAATTCTTCTCTGTAGAAGATCGTGTTACTCTCAATACTTTGTCAAAAGAGCGACAAAGACCTAATAAAGATCTGACACAATATGTTTGCCGTTTTCGGTATTTGGTTCTAGACTGTCATGAACAAACAACTGAGGAGCAACTTGTACAAATATGTATAGATGGAGTAGCAAAAGAATACAGAGCTTATTTGGAAGTAGCCACTATCCCCTCTTTTGACAAGCTTTATGATATCTCCCAAAGGCTCAATACAGTCATATCTAGGGTAGCTCCACCAAGGTATGAAGACAGATATGGTAAGAGGGACAAGAGAAAGTCAGCAATGGCGGCAGAAAATTCTAGAAGGCGGCCATTCCAAAGAAGTACCTCTTATCAATCTGACAAAAGGCCAAAATATAATCCAGAAAACATTCCACCGCCTTTTCCCTGCAGCATGGCAGAAGTATTGCGTATTGTAGAAGTTTGGATTGCTGATGGCGTTTTGTACTTGCCATCACCATTCCGAAAGCCTACAGAAGAAGACAAGCAAAGTAACAAATACTGTGTGTATCACCAGACTGTACGCCATTCAACGAAGGATTGTTTTTCTCTAAGGCGGATTTTCAATGACAAAATAGTTGCTGGACATTTGAAAATCTCAACGACTCCTGAAGGATCTATCCATCAGGATCCTTTGCCAAATCATAAAGGGAAAGAAGCGGTTGCTATGGTTTGTCATAATTCAAATCATATGGAGGAGAAAGAATTTGAAGAAGAAATTGTCTCTAATGTTCCATCAGCAGTAGAAACTCTTTCACAGAGTTCAAAGTTTAAAAATTTCTTTGACCAAATGCATTTCTCAAAAGCGGCAAGAATAGCTGCAACAACGGATTTGACATCAGTTGCAGAAGCTCATTCAGAACATTGCTTTCTCGCCTATTCTGCCATAAGAAAGGCAATGCCAGAAATGCAAGATGTAAGTTTTACCGCCGATGATATGAAAGCTTCATCAACAGCTCATAACAAGCATTTATATGTTACAGCTTTAATAAACTCCATTAAAGCAAAAAGGGCACTGATAGACCCTGATTCTTCCCTAAATCTTATTCCATTATCAACAGCAGTAGCAATGGGATTAGATCCTTCAAAGATTTCAAAGCAGCCTATAGAAATATTAGGATTTGGAGGACAGTGTCAGAACACTATTGGTTATGCTACTATTAATCTTCAAGTGGGACCAATAAATTCGGCAATAAGAGTCCATGTCATTGAGGCCAATGTAAGCTATCATATTCTTCTCGGCTGCCCTTGGATTCACAAATTTCAGTTAATACCATCAACATTTCATCAATGTGTTAAGGGGGTATACAAAGGAAAAGTTATCAGAATACAAGCAACTGCTACGCCATTTGATAAAGCCGAAGCTCATATCTCAGAAGCATTGTTCTATGATGAGTTGACTGAGGAAGGTGAAACCGCTTTTGAAATGGCCAAAGGAGTTATGCTACCATCATCCATTGTTTCAACGCCATCAGAAAATTCAAAGGCGTCAAAAAGACCACGCAACGAAAGCGGGAAAATAGAAGTTCAAAGAGGAAACTCTATCAAAGAATCAAGGGCTGGAGGCTATAAGAGGGTGATACAACCGGATGGAAAGGTTGTATACATCTTATGACAATCAAAGGAAACTGATTCATCAAAAGAAAATCAGACTCCTACGATGAATCAAATATTTCAAGCTGAAGAAACAAGTGAGATTGGGGAAGCACCAGACCAGATGCAGGATGGTGTAAAAGCGGTACAAGAAAGTCTTGAAGAAGTAAATCTTGCAGAAAATTTATCAGAAAAACGTCCAGTACTTATCAGTTCCAAGTTAGTCCCAGAAGAAAAAGAAGAAATGGTAAATTTGCTCAAAGAATACAGGGATATTTTTGCGTGGAATTATGAAGAAATGCCAAGGTTAAATCCTGTATTGGTCACACATAAATTGAATATTGGGCCAGGGTATGTACCAATAAAGCAATTGCCAAGGAAATTTAGACCAGATATTGAAGACCAAATCAAAATAGAAGTTGAAAAGCTCTTGAAAGTAGGCTTTATCAAGCCAATTCAACATCCTACTTGGCTAGCCAACATTGTACCAGTTAAGAAGAAGAATGGTCAAATCCGTTTCTGTGTTGACTGAAGAGATTTAAACAAAGCATGCCCAAAAGATGAATTTCCTCTACCCAATATGGATCTATTAGTTGATGCAACAGCAGGTCATGATGCTTTTTCATTTATGGACGGTTACAGTGGGTACAACCAGATTAAGATGGCAGTAGAAGATGTAGAAAAAACAGCCTTCCGGACACCTTTTGGGAATTTTTATTATACAGTAATGTCATTTGGGTTGAGAAATGCCGGAGCTACTTATCAAAGGGCCATGACAGCCATTTTTCACGACATGACATTGTTATCAAGTCCCAAAAGCGTCAGAATCATGTTGATGATTTAAGAAGAGTTTTTCAATGATGCCGTCATTATCAGTTGAAGATGAATCCGTTAAAATGCGCTTTCAAAGTTTCAGCAGGTAAATTCTTGGGATTCATTGTAAACAGACATGGCATAGATATTGATCCAACAAAGGCTCAGGCAATTGCATCCATGATAGCTCCAAGCACAGTTAAAGAGTTAAAAAGCTTTCTAGGAAAGATATCCTATATAAGAAGATTCATTCCAGGACTGGCAGCTGTCATAGTACCTCTTATGCCAATCCTACGGAAGAATTGTAAGTTCAAATGGGAATCAGTGCATGAAAAAGCTTTTAAGCAACTCCAACAGATGATGAGTTCAACAACAACCATGATGGCGCCAATTCCAAAAAAGCCTTTGATCTTGTATTTGGCTTCAACAGAAACCGCTATTGGAGCTCTTCTAGCTCAAGAAGATCTGTCTGGTTGTGAACAACCAATATACTATCTCAGTAGAATTCTCAAAGATGCAGAATTAAGATATCCTCGGATTGAAAGGAGTTGTTTATCTCTGATCTATGCTTTACAAAAATTCTGCCATTATTTACTGTCTCATAAGATTTTTCTGATTACAAAATCTGATCCAATCAAATATCTCATGTCAAAACCAATTCTTTCAGGACGAGCAGCTAAATGGCTTCTTTCATTATCAGAGTTTGATATTACATGTCTTCGCCTTCGTGCTATCAAAGGACAAGTAGTAGCAGATTTATTAGCAAATTTTCCAGGAAATGATGATCTGACATTAAAAGAAGAACTACCCGGAGAATTACCTAAAGCAATGACTATTGAAGCAACAGAGGAATGGTTCATGTATTTTGATGGATCTAAAACTACAAATTCAGCTGGGGCAGGTATTGTGTTAAAAGTTCCTGGGGGTGAGGTAATGTCCTTTTCTTTCAAACTGGATTTTCCTTGTTCTAACAATATAGCAGAATATGAAGCTCTTCTCATAGGTTTGTCAATTGCTAAAGAGTTAAAAGCCAAGAGAATAAATGTAATGGGGGATTCCAATTTGGTAATTAGCCAAATGGAAGGATCATTCAATGTAAAGGATGTTGGTCTAGCTCCATATAGAACAGCAATTCAGAAAATAATGACCAGTTTTGATATGGTAGAATTCAGGTATCAAGAGCGCACAGGAAACCGCTATGCTGACGCACTTGCTACTTTGGCATAAAACTAATATTTGAAGGAGAATCTTCTCAAGTGGTAGTCAAAAGGCGTACAATAGCTACGCCTCTAATGAGGGAATTATGTGAAAAAGAATCTAAAGAAGCAGATTAGAGAGAACCAATTTTGAAAGATATTTACCGCCTTCATGATTCAACAGTGGTCCCTACTACAACACTGAAATTCTTAAAAATTTCTTGCAGATAAATGGGGATCTATATTTCAAAGGGCCTGAAGGCGTTCTGATGAGATGTGTTGGAGCAAGAGAAGCTAAAGAACAAATGATGCAAATCCACACAAAAATATGTGGGTATAATCCCTCTGTTAGCCTGTATAGGAGGTTACAACGTTTTGGGGTATACTGGCCAACAATGGAGATAGATGCTGCTATGTTACAGAAAGAATGTTCTGATTGTCAGATATTGCCAGATAGAGAAGAATGTCACTTTACAAATTCTTGGGAAGATTGGAAGAAACCATACAATGACTACTTCATAGATGGGATAATGCCTACTGATCAAAATGAAGCTTTCAAGTTTAAAAAGAAAGTTGTTAAATTCTACTTTAACAAAGGAGAATTATTCAGGAAATGATATAATGGTATTGCTCTCAAATGTCTGTCTGGAAAGGAGGTTGAAATAGCATTACATGAAACTCATAGTGGGGATTGTGGTGTTCATCAAGGAAAAAGCAAGTTGTTTCAACACATTTTGGGATTGGGATATTATTGGCCTACAATGGAAGCAAATTCACATCTATATGTTCAAAGCTGTCATCAGTGTCAAATCAGAGGAAATGTCATTCATGCACCTGCACAGTCTCTACAGTATGTCTCTACACCCTGGCCCTTTCACACTTGGGGGCTAGATTTAGTTGGACCTGTTAATCCTCCTGCTGAAAGATATGTTTGGATACTTGTAGCTACTGAATATTTTACCAAGTAGGTAGATGCTATACCATTAAGAAAAGCTACAGGTATCATGGTGGCTAAATTTATCAAGGAAAACATTATTTGCCGCTTTGGAATACCAAAGGAGGTTGTCACAGATAATGGCACGCCTTTCATAAATTCTAATGTGAGAGAGTTATTGGAGAAATATGATATCAAACACAAGAAGTCAACCCCTTATTATCCTAAAGGGAATGGGCAAGTAAAGCTACTAACAAGACTATTCTGAAGATAATTGGAAAGATGATAGAAGGTGCTCATAAAAAATGGTGTGAAAAGCTTCCAACAGCACTTTGGGCTTACAGAACTTCAGCAAGGACTGGAACATGTGTTACTCCTTTTTCTCTAGTGTACGGAACAGAAACTGTTGTACCTTTGGAAATTAAGATACCATCCACAAGAATTGAAGTATTTGATGGAGAAATGGCAAGCCTTCAAACTGCTAGGTTAGCTCAGTTGGAAGTTGTGGATGAAAAGCGTGAAGTTGTTGCTATGAAGACAAAAGCGTATCAAAGAAAAGTTGCTAAAGCGTATGACAAGGCTGTACAACATAGAATCCTAAAAGAGGGTGACTTGGTCCTCCGAACAGCTATTCATATTAGGAATGGTACAAAAGCGGGGAAGTTTACTCCTAATTGGGAAAGGCCATTCTTGATAAGGCAAAGCTTTGATAGCGGCTACTGTCTTTTATCTACGCCATCTGGTGAAGTATTACATTATCCTATTAATGTGAAATGGTTAAAGAAGTATTATGCTTAATAAAAGGAATGAACAAAAGATTTTCATATTCATTACTGTCAAAATTTACAAGGTCAATAAAAGAATAACTTTTACAAAATTTCTGACGTAAAGCCTTTTTCATTCAAAGATACAAGTCTCTGAGCAGAAGCTCTTAGACGAGTATACTCTTCATGATCTGTTTTAATCTCTTCTTGTAAAGCTTTTAAGTTGTCTTGTGTTTCGGATATCTTCTTTTCTTTTTCTTCTAATATGGCTTGATGGTGGGCAATCTCTTGATGAATAGCATGAATGCTATTTTGTTCATTCAGCACCGCCTTCTTGAGTTCTTCTGCTCTAATTATTTTGCTAGTATAGGAACTGTTCAGCTTAGCAAAATTTTTAGCCTGAAAAAACGTCATGGATAAACTGTTTAAGAAATCCATCAGCCATTTTACATTAACATTAATGTCTTCCAGCTCCTTTAGCTCCTGGCTCCAATCTTCAAAGGTCTTTATCCTCAAAAGCGTAAGATGAGGCTTGATGTCTCTAACTTTTCTGATAATAGAGCAAACTGTCTCTATGCAGCCTGCTCTGATGATATGATTCTTCAAAGGACAAGAAGAGGTAATGTCTTGATAGCGCTTTACTATCTCTGACCAAAGAGGAAGAGAGCTTTCAGATACAGCATACCGCTTCAGAATTTCTTCAGGAGAACCTATTGATGGCGACTCAGTTGAGACAGAAGGAGTAGCAACCTCTTCACTTACGAAATTTCCGACGAAAGCAGACAAATCTAATGAAACAGTTTTCTGAGGGATTGCTGCATGAAGATCAGAGCCAGTGATTAGTGTTTCTTCATCAGTAGTCATATTGATCTCCATACCAGAATCAATAACTGGGATCTCTTCATCAACGTTTCCTAGAGCTGTCTCTGTGGTAGTGGGAATCCTTTCATCAATAATATCCTCTCCGATAATTCCTTCCTCAACATTCTGTTCTGAAGAACCGACGATGACGCTTTCAGTAGAAGCAATCACTTGAGCATTAACGCTCTCAGTAGAAGGCACTGGTGTTTGGATATAATCAAAATGATTGAGACTAGTTGAGAGAGGAAGATTTTCAAGAGGTTGCTGTTCAGAGTTCTGAACCACAGGAGAGAAAAACGTTATTTCACTAGTTGAAGGAGGTTCCACCTCCATAGGTTGTTCTGAAGCCTCAACTCCGACAACTTTTTCACTTGAAACATCTTCTATTTCAGCCTCAACAACATTTGATTCCTTGTCCTTGGGAGCGTCGTTAAAAAGAACCTCAACTATTGCAGAATCAGATATGATATTGTCTTCAACATCAACAGGCTCCAATATTTCAGCTTGAACGCCTTCAGAAAGTCCTTCAAAATAATACATATGTTGTTAGAACACTTTATTAATGCATTATGAATGAGAAAATAAACAAATAAGTACATATATTGATAAAACGTTTTTTTTAAAGTAACTAACCTGCGCTTTCAGAACTAGCAATAGTAGCCTCAATCATAAGAGGTGATGAGGATTGCACAGTCCTTTGGAGAAGAAGTGATTTTGCCTTGATAGCTTGCGATCTCATTCTTTTCAGAGAAATTAACGCTTTAGCTATATCAATGGTCCTCGTAGGGTTTGCAATCTTCTGAATACCAGAGGCTTTAGCAGGTTGATCTTTCTGCTTGGAAAGCGGAGAAGAACTGGGCTCACTCTCAAGCCAGACATTTGCTAAGTTTTCAACTTGTACCCTTGCTTCCGCTGATGAAGGGAAGGGAATATCAGCAATATTATCTCTAGGAACACCAAGCCCCACTGGAGTTAATGGAGTTCCAGAGCTCCCTGCACCAATGTCTGAAGGCGGTGCTGTATTCTTTTCTTGGGCTAAAGAAGTTTCAGTCCTTCCTAACTGATGTTGACTTTGTAAATTTTGTTTACGCATAATCAATGGTTCATTATCTTCACTATCAGAGGAAGGATCCTGTAACAATTTTTTTTAAAAAAAGAGTGTGAAATTGAAAAGCGTATGTATAAGGAATTATTTTTAAACTTTGAAAAGTATTGCTTATTGATTGACTCTCGCGCTTCTTAGAAGGAGGAGCCTTCTTCTTTATTGCAGTTTTCTTGATTCTAGGCGCTTTTGGAGTAGCCGCCTTTGGAACAGTAACATTTGCAGGCTGAGGAGGGGTAATGTTTTCCTCTCGAATCTCAGAAGGACCTCCGTCAGCAGATTTTGATTTTGGCTTTTTGGGTGGAGAAGCTACCGCTTTCCTCTTCTTGCCTGCACCAGGGGGCTCCTTCAAACATTTTTCCTTATCCATAGTCAAATTAATCGGTTGACTGATCATTGGCGGACTTTGAACAAAAGCTTTGAAAGTACCAACGCAAGCTTTCCAGAAAAGCTGATAGTTCTTCGTGCATCTGCCCATTCTGTGCTCCCCAGCCAAGTAGAAACCAACAACGAATGGCCTCAAGTTTGAAGACCAGCTCTCCATAATAAAAGCTTTCATGGTTTTCTTCAAGGAGAAAGATTCAGCTACACCATCTGGGACACCTTGATCAAGCCCAAATTGCCTCAAACACCGATCAGGGTTGTAAGACTCGAGACAGAAACTGTTTGTCTTGCCGCCATCCACACTGAAGAGACCTACTAGGTGACACTTAGATAAAATAGCAAAGCAATGGAGATCCTTCAATAAAATTTATGCCCGCTCTTCAGAATTTGTACCCAGAAAGGCCAAAGGAGTTTCAGAATGATAAGAAAATCTTTCAATTCCTTTCAAAGGCTCAATATAAGGCCTGAAGCAAAAACACTTTTCTTTGTCAATAAAATCAAAGATCAATGCATCCTTCTTCCTGGAAATGCTACTCCACCGCCATGCCCTGGGACTTGGGAAATCTTCAACGGCGGTATCATCAGCTTGTAATGGGGAAAATTGTCTAGCTGAAGGTGCATAGCCAGGAAAGCGTTCCCACAACCACATCTGGAGGAAAGCGGTGTGAACAAATGATTCTATATTATAAGAACTTGCTGACCAAGCTTGACATTTGTGAATCTAATCTAAGTTCTTGTATAGAGTTCCTAAAAAATATATTCCCAAGGGAAAGCTTTGACCATCAGCAAGGCGGAAAGCCAGAGGAAATAATCTGTCCAAAACTTTATCTGTTGGAGCGCCTTCAAAAATGTATCTTGACAGCCACATGCAGATGAACGCTGTCAGCTCCAAAGGAGACTTGTACTCTTTCCCATATTTATATTCTCTAACTCCTGTCTCCTTGTTCACAGGACCTTTCTCTCTGAAGAAGTAGCGTACCTAACCGTAAAAGTTTGGCCGCCTTGCATGAGATTCTGAAGCTCCCCAAACAGGATTCACTCTTGATTCCCAAACTAGAGCATGCAAAAGCCTTGCCGCTTTTATCTCTTCTTTGCTCAAAACAATGTCTTGTATATCACTGTTCCCAAATATGGGTAATCTCCATAACGCCATTACATCTTCCAAAGTAGGGGTAATTTCTCCCCACGAAGTAATAAAAGTGTGAGTTTGATTGTTCCATCTGGTAACCAGCTGTGATAAGCTATCCGTGTCTTTTCTAACTTCAAAATCCTTTGAAAGCTCTATGGCTCTAAATATCTCGGCAGCGTGAAGTTTAGGCCCATACTCTGGGTGAATAAGTATGTAGTCACACCAAGCTGTCCATTCCTTGGTACAGCTGCTATGAGAACTGAAATTAACTTGTGAAAGCGGAAAATCTTTCCTTTCTATTCTAAACATGGTAGTAGCAAAAGGTGAAGGACAAAATCCTTTAGCTCCGTCAATATCGCCATAGGACAAAGCCCACCCATCAGGAGGAATAGCGGTATCCTAGGAGTGATGCATAGCTGAATCCCAAAATTCACTACTTAAAATATTTTTTTGAGAAGAGGAAGCCATAGCTGAAAGCGTAAAAATTGCAGAAATAGAAAAATGGATTACAATGTGTTCTTATATATATATATATATATATATAAACATATACATATATAACAATAATAAATATACATGATAATAACAGATGGAAGAAGTAGATGGAATGATATAAAGTAGAAATGATCAAAACCACTCGCACAAAATAAAAAGATGAAAAAAAAAAAAAAAACAGCAAATATGAGCATAAGCAGAAGATAGAAACGGTAATAAAAAAAGAGAGGGTAAGAAAATAGAGACTCACCAGAAGTTTAATGGATGTTCTGAAACTCCAAATATAAATTGAAAGCCTTGATCACCAAAAAAACTTAATCACAGAAGAAGAAGATGAACACTCAGAGTATGTTTGCATGAAGAAGAAGATGAACAGTAGGTAATAAAAAGCTGATTCTTTGATTTTTATACTGTTTAAACATTTATGGTATGCGGATATCAAGAAGAACGTTTTGGTTTGAAATTTGAAAAAATGTATAATCATAATGATACTGGCAGGCTGGCTGCGTAATCCTATTGGTTATAAATCTGATAAGTTATTTCTGTGCAGAATTTGAAAAGACAGCTTTTGATACTCAAGACGTCATATTTATGACAAGTATATTATTTAATGATTACAAATATTTTTTAAATAAAGAATGTTTTGTCTGCTCAAACGCCTTTGGTATCCTCAAACCCAAAAGCGTCCTCACAGACAGGGGGCTAAATGTTGATGATAGTTATTGAAAAGTTTGACTTGTAAAATTTTGAACTTAAGAACGTTGTTCATAATCCAATAAAATAATGACACGTGGCTCAATGGACATTCTGACATATTACATACTAAAATCCTCTTTTGAGATTTGATTAACAGAATTCCATGTTTATCTGATAATGATGATTTTAGTCACTAATGATCACTGATTTTCAGGCTTTTATGCTTTTAGTTCATGTAAAGGATTATGCTCCTTGATGACTTTCTTACCCCTACATCACTGATGAAAATTGAAACTATTGCGCTTTTAATGCTATTGATGTAGATTCAGGCTCTAACGCCTTTGGATATTGTTTCAGGCTCTAACGCCTTTGGATATTGATTCAGGCTCTAATGCCTTTGGATATTGATTCAAGCTTCAACGCCTTTCTGATGATGATGGGCTTGGTAAGGATTAGTACCCCCCCTCTGTGTACCTTTCTGATGACCTATACCAGAAAGATGATTTGTTCTGTCAGGGGTGAACGGTACGGATTGGTACCCCCCTGTGGGAATGAGTGTGACTGTTTCCCTTCATTACCTATTCCAGTGAAGCATGAATTACTTCCTGGGCTGACAATCAGGGAGAAAGCATTGAGGATAGATTTTTTCTCAGTTTCTCTTAAGGCCTGACGGGATGGGTGTCTTCGTCCAACACCTCCGCTTTCCCTATTAGAGTTGAGATGATTATTATTATTATTATTGTTATTATGATTACTACTTAGAGGAGTGTTGCTGTCTGAACACTAATACATTACCTCAATAGGACAGTACACCATGAAAGCGTATGACCCGCTTTCACGATGTAGTTACCAACTGCTTTGGGGGAGGATGATGAGTTTGGTTTTGGAGGGCTTAGATAAAATTTGTTAAAGAATGGATATTATAATACCGCTTTTAACCTTTGAAGAATATATCCGAAAGCTTTGGTCATAAAGGCTTAAAGGAGGTATGGTGAAACGCCTTTATCTTGATGGAATCCAATATTTTCTCTCTAAAAGTCGGTTACAAAAATGGTATAGACAGCTGTACAAGTTAGTTATGATTTATGTTGATCACTATAAATAGAGGTGACCCACTCTTGTTTCAGGGAGAGATTTTTTCCCAATTCCAATAAGATTTCCTGAAATCAATTCCAACCAGAATTTACAAGAAAGAAAGTAAAGGATCGTCAAGGAAAGACATTCTGTCACTAACTGTTCTTCATTGTTCTTCCTTCTCTCCCTCTGAATCATTTCTTTCTTTTTCCCCTTTCTTTCTTGATATTCCTGAAGTCATTGTCTCCCAAAATACTCCAATTTAGAACGGTGTAGATATCGGATTTAGGCTAGATTGAGGTTACAGTAAACCCTATTTCTTCAAAAATCAAATCACCCCTCTACACCAGACAAACCTGTTGCAGCTACACCTGAACATGTGGAAGTGCATGCACCACCACCTCCTCCTCCTCCTGTACATCATACTGCAGGAATTGAAGCTTTCAGGAGACTGAGGCCCCCAACGTTTGATGGTACTACTAATCCAATGACGGTTGAAGCATGAATCATGCAATTTGAGAAGATTTTAAGGGCGCTCCAGTGTACAGATGAACAGAGGGTTGATTGGGTTTCATTTGTTATGGAAGGTGAAGCCGAGCACTGGTGGAGAGCTATGGTAAGGTAGAGAGACATTACTAGGACAAGGCAGCCATGGACATGGCGGAGTTCCTGGACTTATTCTACAAGCATATTCCCAGCATTCGTAAAAGAATAGAAAGAAATTGAACTCCTCACCTTAGAACAGGGAGTATAACAGTGGTAGAATATGAAGCAAAGTTTGTTGAACCTATCTCAATTTGCACCTCAACTGACTCTCGAATGAGAAATATGAAGGTCAGAATGTTCGAAATGGGTCCTAAGGACATTCATCAGAGACAAAGTTTCTATACTATAATTAGGAACTTTTGGAGAGGATAGTGAACAAGGTTTAGATAGCTGAGAAGAATTCTGAGGAGTTCTTCAAGAGGAGGGACAACAACATAAGGGACAGAAGAATGGTTATAGGCCAGACCAGGGGGCCAATGCAACCAGAGAAGAGGGCCAGTCCTGCCCCCTATCTGTTGCTAGGCCGATGCAGAATACTCAGAGGCCTACACCTGCCCCTCGCCCTACCCCTACTACGACATCATCAATCGTCCTGCCCAGCCTACCCCTCCAGTAGTGTTTGAGACTTGTGTTCATTGTGGGAAAAAGCACAAGGCTGGGGAATGCCACACTCTCACTGGCAAGTGTTTTCAGTGTGGTGATTTGGGACATCAGATTAGGGATTACCCTCAGCGGTCACAGCCAACAACTTAACAGTCCCAGATACAAGGAAACAGGTCTCCAGCTAAGCAAACACCACAACAAAAGCCTCCTCTAGCGCCAAGGACTCAGCAGGCTCCTCATCCTCCTCGCCAGAACACTCAGGGTAGAGTCTTTGCCATCTCAGAGCAAGATGCTCTAGCTTCAGATGATGTGGTCTAAGGTACGTATGACTTATAATTTAATTGAGTAGAATTAATTACATGTTGCAAATTGATTGTATGATATTGTACTTGTAGGAACATGATATTATATATGTATATATATGATATTATGAAATTATATACTGTGTATGATTTAAATTATGATATACTAAATTGGCACTTAGTTATTTATGAACTCAGGATCACTATTGATAAACGATTGTCTAACACACGTGTTGATTGACACAGGATCTGCGCACTCTTTCGTTACACCTAGGTTTGCCCAAGGTTTTCCATCAAAGTCGTGATGGCTAGATAGTGAGTTGTCCATTGCCACTCCCCTTGGTAGCTTAGTTATCACAAGTGAGGTGTACAATACCTGTATTATCCGTATCGGGAAACACGAAATACCAGTGGATCTGATAGTACTCGATTTCCAGGATTTTGATGTAATTCTGGGCATGGATTGGCTATCAACCTACTACGGAAATGTCGACTGCTTTGAGAAAAGAGTTGATTTCAAGCCAGTCAATGAAAATCCTTTTCACTTTCGGGGATTGAGGAAGATGGGCCTTGTCCGATTTACGGCTTTGAGCATTGCTACTTCAGAAACACCAGAGTCGGTAAGCATTCCGGTGGTTAGTGAATTTATGGATGTATTTCCAGAAGAATTGTCAGACCTACCACCAGATCGAGAAGTAGAATTCATGATAGACTTAGCCTCGGGAACAACACCAATATTGAGAGCACCTTATAGGATGACTCCAGCTGAGTTAAAAGAATTGAAGGAACAAATCGAAGAATTGCTTCACAATGGTTTCATCAGACCAAGTGTATTACCATGGGGAGCTCTAGTGCTTTTCGTGAAGAAGAAGGATGGATCGATGAGAATATGCATTGATTATAGGCAATTAAACAAGGTCACCATAAAGAATAAATATCCTTTACCACGAACAGATGACCTGTTTGATTAATTGCAAGGGGCAAAATTCTTTTCCAAGATCGACTTAAGGTCAGGATACCATCAGATTAGAAGATATTCCTAAGTCGACATTCAGGATAAGATATGAACATTACGAATTCTTGGTGATGCCATTCAGACTAACAAATGCACCTACAACATTTTGGATCTGATGAACAGGGTGTTCAAAACCAGCCCTTGATAGTTATGTTATAGTTTTTGTGGATGATATCCTTGTATATTCCAAGACTATGGAGGATCATGACCATCACCTCTGAATTACACTTGAGACCCTAAGAGAACATAAGTTATATGCTAAACTCAGCAAGTGAGTGTGAACTTTAGCTAGAGAAGGTGGCATTTCTAGGCCATGTGATTTCTGGGGATGAAATTTCAGTTGATTCTGCAAAGATTTAAGCAGTGTCAAATTAGAAGAGGCCGAAGAGTGTGACAAAGATCAGAAGTTTCTTAGGCATTGCTGGATATTATAGAAGGTATGTTGAGCCATTTGAAATCATCAGGAGGGTAGGCGAAGTAACATACCTGGTTACTTTACCTCCTCATATGGCAGCAATCCATAATGTCTTCCATGTCTCAATGCTAAGGAAATACATTCTGAACCCATCTCATGTCATTGACTTGGAACCACTAGAAATTCGAAAAAATTTGATAGTGGTTGAACAACCGGTTCAAATTCTAGATCAAAAGGAGTATGTCTTGCGCAAGAAGACTATCCGCTTTGTTCTCCTACGTTGGTAACACTACTCCGCTGAAGAAGCCACGTGGGAAAGAGAGGATGAAGTTCGAGAAAAGTATCCTCACTTTTTAACTAAGGTATGTAATTTCGAGAACGAAATTCTTTTAAGGGGGGAGGATGTAGAGATCCGAATTTAGTTCCCGACATTTATGCCATTTATATGAATTTCTTAGAATATATGTCTGATTTTAAATGCATGTATACCTATGGAAATTAATGTGGAATGCTTAGTTGTAGAAATCCAAATGTTTTGGAGTTCTCTTTCACCTTCATCCAACTTGATAAGACATTTTGACCTCCAAAGAGTTGAAATTAGGACATCACTATTAGATAACAAATTTTTCCTATTTGAATGATGATTCCAACGCACTTTGAATTGTCCAATTCCGATGACTGAGTCAAAAGTTACGGGTCTTTTACTGAAGCGGGTTCTAGAAAAAAAAATATCGAACTGTCAGGGTCCGATCGATCGGACAAGACCAGTAGGGTCCGAAGAACCATGTTATATTTTGTTTATGCTTCAACAATGGGATTGAGATTTATATTGAATGTATGTGGATATATGAGGAGGATGTGATGAATGTATGGAATTAAAAGGAAGATATAAAAGAATTTGAATGATTGAGATGAATTATTTGTGGGATTATAATTATATGTTAGTTTGATTTTTTGATCATAATTCAAGAGAATTATTATTGATAAAATAGTTGGTATAGTTATGATATTGATCTCGATTAAAAAATGGGATTTTGATATTTAAATTAGATTGTGACTTATGTGTATGTAAATATAAACTGTGATTATAGATTGTTGAATTAATAGAAAGATGAAATGTTGTGTGTTTATTTTAGTGATATATATTTAGGTAAAGGAACCTTCGATGAAGGTCAAGCTTGCCTAGGCTTAGTTAACATAGTGGAATGAGACGCTATGATGAGATGTCCTATGGCCCTTGACTATTAGTCTTAGGTACAATTTAACCAAAGGTGTATCACTGTGCACTCACCAATGAAAAATATGCACATGTATGAAGAGAGAACTAAGGGCACTAATAAGATTTCAAGTAGACCAAAAGCAAAGTAAGTAAGTAAGTATATAATAAAGAAAGACACACGAAAGCGATAATGCGTGTTTATGTTTTGCACCACCGAATACCATCAAAAGGGCAATAAGTATGTCAAAGTAAGTAAGCCGTCGTACCGGAAAATGTACTAAACCATCCGTGCCGGATAATGTTTCTCGGTAAAGTAAAGTATAGTAACTCCTTTCCTTATATGGTAAAGCGGTATTTTAATTTATTACCGATGCATGTGGATGTGTTGTTCATAAAATGATAAAGTAAGAAGTATGAAAAGTAAAAAAGAAATAAAAAAAAGCTATTGACATAATGCACTTGTTCGTTTTCTACACTCTAATTTATGTATGTGAATTGAAGTATGAAACGCATGTATGTTAATGTTCATTATATTGTTTACTATTGTTCGTTATAGACACGGAGTAACTTGTTACTCAGCCGATGACTTTGTTGTCGGCAGGTTTTGGTTTTGACATTTGTGCACCCGGACCGTGAGAAGAAGAAGAATACATAGAAGAACCTGAAAGTGATTATCTCGAAGAAGAACAAGATCTTGATCAATGGCCCTACTGTTGAAGTTGATTTATTAGTATTTAAATTTCAAGAAAACTTTAATTGACTTTATGGAGAATCATGTTTAGCTTAGTTTTATGATTATGATCATGATGGATGAGCAGAATTTTATTATATTTCACTTGCAGTTATGGATTATTGATTTAGTTGATGTTATTAATTGAAGAAATTTTTAGGTTCGTATTTTAGTATGCCTTAAATGCTTTAACATGATGGTTTGTTAAGTAAGTCACGTACCAAGATCTCACATTCTCCTAGGTGGGGTTTTGGGGCGCGACAGTTAGTAATCTATACACATCCACATAGATTTATCATTTTTCTTAACAAATAATACTAGAGCACCCCAAGGCGGCACACTAGGTCTAATAAAGCCTTAGTCTAAGAGATCTTGTAATTGCTCATTGAGTTCTTTCAATTCAATAGGTGTCATTCGATATAGAGCCTTAGAAATATGATTAGTTCCAGGAATCAATTCAATAGTGAAATCTACTTCCCTTCTTGGTGCCAACACTGGTAACTCTTCTAGAAATACATTAGGCAAATATTTGATAACAAGGAAATTCTACAAACATATCTTTTCTTTATGATCTCCCACAATATAGGCTAAAAACTCTTGGCGTCCCTTCCGAATAAGATTAGTGGCACATAATGTAGATATTAAATGTGACTATGCTACACATTAAGTACCTCGAAATTGAAATTTAGACTGACCAGGAATTTGCAAAATGAAAGTCTTTCTAAAACAATCAACATTAGCACGATAGACAGAGTCAATCCATACCCAAAATCATATCAAAATCTTGCATCTCCAACAATATCAGGTATACTATCGATTCCTTATCTTGTATATTAACTAAACAAGACTTACATACTAGATTTGAAATCAAGGAATCTCCAACTAGTGTGGCCATTGATAAAGAGTGGTCTAATTCTTCTATTTTTACATTCAACTGACATGCAAAATGGGATGATATAAAAGAATGTGTCGAGCCGAGGTTAATAAGTACTCGTGCTATAAACTAAAAGATGATTAGAGTACCTTCAATAACTGAATTGGAGGCATGGGCATCTTGCTAGATCAGTGCGTACAGTCTCCCCTGAGTATTAAATCTCTTATTGTCTCTTTTTGCTCTTTGTTCTGTCGAGACTAATGTTGTTGTCAATGCTTCTGGGGCTGATCATGCCTAGTCTATTGCATTCCACGTGGATACCAATAGGGTGGAGTCAGGAATTTTAACTTGGGGGGCCGAAGTACATACATCAAAAAATTAATGGACTGGGTATGGGGCATAAAGGGGGGGGGGGGGGGGGGGGGGCTTTTTCAGTAATGAGTCCATCCTGGTCATAAAATTCGTTAATGTTGCATTCCAAAAAGGAGTTAATTTACCGCGCATTTTCACTTTGGAACGAAATGTCGGTCTTCATTGGGGCTGCAGCTTCTGCCCACCTTTTTAATACTCGCTAATTGTGGTTAGGATTCACTCACCCCTAGGGTTCATCCATTTAACCTTGGTTTTTAGAAAAAATAAAAACTTTAAATTGGTTAAGCTTAACCACGATTAAACGAAATGAAATGAGAATACATTTTATGTAGTCAATTGCGGGATGTGCTAATCACTACTCTAAAATTACTGTATTTTTATATACTTTTTATTATTATCATCATGATGATTATTATTTTTACACGCGCAATTTGTGTTTAGTGGAATGTGTGTGTCTCCCTTGCTTGACACACATCCCTTTTAACATCTATTAACTGTGGTTAAGATTCACTCACATGCTTGACACACGTCCCTTTTAACATCTATTAACTTAACTTACACGCGCGATATTTTTTGGGGGCCACTATATACAAAGTTTACATATTATTATTATTTTTTTAAAAAAAATTATCCATATAAAATACTAAACTTTCAAAAAAAAAATTGAGGGGCCATGTGTCACGGGCAAAGCACGTAACTAGTCAAATCTTATGCGGCATTTGATAGATTCGTTGACCAAGTCAGCCTGTTCGGTCAGTTGCCTAGAAATAAGAATAAGCACACCACAATACACAAGAAATAAGTAAAGATCAATAATATGCTAACAAGATAAGGTGGAAAAGAATAGTCCTCTTAGGCTCTTGGAGCACCTATCCCTAGAAGAACATGAGAGAGTGTATCTTTGGACTTCATCTCGGCCTTGCCAAAAGTAAGGGAGGTGGTAGTTTACTTGAGTGAGTTGTCTTTGTACTATCTTTGATCACTTGCTTCCTTAGTGTCTCTATTTTTTTTGCATAGTGACTTGTAACCTTTACCTTGATGCAATACTATTGATCTTTGTTTCTTTCTTGTGAATAGTGGTATGCTTATTCTTGTTTCCTAGGTAACTGATTGAACAGGCTGACTTGGTCAATGAATCGATCAAGTGCCGCACGAGATTTGACTAGCTACGTGCTTTGCCCGTGACAATTGCTCTCTCATGGTCTTCTAGGGATAGGGTGACTCCAAGAGTCCAAGAAGATTCATTTCCACCTTATCTTGATGCAATACTATTGATTTTTGCTTCTTTCTTGTGTATTGTACTATGCTTATTCTTGTTTCCTAGGTAACTAACTGAACAGACAGACTTGGTCGATGGATATCAATCAAGTGCTGCATGGGATTTGACTAGCTATGTGCTTTGCCCATGATAGATGGCCTCCTGGATGTCAAGACAATGATGATGGCACGTTCTTCTCCGATATTCCTACCTGTAGCAATGCTAAAGTCGAGCATACATACGATGATAATCATGCGTTAATAGTCGGGAGGAAAAAAAGGTGGTAGATGATAATGAAAATGGACCCAATGGGTGCGTGGAATGGATGATGGAACGTTATTTTTTTGGCTTTGGATTCTCTCTGGCCCGTGCCAGAGAGGTGCTCTCGGGCCACCACAAATGAGGCGACAAGTGGGTGGAGAAGTCATTTCATGGGCCCCATGATTTTGACTTCTCCAGCCTTTATTTGACACTTGGTGATAAAATGGTGAGATAAAGGGAGTGATATATCAAATGGGGAGAAGTCAAAAATCAGGGGAGAAATGAAATGACTTCTCCCGCCACTTGTTGCCTAAGTGTGGTGGCCCGAGAGCACCTCTCTGGCACGGCCAGAGAGAATCCAAAGCCTATTTTTTTTACTTTTAAATTGCCATTTTACCCTCGGCCAATGGGTGAAAGAGGAGAAATAATGAACGGGGGTAGAGAGCAAAGGACATAAAAGGTAGGGGCTTTCTTACAAATAGCTAAAATGATAAGGGGTATTTATGGAAACCTGAGACTTTTTACGAATAGTTAAAACGATAAGCCCTTCGTTTAAATTAGGGTGGTGCTACTCGAACCCCCACATTTACTGAAATACACCAATATTAGAAAATTATAGGGTGAAACATCATTAAGAAGATAAAAAGACTGAAGAGCCCTCTTTGTCTGTCGGCTCAGGATCCTCTCGAGTTCAACTCGAGAGAATCTCTCAGTTTGAACCCCTAGATGTCACCACGTGTCTCCTTTGACACCCCTTAACCTTGGGTAAGGTTCACCCACCCCTACGGTTCACCCATCCATCTTTGGTTTTTTTTAAAAAATATTATTTCTTTTTTTAAAATTATTTTTTTTTAATATTAAAAAAACTCTAAAAACAGTTTTTTTTAATTTAAAAAATAATAATTAATATTAATATAAAAAAAAAACCAAGGATGGGTGGGTGGGTGAACCTTACCCATGGTTAAGGGGTGTCAAAGGAGACACGTGGCGACCTCTATGGGTTCAAACCGGAGAGATTCTCTCGAGTTGAACTCGAGAGCATCCTGTGCCTCGTCTTAATCCTTTTTCTTGGTCGAAAAAATTCCTGCAACTCGTCTGTCTTTCTATTCGACCAAAGAGAAAGCGAGTTAGAATCTTGCTTCTATCTCTCACGGTTAGGTGCGTCTGTGATAATAATCCGCCTTCAGATCCTTCACAGACCTAGACCTTGATCTAGTTGGTGATGCCAGGTTGTTTGGGTGATGACCTGAACCATCTTCGTGCGTCCTCATAATAATATATAGGCTTTCTGCAACCATAGAATGGACAAATATACATGCAAATTGCTGAAAGGACCCACTTAGAACACAAATTGATAAGTGTGAGGGGAAATTACCGAAAGGACACGCGTCAGCAGCAGCTCCTCTCAAGTTCTGGTTTACCAGTAGAAGGTTGGAGTGGAGGGTGTGATACCCTGACCTGTACTCCGATGATAAAGTCAGTAGGTGTAGAAGATGATGAACAGTAAGAAAGTGCAGAGAGTTTGAAGGTCTTCGCCCCCTCACACTGTTTTTCACATGTTTATATAGGCCACCCTTGCCATGGCCATGGGCACCCATTGATGTCCATGCACACCTCAAATCCCTGATGTGTACTTCAGTAATCATTTTAGATAGATCTCCCGGTCATCCGTACTGCACGCGTATCTGCACACAAAAGAGAGCAGGCAAAGAGTAGGAACTCGTCCGAGGTGACTGGCATTAAATGGCATTTAATGCTGCATTTAATGCCAAGATAGTGTTTCCCACCTACCATTGTAGAGGTAGGATCAGTCCCAGGAGACTGGGCAGTAGTGCCAGATCTCATTACGTGTTAGGATACGCGATCGTTGACAATAAGATGACGGATACGTCGTCAGAAGGAGGACGTGATCGTCGTCAAAATGAGGACGTGATCGTTGTCCGTGAGACCACGAGTCCGTTGTCAAAATAAGGACGTGATCGTCGTCCGTGAGACCACGAGTCCGTCGTCAAAATGAGGACGTGATCGTCGTCTGTGAGACCACGAGTCCGTCGTCCATACGACCACGGGCCCGTCGTCGAAGAGACGACGGAAATGAGTTCAACGATAATACCACACTGAGGATGAGCTCGTTACTATCATACTTAGGTTTTTACGAAATTTACCCATTACAAATTGCCCATTTATGATACTTTGAACGTGGTTCAGAGTGTCATAAATATAGTGAAACGGCGGAGAGAAGATACAGCTAACCTCAGGATGAATGATAGGTCACATACTCTGCACGCGAAGGCATAGCGTCGTGCCAGTTGTATTGCGCGTGCCGAAACGTCATACCTCATAAATGCTTGGCTGGCTGTCATCATTACCTTCCATACGCTTCGTTTTTCCCGACGGTTACTTAACTCGGTCAGAAGACCATCCTGTCCTTTACTTTGTCTGCATGCGTGGACACGCGTACGGTACAGATCGAGGTCATTATCGTCCTTAAGTTATGGACCGGTCTATAAGTATCGAAGGCCTGGTACTTCATCTTCTTCATTTGAATTCTTGCATTCTGTTACTCTGCCGGAATTTTCTTCTCACCGACGATCTGCCGTTCTGGTCTTCTTTCTTCTCCGGTTGTGCCCCCCTGCTTCCTAGATATAGTTTCGGTAAGATCCCTCTCTTTTCTTTTTGTTCTGTGGTCGTCTTCCCTACATTTTTTCTTTTTCTCCTTGTTTGCGACCATGTCTGCCGAAATAGTTAGGATAGACAGTGCCGATGAGGCCAGTTGTTCAGGCAGTGCCCCTCACGGTGTTATCACCGGGGTTTCCAAATCCAAAACTAAACCAGTTGTCAGATTCGCACTTGACCATTACCGAGCCCTCTTCCAAATTCCCCCTCATGTCCACATTCATTTTGGGGAAGAAGACGTTCTTCCTGACCATCGTTCTTCCTATACAATCGTCTACCTCGCTCAGTTCGAGGCTGGACTTCGATTTCCCCTCTCTCCCATCACGGACTCCGTCCTGTCCGCCCTTCAAATTGCCCCGGGGCAAATGCACCCGAAGTTCTACAAGTACATGTCTCTGATGGACAAGTTCAACAGAGACGGGTACAATGTAGAGGCTAGGCACGTCTTCCACTTCCGCTACGTCGTGAAGTGTCCCAGGGTTGTCGAGGAGGGAAAGAAGACGTTCTTCACCTGGAGGCAAAAATCCAGAATCCCCGATATCATCTCGCACCTTCCCGATGTGGAACGGGACTGGAAGGAGATGCCCTTCGTGGTCTCCGGAGCTTGGAGGGCGGAGACTGCCCGTCCTGTTCCCCATGATTTACCTCAAGTCTGTTATTTTTTAGTCGTTCTCCGTTGTCGGTTTTGAAAACGTACTCCTGTTACACGGCTAATAATGTGTCGCTTTTTTTTGCAGAGACTTCTAAGATACATTTCTCTGACCTGTCCGCGGAAGAAGAGTATGCGCTTAGGAGGGTTCGCAGCGATAAGGAAGAGGCTTACGTCACCTGGAAGCCGTCCTCTGCTCGAGAGACAAGATCCGTGGTGGGAGCAGGGACCTTGCCTAAAAAGAGTCGTCGACCAGCTCATCCGCCCAAGTCACAGAGACCGCTCGGACCGGCAGCTACCCTTGACGAGGAGGAAGCCATGGCTGACCAACCTCCAACGCGATCTTCACAGGCTCCGGCCTTGACTCGTCCTCCACGTCCTACTCGTCCATCCGCGGCGGAATAAGAGGGCGGAGAAACGAGTGAGGGTAGAAGCTCTCAAAACGCTGAAAGCGAAGAAAGCTCGGCGAGAAGCGGAGCACGATCAACGGGTCCGAGAACGGGAATCGGCCGGGACGTCATCTACCTAAGCCGCAACACTCAGCGAGGGGAGTAGTGCCCCCGTTGAGGAGCCTCCAATTGTCTGCACCGGCTTTCCCGTGGATGTCGTAGCCGCTCCGTCTACTGTGGCAGAGACGGCTCCCCCTGCGATTGTCCCGGCCTCTACTTCCTCACCAGCCGCGAACATGGCTTCTTCTTCTGCCCCTCCTCGAAGAGAGGATTACCATGGGGGGCCCCGCTGAGCTGTGGAATCCCGTCTTCCCCAGATGGTACACTCGTCCTACCGTCGCCCATTCGGCGATAGAGCACGATTCCATCGCCACATCGATGATGTTAGCGATGAGGCTCCCAGCGGATATAGCCGCCACGAGGGACTTGTACTGGATGGGGATGTTCAGTGCCGCGAGTCGAGCTGTTGCAACGGTACATTTTTTTTTTTTTTACCATCTTCCTTTCTCTTTCTTTCTGTAGCTGGGCAACATGCTCGCCGGGATGTACGAGGTCACAGCCGAAAACAGGCGTACTTCCAATGGGCTGAGGGACAGAGTCCTTGACCTGGAAAGGAGGGGAGCCGAGGACGTGAAACGGCTGAACCACGAGCTGATGTCCGCTAGAGCTGATTTACGGTCTGCTAAAGGCACAATTACCACGGCCATGAAACAGCGGGACAAAGCTCGGGATGAAGCTCGCAAGGCAATGGAATGAGAGAAGGCGGCAGTGGAACAAGCCGAAACGTCCGTCCTCCGGATCAGCGAGATGGACGAGATCGTGAATACTCTCCGTCAACGGCTAGAGGCGACTGAAGCCGAGAAGGCAGCAGTGGCCGAACAGCTCGAGGAGGCCGCGGCCGTGAGGGACAAGGAGGTTGAAGCCGCCAAGGAGGCTTTAATGGAGTCTCTTCGAGCCCACTTCCAGAAGGAGATGGAACGGCTGATAGATGAAGACCGGGTTGAGACGGAGAGAGAACTGATGAACGAGCTCCGAGAGTCGGGACGACTAGTAGAGTCTCCCCAACAATCGAAGGACGAGACTACTCGTTCTGAGGCTGTGGGCATGGAGATCTCGCTCGATGAAGAGCCGAGGTTCAAGGAGGGGGGCAACCCCCGTCATCTATCAGACCATCTTCCGTTCTCCCCGAGGCTCCAGCTGAAGTCGCTTCCGCCGATCCCACTGTTGCTGCTGACGACGTTCTAACCGTTCCTGATGATGCTGTCGTGATCGTTGACGTTGGCGAAGACTGATCCTTCCTCCTTCCTATCCCTTTCTTTTCATATTTTGTATCGGCTGTACTTTTGTTCGTTTCTTATCAATAAAAGTTTTTATATATATATATATCTTCTTTTGTGATCACTGTGTTGCAACCGCTTGACCCGGGATAATCATCTCGTTCAAATAAGACAAATAGCACATAATTAACTCGTGATTGGATATAAATCTCACAACGAATATAATTCACCATGTCATTCTAATAACGAATTGTCAAAGACGCAGATTAACACTACAGACGCAATTCGACAACAAATCCATTTCATAAAGACGAACTTATGGTAACTCGTGGTGGGACACCATGCTCAAAGGACATTCCATTAGTATAAGCCGCCAAGATGCTCAGATGGAAATTCCTTTGTATGAGCCACCTGTGTCCCGTGGTGAGTACCATGTTCGTGTGAAATGCATTCGCCGTGGTAACTCGTGGTGGGACACCATGCTCAGAGGATATTCCATTAGTATAAGCCGCTAAGATGCTCAGATGGCAATTCCTTTGTATGAGCCACCTGTGTCCCGTGGTGAGTACCCTGTGCGAGTGAATTGTACCCGTCGTGGTAACTTGTCTAGAATATTTTACCAAATACTGAATACGTTAATAAAACGATTGATCTCATGCTCCTATCAAACGTCCAAAACGCACAACTTTATTGGAAAAATTGTTTTAAATTCATAATGTTCCACGACTTTTGAATTACATTACCTTGTAAGTCTTTAAGGTAGTATACCCCGGGACTCCCGACACGGTCCACGATGTATGGCCCTTCCCAGTTGGGACCCAGCTTTTCGCTATTGATTTCTCGTGTATTTTGGAAGACTTTTCGAAGAACGAGATCTCCGACTTGAAGAATCATTTTCCGTACTTTCTTGTTGTATGTCTTCGTAATTGTTGCTGATACCGTTTCATCTGAATGCTGGCATCTTCTCGCTTTTCTTCCAGCAAGTCTAAATGAATAGCCATTAGTTCGACGTTTTTGTCTTCGCCTCCGTGCTTCTTCCGGGAACGTGTTGTTGGCAGGCAAACTTCGGTGGGAATAACAGCCTCCGCCCCGTATGCCAAAGAGAACGGGGTTTCGTTCGTAGGGCTCCACGGTGTTGTCCTGTATCCCCACAACGCGTTATGTAATTCGCTGATCCACTTTCCCTTGGAATCTTCCAGTCTTCTCTTAAGGGCATTCAAAATGTTCTTGTTGGCTGCTTCGGCAAGGCCATTCCCCTGAGGATAATAAGGAGAAGAGAAGATGTGCTTGATTTTCAACTCTCAGCAAAAGTCGGCAATGAGTTTTCCCATGAACTGCTTCCCGTTATCAGAAATGATGGACTGCGGAATGCCGAATCTACAGATAATATGTTCCCACAAGAACTTCTTCACTTCTTGTTCTCTAATACGCGCTAGTGGAACAGTCTCGATCCACCGGGAGAAGTAATCCGTGGCTACCAGCAGAAAAATTAGATTACCGGGAGCTTTAGGAAAGGGCCCTACGATATCAAGTCCCCAACGAGCGAAAGGCCAAGGTTGAGATACGATGTTGAGTTCCTGAGCAGGGGCATGAATTAACTTCGCATGACGCTGACACTGACTGCATTTTTGTACGTATTTCTGTGCGTCGGCTTGCATGTATGGCCAAAAATATCCTTGCCCCAGAGCACGATGAGCGATAGTCCGTCCTCCCGAATGAATGCCGCAAATTCCCTCGTGTAGCTCGACTAAGATCCTCTCTACGTCTTCAGGATGTACGCATTTCAAAAGAGGTCCTCCAAAGGATTTACGGTACAGTTCCCCGTCCACAAGGGTATAACGGGGAGCTTTATACTGTATCTGTCTTGCTTCCTTCGTGTCAGAGGGGAGAATTCCATTCTTCAAATAAGTGATTATGCCCGTCATCCAGTTCGGCGCTTGATTTACAGACAACACCGTGCGTTGCGTTTGTAGCTCAATAGAGGGGTATTCCTTATACTCTATGAGAATTGTCTTGGGTTCATCAGTTTGCATCATCGAGGCGAGATAGGCCAATGCATCAGCATGCCTGTTATCGTCCCTTCGGACATGTTTAATCTCGATAACATCAAAGGCCTTTCGTAGTTCTTGTAAGAGCGCAGCGTAGCGTCTCATCCGTTCATCTCGACATTCATAGATACCGTTGACTTGGTCACCACGAGCTGTGAATCACAGAACACTCGGAGTTTAGAAATTCCCAACTCTCGGGCACTCTGCAATCCAAGTATTAACGCCTCATATTCAGCTTCGTTATTGGAGGCAGCATAACCAAGGCGCGTCAGTTTCTGTACTTTAACATGATCGGGGCTGACAAGAACAGCACCAAGTCCCGAACCGCTGACATTAGACGACCCATCCACGTACAAGACCCAATCGCACCACGCCGTCGGTTTGTTTCCGTTTCCTGCTTCGTCTTCCACAACGGGATCCTCCTCCGCATCGTCTGGGAGCTCGTGACGGTCGGGCTCTACTGAAGTTTCGGCATCCTCCACGGGAAAATCGGCTAGGAAGCTTGCGACGACCTGCCCCTTCTCCGCGGTTCGGGCCTGATATTGGATATCGAACTCGCTGAGCGCCACTGCCCACTTCGACATACGTCCCGCGGTTTCAGGTCGTCCCAACACAGTTTTCAAAGGGTACGTGGTAATGACGACGATAGTGTGTGCCTGAAATAAGGACGTAACTTCTCAGCAGAAAAGACAAGAGCCAGGCATACCTTCTCCAATCTACTATAATTGGATTCTGCCTTGTGGAATGTTTTGCTGACGAAATAAACAGGCTTCTCTACGCCGTTGTGACTTCTGAGCAGCACGGAGCCAATGGCTCGTTCCGAAACAGAGAGATAGAGGTACAACACTTCACCAGGTTCAGGTACTGAGAGGATCGGAGCGGAGCCTAGATACGTTTTCAAGGCGGCGAAAGACTGGGAACATTCTTCTGTCCATCTGAAGACGGAATCCTTCCTCAGCAACTCGAACAGAGGTCTACAACGGTCAGAAGACTTTGATATAAACCGGTTGAGAGCAGCTATACGTCCTGTTAGTTTCTGAACTTCTTTCTTTGTCTTCGGTTCCGGCATATCTATCAGAGCACGGATTTGGGTGGGATTTGCTTCGATGCCCCGTTGACTGACGAGATAACCAAGGAATTTGCCCGAGGCGACGCCGAATGTGTATTTCTCAGGATTTAACTTCAGGTTGAAAGTACGTAAAATAGAGAACGGCTCTGCCAAGTCGGCTACAAGAGAGGCCCGAGTTCGGCTTTTCATGACGATATCGTCAATATACACCTCCACCGATTTACCAAGCAAGGGTCCAAACATCAGATTCATCAATCGCTGATAAGTGGCCCCGGCATTCTTCAGGCCAAAGGGCATGACCCGGTAACAGAACAGGCTGCGCTCCGTTATGAAGGCCGTCTTCTCTTGATCGTCCTCCGCTAAGAGGATTTGATTGTAACTCGAATACCCGTCTATGAAGCTCAACATCTCATGACCCGCGATTGCAGTGATAAGTCTATCGATTTTGGCAACTGGGAAGAAGTCTTTCGGACAGGCTTTATTAACATTCGTGAAATCAATGCAGACTCTGACTTTCCCGTTCTTCTTCGGAACAGCTACTACATTGGCTATCCACTCCGGATATTGGACCTCACGAATGAACCCGTGCCGAATTAACTTATCGATCTCTTCATTGACGGCCTCATGGTACGCTGGAGCAAGTCTACGAGGCTTCTGTTTAACAGGATTGACCACGGGATCAACGTTGAGATGATGACAGATGATTTCAGGACAGATACCCGTCATGTCCTTGTGGGACCAAGCCAAAACATCAAGATTTTTCCTCAGAAAATCTATCAACTCCTGCTCTTCGTCCGTTGTCAAACAGGTCCCGATTTGTAGCCTTCTTGGCTCGTTCTCCGTCCCCAGGTTGACAAGCTTCGTAGGTTCCACAGAGTGGTTCGTCAACGATTCACCCGTGTTCTCCTCCTCCACGGTCCTGACCTGTAATTGCTATTTGAGCGGGTCGGGTGAGGCATAATCACACTTCTGCGACGCCAGCTAGTCTCCTCGTATTTCACTTGGTCCGTTCGGAGTGGGGGATTTTAGTACCTGATAATAGGAAGACGGAACAGCTCTCATCTCGTGAGTCCACCATCGCCCCAAGATGGCATTGTATGGAGACGGCGCGTCGATAATGGAAAATCGGGTGGACAGGGTGACAGGTCCGGCTTTGACCGGTAGGACGACTTCTCCTATGGGTTGCATCGAGCTTCCTTCGAATCCTATCAGGGGGGTCTGTGCAAGGACGAGAACCGCCGGGTCCAACCCCATCTTTGCGAAAGCATGGAGATACAGGATATCTGCCCCACTTCCAGGATCAACGAGCACTCGCCTGATGTCGAAATCGTCAATTCGCATAGTCAAGACAAGAGCATCGTAGTGAGGCCTAACCACAGTTGCCATGTCCTGATCAGTGAACGATAGGGCCTGCTCGATTTCCTTTGCCGTCGATCGCACCTGAAAAACTTTTACCACGTGTGATAATTTCCTTGCCTTTGCTCGGTACTGCTGCTCGATATCTTCCCCCGGTACTCGAGCGCGATGGATGACATTTATGACTCCCTTCGGAGCTTCTCCGCCTCGGCCCATATGACCGGATGGCTCTCCCTCGTGAGATCGAGTGGACGGATCCGCAATATGCCCTTCTTCTCTTCCAGTGTCCACATACTCTCCCAGATAGCTTTCACGGACCAATCTTTCCAGGTATTCTCTTAGGATGCGACAACGATTTGTGAGGTGCCCGTGGCACTTGTGATACTGACAGTATTCATGCACCCTGGGTCCCGTGGTGACATCACGAACGGTCCGTGCTGGCCATTCGAAGTATGGTTTGTCTTCCATCGTCTTCATTATCGTCGCCGGGCTCGCTGAGAAGTTGACTTGACCACCACGAGATGCAAAAGGACGTCTTTCTGTTGTCTGATTCTCCCTCTCCTTGTAACGTCCGGGCTCCTCTCGTCTCTGATAGGCACGATCGTCCCGTCTTTGGAAGTTGGAGCGTAGATCCGTCCTCCTTGACGAGTCTACATCTTGGTGAACTCCCAATGAGAGTCGGTTCGGCTCTCCCCGTCGTTCAACTTATACCACATTTTCCTGTCGTGTGCGTCTTCGTGGTTCTTCGTCGCTGGAAGATGATTCATACTTTGGTTTCTTTCCTCTCTTCGAGGAGGGTCTGCTTCCCCATTCCACAGCATCTACCCCTCGTGCTCTGGGCCTCATTGTTGCTGCAATATCTTCCTCCATCCTTCCGTACTTAGAGGCACGGACTATCAGCTCGTCCATCTTGATTGGACAGTCAAGGGCTAAAGACTCGTAGAGTTTAGAACTCTTGGGTATGACATTCTTGAAGGCAGCTATGCAAGTGCAGTCCTCGATTTTGTCGATGTTAGAGACTTCATCGGTAAACCGTTGAATAAAATCTCTAAGGGGTTCCGCCGACTTCATCCTCATGGCGAAGAGTGAATCTGCGCCTGCTTTCTTCTTCTTGTTAATGATATACTGGTCAATGAAAACTGACCTGAGATCAGCCATACATCTGATCGACCCCGCAGGTAGATTACGGAACCATCTCGCAGCCGCTCCAGTCAAGCTACTCGGGAAGGCTTTATAGAGGAGATTATCATCCGGGTTACGGACAGCCATAGCATTCTTGAAGTCGGTCAGGTGGTCAATAGGATCTCTTCTCCCATCGAACTTAACAAAATTCGGTACCTTGAACTTTGATGGGGTATAAGATTCGACGATCTCCTTGGAAAAAGGGGACGTCTCCTCCTCGTCCTTGTACTTCTGAGCATATTGATCGAGAGAGGCCCCGCTCGTTGTTCCTCTGACTCGGGCATTAATCAGGGCTTCCACGTCCTTGAGGGTCAAACCCGTCTTCAACCCGTCGTTGCTGACACAGAGATCTCGATGTTCAGCATGAGCACCAAGAGAACGAGGATAGGCTGTTTCGTCAGTAGAAGGAATGAGAGTGAATCTTCTCTCCAGATTCTCTGGTGCAGACGGCGAGATCGGGACTGTTCCTTTGGGGGGAGGAGAAGAAGGGAAATTGAGTTTTCGAGCCTCAGAGCCCCCTCTAGGAGATTCGTCATCGGTCTCCAAATTACTGTGCTCCAAAGCATCAAGCCGCTCCTGCAGTGACTGCTGCTGGCTGACTATCTGGGCCAAAGTGGCCTGTTGTTGTTGTAATAGTAACAGGATGGGATCAGGTGTGGTCATGGGCCTTTCTGGTTGTCCAGAAGATTGGCCCGATGCTAACGTTTGCATGGTGGAAGGGGTGCAAGGAAAGGCTTGAAGGGGCTGGTTTTCGATGATAGACTGAGGAGTTTGGTCTGCCATGCTGACTGAAAGAAGTGGTGTGAGCAAAGGGTGGTTTTTGCTAAGTTTCCCACAGACGGCGCCAATTTTGTGAGGGGAAATTACCGAAAGGACACGCGTCAGCAGCAGCTCCTCTCAAGTTCTGGTTTACCGGTAGAAGGTTGGAGTGGAGGGTGTGATACCCTGACCTGTGCTCCGATGATAAAGTCAGTAAGTGTAGAAGATGATGAACAGTAAGAAAAGTGCAGAGAGTTTGAAGGTCTTCGCCCCCTTCACACTGTTTTTCACATGTTTATATAGGCCACCCTTGCCATGGCCATGGGCACCCATTGATGTCCATGCACACCTCAAATCCCTGATGTGTACTTCAGTAATCATTTTAGATAGATCTCCCGGTCATCCATAGTGCACGCGTATCTGCACACAAAAGAGAGCAGGCAAAGAGTAGGAACTCGTCCGAGGTGACTGGCATTAAATGGCATTTAATGCTGCATTTAATGCCAAGATAGTGTTTCCCACCTACCATTGTAGAGGTGGGATCAGTCCCAGGAGACTGGGCAGTAGTGCCAGATCTCATTACGTGTTAGGATACGCGATCGTTGACAATAGGACGACGGATACGTCGTCAGAAGGAGGACGTGATCGTCATCCGTGAGACCACGAGTCCGTCGTCAAAATGAGGACGTGATCGTTGTCCGTGAGACCACGAGTCCGTCGTCAAAATGAGGACGTGATCGTCGTCCGTGAGACCACGAGTCCGTCGTCCATACGACCACGGGCCCGTCGTCGAAGAGACAACGGAATTGAGTTCAAACGATAATACCACACTGAGGAAGCTCGTTACTATCATACTTAGGTTTTTACGAAATTTACCCATTACAATAAGCATCCACAAAAACAATATTTGTCAAATATGTACATTTTTCACTAAAACAGAAGATAAATAACGATATAATCCAGCTATAAAGGGGATGCCCAAAGTCTACTGGGGCTTGCTAGTGACCACGAAAACCTTCCACCGTGGATCCCATGATGTTCTTTGAACGATACACGCCATAGGATGTTCTATGAATGATCCTTGAACACGGGAATGGAGATACATTCACTTACTCGCAATAGTCATTGACAAGTTGATATCGATCAGTAATTCCTTGACCTCCCTCGCATTTGTTTTACTGGCTCACCTATGTTCAAAATAACGCGGAGTTGGGCAATCCAGGCAGCCATCGCCACACCACTATCTCTGCCACCAGCCGGATATGAAGAGCCACACCAGCAACTCTGCCACCTGCCTGATATGAAGAAGAACTTTGCTATTGGAGTCATGGTGTACAGAGAAAAGGGCTTTTTTGTCCTTTTATATTTTTAGTTGTGTTTCCCTTTTTGTCCTTTTATATTTTCAGTGATGTTTCACAAGAAATTTCTAAAGATTAGTTTATATCATTAAATGATGGGGTGCTTGTAGCACCACCCTTAAATTAAAGACTCAACAACTAAAACTAAATAGGTGGTATTAATGGGCAGGTGATTCGCCCACCACGCATTTGACTTTGAACTAAATGGTTTATCCACGTGTCCCTTTTAGCATCCTTTTTAGCACTTCTTTAACTATAGTCAAACTTAAGAAAATTAAGATTAAATTACTTAACCTGAGAAGAATGAGTCTTAACCACAATTGATAAGTGTTAAAAAGGAAGACATGGACATGGACCAATTGGGAATGTGCCGGTAAGTTAAACATTTCCCTTTCCTATCCCTTTCTCGTATTAAATATTGAGAAAAGATCCTTTTTTGTCTTTTTATTATCTCACCGTGAAGTTGCTTTGTAGGATGTAGGAACATAGAAAGCTTGAACGCACCTAGCTTTAGATTTCTCCCTTCCTAACGAATGGTTTTGCCGCTTTGGCGGATAAGGTTACGACTCACTATATAGTAAACCTGGTTTTCCTTCCTGTATAATATAGAGTCCAGGGGACCACAATGTCCTCTTCAACGCCCCAACCTTAAACGAACACCAACCTTCAAAAAAAAAAAATTGTGGTTAAGATATACTCACCCAAGTTTAAGCAATCCAACTTTATTTTTTCTAGGAAAAAAATTCAGATCATTAACTTTAATTTAGTTAAGCTTAACTAGGGTTAAGGAGTGTTAAAAGGGACTCGAGGACATGGGTAATATCGCTAATCACTGCTCTATTTTTTTCCCCTAAAATCTAAGGTTGGCTTGATGAACCAAATGGTGAATGAATTTTAACTAAAGTGTTAAAAAGAAGGGTATGAAGTATGGCCTTGGATTGCCTCTGGCGAAGCCAGAAAGGGCTTATCTCGGGATTCCATAGAATAGGTTACATGTGGTGGAGAAGTCAAAATCATGAGTCCCATGATTTTGACTTCTCCACACACAAATGGACATGTGGCGATAAGTGTGTGAGAATAAGGGGGAGAGATATCAAATGGGGAGAAGTCAAAAATCATGGGGAGAAAATAAATGACTTCTCCCCATTTTTCTGCCAGCTGCGGCACAATGTATGGAACCCCGAGAGCCCTTACTGGCTTCGCCAGAGACAATCCGAGGCCATGAAGTATGAGCCAATGAGATCGTGCGGTCAACTTGACCGCACTGTATGTTTCCTGTTTTCTAATCTTAATCACAGTTAGTTAGTGGGTATTCAAAAAGAGGGTGTGGACCAATGAGATCACACGGTCGGCTTGAAAGCCGCACAGAGTGGTCCACTTTCCAAAATCTTAGTTTTAATTTAGTTAAGCTTAACCAAGGTTAAAGGGGGTGTTAAAAGGAAGAACGCGGACAAAGGGGTAAGATATGAAACGGATCCATGGGTCCGCTAAGCACTGCTTGTTCGGGTGGGTCCGTATTTCATTTAATGGTACACCCCACCGTCTACCAGAACCCATTAATGAAAATTTTAATGAAACATATAGGTAGATGAAATGAAAAGGAAGGAGTATAACAGTAATTAAAATAAAAAAATAAAAAAAAATCCTGATCTATCTTCATCTTCTTAATATTCCGGTTGGTTGTCGTTAAGATGTGGAAAGGGGCATGGTAGTGTGGAGGGGGAGAAGCAGGTAATAATGGTATTGATCAGTTATCACACCAAAAGGAAAAGGAAAACCAATATTGGAGGCTTCTTTTGCATGGTTTTCTTCAACCACCTCTCAGTCAAATACACCTCCACATGATCTCTCATACAATACCCATTTCTCCATTTTCAGTTTCCCACATCTTTCTCTCCTTCCTCAGCTCTCTCTCTCTCTCTCACACACAGTTTTATATACATATTTATATAAGCTAGCTTCTGATCAGATATATCTCCTTTAATGGGGAGCTCTAGGAAGAATGTTATGGAGATAGAGCAAAGCAAGGCACCTGGGAATGGGGTTGTGATGGGGAGTCTGAGTCCTCTGAGTGAGAGCCTGTGGAAGGAGAAGACTAATGCAGAATTTGTGGGGGATGTCTCAGCGAGGCTCACTTGGAAGGATCTGACTGTGATGGTTACTCTCAGTGATGGAGGGACACAGAATGTTTTGGAGGGACTTAGTGGGTACGCCGAGCCCGGGAGCCTGACGGCCCTCATGGGTCCGTCTGGTTCGGGAAAGTCGACGCTGCTCGATGCTCTCTCTAGTCGCCTGGCTACTAATGCCTTCCTCTCTGGAACCATTCTCCTTAATGGCCGAAAGACAAAGCTGACTTTTGGAGCGGCGGTGAGTAGTGATTTGTTTCATATTACCTCTTGTCTTTATGCCTGCCACGGGGCTAGCCGGAAATTAAAATTTTATGGGAAGTTAGTCTAAAATTCCTGAATTACTCTGTTTTCCTCTGGCTTGAGTTTAGAAAAACAATTCAGTTTTTATGTTTATTCCATCTGCATATTTTGATAATCTTGGGGTTTTTCCTTGTTAACCTATTCACTGGAGTTTCTCCAAAATGAAAGCCTCTCACTTTTACAGTTATATATTATCAGATTATTCAAACACAAACTGCTTAATTTATTTTGTATTCTGTTTGTGTTTGTTTTAGTGAAGTGAAAATTATGATGCATGTTTTATAACCCCAGGCATACGTGACCCAAGATGAGAACTTGATCGGTACTCTAACAGTAAGGGAAACGATATCCTACTCGGCTAGCCTCCGTCTCCCCGATAAGATGGATTGGTCAGATAAGAGAGCTTTGGTGGAGAGCACCATCATCGAAATGGGTCTTCAAGATTGCGCCGATACAGTAATTGGCAACTGGCATTTGCGCGGGATCAGTGGAGGAGAGAGGAGGAGGGTCAGCATTGCTATTGAGATCCTGATGAGGCCTAGATTGCTCTTTCTCGACGAGCCCACCAGCGGACTCGATAGGTTGCCATTGCTCTTAAAACTTTTTTTCCATTTATGATCATCTAGGAAGGAAACTAAGAGAGTCTATGTTTGCTTGTCTTCTAGATCTTGCTCATTCCTAGTGTCTTCTCCTTTCCTTTACACTGCTATATTTTGATTAACCACCTTAATTTTACTTGTTTTTATTACATCTCTTTTGCCCCTTTTCATGAATTTAGTTGTATTCTATTGGTTTTGCACCGATTCTTTCCTTGTTCCCCCAGAAATTTCTTTGTTGGGTTACCGAAAATTTCATTTATTATGGTCTCTGTTCTGGATTTTGTGGTCAGTGCTTCGGCCTTCTTCGTGACCCAGACGCTACGTGGTCTATCGAGAGATGGACGAACTGTCATTGCCTCAATTCACCAGCCGAGTAGTGAGGTTTTTGAGCTCTTTGATCGCTTGTACTTGCTGTCTGGTGGAAAGACAGTTTACTTTGGGCAGGCATCAGAGGCATATGAGGTGAGAATACTCGCCCTGTTCTTACTTGCACTCGTAATTTTGCAGAAAAATGAGCTCTCATCTCTTGAATACTGTGTGCAGTTCTTTGCACAAGCTGGATTCCCTTGCCCAGCTTTGAGGAACCCATCTGATCATTTCCTGAGGTGCATAAATTCCGATTTCGATAAAGTCAAAGCCACTCTAAAAGGATCCATGAAGCTGCGAGTACTATCTTCGATTCTTCTACTCCTATGCCTATAATTGTTGTTGTTTGTGATTGCCCCTTTGATCTATAGCTCCCACCTATAGGAATCAACAGCTAATGTTTTTTTTTTCTTCTTCCTTTGAATCAGTTTGAGAGGACTGACGATCCTCTGGAGAGGATAACTACAGCAGAAGCTATCCGGACGCTAATTGATTTCTATTCCTCTTCTCAGTACAATTATGCGGCAAAAGAGAGAGTTGAGGAGATATCCAAAGTTGTGAGTACTTTTTATACCAAGTCTTGAGCTTCTGATCATCTTCAAGGCTCTTTCTGGACTATGATCAATTAGATACTTCCCCCTAGCTGATGGGCCCTTCCTATCTGTTGGCATTTTTAGATAAGGATAAGTTGGTTTAATTTTCTTCTCATGTGCCGCAGAAAGGAACCGTGCTGCATTCAGGAGGGAGTCAGGCTAGTTTCTTGATGCAGGCTTTCACCTTAACCAAGCGCTCATTCGTCAACATGTCAAGAGACTTTGGGTATTACTGGCTGAGGCTTGTGATTTACATTGTGGTTACTGTCTGCATCGGAACAATCTACTTGGATGTTGGGACGGGCTACAATTCCATTCTGGTATTACTTTTTTTTATCTTTTGAGTGCTTTGTAAATGTATTTCACTCTCTGTAACAATTTCCGCTATCTTATCTAAGGGGTGATATTGAGATTCCATATTTCCTTATTTTATACCAGACCATACCATTACCCCAACTCAATCAAAATCAAGAACCTAGAAATAGAAAAGCTTGGAATTTAAGTAGCACAGGAGCCTGTTATGACTTGTCGACTACGGACTTCCTTTCCTCGTAACTGAGGAACAAATACTCAACAGCAACTAAAATACAGAACTCTGGATTACCGTAAACTAAAATAAAGAACTCTCAAGTGGAAAACTTGAAACTTACTGTGAGACTAACTCTAGGCAAACTAATGTTGATGCATAAACCTGACTTCTTGTTTACTTAGAATTTACTTACTACTAGTCAACACTTAAGACTCAAGGCAAACCAAAATTGAAAGCAATTTTCAAAGCAACTCATGAACCTCCCCAGCCCACCCAGCATTAACAAAAATAGAAGAAAGAAATAAACTGAGTTCATGTAGTCTTTGAGAAAATGTCTTCTGAAGTTACTATGAAACAGGCCAGAGGTTCGTGTGCTTCTTTCGTCTTTGGGTTTGTCACATTCATGTCGATTGGAGGGTTCCCTTCATTTGTTGAAGATATGAAGGTGAGTATTGATCTCATGCAACTAGCACCAAGATTATTTAGATGAAACTTTAAAGCTGGTAGTTTTTGAAATTGTGCTTTGCCAATTCCTGCAGGTTTTTCAGAGAGAGAGAATGAATGGTCACTATGGCGTGACTGCATTTGTCATCAGCAACACTCTCTCTGCAATGCCATTCCTGATCATGATAACCTTTCTCTCCGGAACCATCTGCTACTTCATGGTTCACCTCCATCCGGGGTTCATCCATTATCTCTTCTTCGTCTTGTGCCTATACGCAAGTGTCACAGTAGTTGAGAGCTTGATGATGGCCATAGCCAGTGTCGTCCCCAACTTCCTCATGGGAATCATCATTGGGGCTGGAATTCAGGTAAAGCTGCCCTGGTTTCCACAAAGCTCCATTTTTCGTAATAGACTCGATGGGAGGTCTTATTATAGATTTGAACAACATGAGCATGCAACGAAGCCCATCTTGCCACTTTGTCCGGGCTTGAGAATACTCAGTACAAGCTCCAAACAAACTCCTTCACAAAGTTGTGAATTTTTCAGTGATAAAGCTGAGCTGAACTTGGAAATCGACACAAACTAGTTTCAGACCCAATACAGATAGTTTCAAGCATCAAACTATAAGACCAGCATTCGCGGAACAAATGCAAAATTTTTAGGACCTTTTATTTCGTTTTTAATTCATTAGTACCATTGATAATTTGAGCATGACTTCTTTTTTTCATGGATCAGGGAATTTTCATGTTAGTTTCGGGGTACTTCAGGCTCCCAAAGGACATCCCAAAGCCCGTCTGGCGATACCCCATGTCTTACATCAGTTTCCACTTCTGGGCCTTACAGGTAAAGGGGGACCAGCCGAAATCTGGGTTCTTTTCTACAGATCATTAGAATGCTGCTGAAGTTTTTACAGATCAAATTATGCTTATACTTTCTACCGCACAGGGCCAATACCAAAATGATCTGAGGGGCTTGGTTTTCGATAACCAGACACCCGATGGTCCCAAGATTCCTGGCGAGTACATACTTGAATATGTGTTCCAAATCGATGTGAACCGCTCAAAATGGGTGAATCTCAGTGTACTCTTTAGCATGATCATCATCTACAGAATGATATTCTTTATCACAATCAAGATCAACGAGGACGTGACACCATGGGTTAGAGGGTACATTGCAAGGCGCAGGATCCAACAGAAGAAGAATGGAAATCAGAATAAGATAGTAACACCGGATCGCCTCGCCAAATCTCCTTCCCTCAGGACCTATGTGGCTGGAACTAGTAAACGATAGAAGAAGCTGGCTGAAACTTTCATAGCAAAGTATGATTTTACAGTAATAGTAATAGCAATTTCAGTTTTAAACCATGATTTCATTTACACAGAGATGATGGGTTTGATTTTTATATTGATGATAAAGTTTAAGGCAAAGGTTGTTGGGAAATCTTTTCTATTCATGTACTGTTAGATAGATAAGGAATTGCTTAGCTTCTTATATTTGTTGCTTTCATGGGGGGTTTTCGTGAGGCTAATGATGAAGACAATTGGCAGAGATATTTTAGCAGAGGTGGGTGTATGTCACATGAGAATCTGAATGCAGCATTTATTTTCATGTGGGGTGGTAGATGAGCGTTTGAAAGAGACTTGGCAAAGAGATGGGTTGTGGGGCTACTGGGTCTTTTAAAAACCAGTAAATGTAGTCATCATTGCATTCTATCTTAACCCCGCCTCTTGCGCCAGTGGTGGGGTGTGGCCTCTAAGGTCTAGGGATCCAATCCCCCCTGGGTGATGAGTGCGCAAGAGCTCCAATCCCCTAACTGAACTAACATAGGTAAATGATATCCGAAAAAAAAATAAAAAAATTCTCCATCCCTGTATGCATTTCTGCATGAATGGGTTTGGTTGAGTATGTTTTTTTTTGGTAATCTCGTTTCTTTGGGTTAAGCTGGGTTAGTATCTGCTCTAAATGCCTAGTATCTGCTGTTGGTATGTTGTGCAACTTCTTTTTTAATACAAGAACATTGCACCTAGTAAAAAATAAAAAAATTAAGAACAGAGGAACAATTATAGTAAATATCAAATAAAACACCTCCCTGGGTGCTACAGGGACTCTGTTTTGAGTCCTTTGAGTCAGGTGGTTGATATCACCATCAATTTATTAACCTTAGATAAATGACGTCTTCCATCAAATATATCTTTACTTCTATACTACTACTACTATAACTCAGTTGGTCTCCATGTGGCTTTTTTTCCAAGGACTCTATTTGACTTCTAAATTGTTGTCATATGTCACCTTCTTATTAAAGATTGACAATAGACCACACTTCAACCCAGTAAGTATCTTATTAAATACTTAATTAATCCCTCTCCCTCCCTGTTATCTCCCTAACCAACCTCCTCGTACTACTATATACTGGTTGGTTCCACGTGGTACCTCTCGTAGTCCACGATTTGTAATTCAAGTTAACGCCACATGTCAGCTTACATGCCACACCCTCTAACAAGATTGTGCCACATCATTCACTTAATACCTATTAAATAAAACAGATACATTAATGATTGTATATGTCTAATTAAATTTATTACTGTCACTCTCTACCTCTCCTCGCACCCATTGATCCCCCCAAACTAAAACACACTCTCTCTCTGATCCCTTTGAATCCCCTAGCCTACATCTCTCTCTCTCATTAGTACCCCAACCCCCATTACCCTCCCCCATTGGTCTCCCTTAGCCTTTCATCTCTCTATCATTTCTCATTAATTACCTACCTCCATTAATCTACCCTGCAATGCTAGGTCCAATTTCCAGTTGTCCACTCTCCCTTATTTTAATGCAAGAAGACAAAAAGTACAACACTTTTTTATGGGTTCCATCACTTTTATTTTTATTTTTTGTTTAAAATAAAATTAGTAAAAACAACTGGAGAGTGGATAGCCGTAGCATTGCTCTTTGTCAATTATAACAATAACAATCATACAATCAGGTGGCTCTTGGAAATAGCTTTCATTCAAATACTTCCCTCAAAACTAAACTAAGGATGTCGGAATATAGTAGCTGTTTTCTATATCTGTTGACAATGATAAAGTGTAATTTATAATGCTCTTTAATTTTTTTATAAAAAATTCATGTCTTTTACCATCCTGTGCATCGCACAGGGTATTTACTAATATATATAGAAAGAGAAAGAGAATAAAGAGTTAGTACAATAAAAGCAACTATAAAAAAAATTAAACAGGAAAAAAAAAATAAAGAAGAGGGAAGTGAGGGTTACTTCAGTGTTGTTGCCTGTGCATGACTATCTTGTGTTTCTTCATTCTTGCTCTTCCTAGTTCAACAAAGGTGGGTAGAGGGTTTGGGCTTTTCTCAAATTAAAAGGCTAGGGTTATGTTTTTGTTTTCCCAAAGATAAGGAAGGTGAGGTCTCCGGTTACAAGCTAGAGCTTTTGAGACCCATTATCATGGATTCCAAAACAAGCATAAGGGTCCATTCTTTTGCTGAGACTTATAAAGCCCGACACTTTACAATTTTTGTCATTTTACAATATGCATTTTCTTTTGAGAGCGAGCGGTATCATGTTTTTAGTCTCTTGGGTTGCAATCCCATCGAGAGACCAAGCATCAACTTTCTCCGGCAAAGTTCAAACCTCCACACCTATAGCTTCTTTTTCGGCAGTCAACTTGTAAGTAGAGAATGAGGTTATTGGGAACTCTAGCAAAGAGTAGTGTGGTTTGAGGGTTTTGAGAGAGAAAAATGTGATAGAGATAGGGATAGGGATAGGGATAGGATGCCTAATCAACATGTCTATATCTCTCTTATCACAATCTCTTAAAATATCTCAAATATTTTTTTGAATTAAGAGGTTAATACTAATCTATGTTAACATATCAAGAGAGATACGAGAGATATCTTCTAAGAATCTATCTCAACCAACTAAGGAATCACAACTAAGTGAAGAGATCACATGAGCTGGATATTCTGGACTCCTTCCATAAGGGATGTTTAGAATCCTATCAAAATAGGAACATTACAAAACGTGTAAATCTAAAGGATCTACCAACCGTGTAAATCAAAAGAATCCTATCACAATAGGAATTCTAATGTGCTGTACCTATTGTCTTTAAATACATAAGATCCTCTCCCCTATTGATTAACGAGGCAGAGAGTTTTTCCTCAATTGTTTTACAGCTTTCACATGGTATCAGAGCGATCATAGGAGAGTTCCTATTCGATCTTCATGGCCTCTTCTTCATTACCTAATGGTATGAATCTTGTTAGCATCAAGTTAGATCGTGACAACTATCTCATATGGAAGAGCCAATTCATACCTGTTCTTCGGGCGAACAAACTCATGAGCTTTGTGGATGGTTCCTCATTATGCCCTTCCCAATTTCTCGAAGATGATAAGGGGCAGCCAACCAACATTGTTAATCCAGCCTATGACAATTAGCAAGAACGAGACTCTCTTGTCCTTCTATGGATTAACGCTACTCTAACATCACCTGTGTTACAACATGTTGCTGGCCTTTAGACCTCGCGTGAGGTTTGGTTGCGACTCGAGCGTCTTCATCTTATCCAATCTCGCTCTCGGGTCCTACAATTGAAACAACAATTTCAATCCCTTAAGAAAGGAGGTATGTCAATCACCGACTATTTGGACAAAATGAAAGGAATTGTGGATTCCTTAGAGGCCGTGGGCCAACCCGTATCTGATTATGACTTGTGTAACCAAGTCCTCAATGGCCTTGGTCAGGAGTATGGCCCGTTCATACCTCGGTTCTCAATCGTGATTCTCCCATACTATTTGATGATCTTTTTGGGCAACTACTCACTTTTGAAATTCGCTTAGAGTCACATGCATCTATGCACGGTTCTGATAAACCGTCCACAACTCTCTTTACTAATAGTGCTTCACAGGCTCGTTCTCAAGGCCGTAGCACATATCAGGGCCGTTCAGATAATTACCGTGGTCGTGGTCGAGGCCACTATGGTGGAGGACGTGGAAATTCTCCACAAGCAGCTCAGCCTCATCAAAGTCCTACTGCCAAACCAAACTCCAACAATACTTGTCAGATTTGCAATCGGGTTGGGCATAATGCCCTAGACTGCTTTCACCGCCTTGATCTCTCTTATCAAGGCCGCCAACCGCCTCAAAAGCTTCAAGCAATGGTTGCATCTAAACAAGCCTCCTCAACATGGTATACCGACACCAGGGCTACGAATCATGTCACTGCTGATCTAAGTAACCTCTCTCTGCACTCCGAGTATGATGGTCCTGATAGTGTTGCCATTGCTAATGGTAAAACTCTTCCTATATCTCATGTGGGCACAACCAAGCTTTCCCATAATAATAACCTATTTCATCTTGATCACATCCTTCATGTTCCTCACATGAAAACTAACCTTATATCTGTCTCTCAATTCACTAAAGATAATAATTGTCACTTTATCTTCACTGATTCTGATTTTTTTGTGAAGGACAATTCCACGGGGAGGACCCTCTTCCAAGGACGGATTCGTGATGGCATATATCCTATTCAGCTTCCTCTTTCTGCTAGTCACTCTCCTTCGGCATTCAACACGGTTCGGCTTAGTAGTTCTATTTGGCATCACCGCCTTGGTCACCTGGCACCGCCCATCATGGCTAGTTTATCTAAGGAGTTATCCCTCTCTGGATCGTCCAAGCTTTCTTCTATTTGTTCCTCTTGTCAAATGGGAAAAAGTTCTCGTTTACCATTTAGCATGTCTGAGTCTGTCACTAATTTTCCTCTTGAACTTGTTCACACCGATGTGTGGGGACCAACTCTCGAATTATCAATAAATGGATACAAGTTTTATGTTAGTTTTATTGATGATTTTAGTCGATACTGTTGGATTTTTCCTCTTCAATTCAAATCTGAAATTTATGAGACCTTTGTTCGCTTTAAAGCTCTCGTGGAAAATATGTTTGATAGAAAGATTAAATCCCTTCAAACTGATGGGGGTGGCGAATATACAAGCTTTCATTTTAAAAGTTTCTTGTCTATTTCTGACATTTCTCATCGTATTTCCTACCCCCACACTCCCCAACAAAATGGTCTAGCGGAGCTTAAGCACCGCCACATTGTTGAGACTGGCCTTACACTCCTCACCCATGCTCACCTTCCTCCTCGCTTTTGGTTTGATGCATTTACAACCGTTGTGTTTTTAATTAACCGTCTTCCAACACGTGTGCTTGATAATATATCTCCATATGAAAAATTATTTCAGCAAGTGCCCAACTATGCTCTCTTGCGTAGCTTCGGTTGTGTTTGTTTTCCCGTCCTTCGTGCCTACATGACTAATAAGCTCACTCCCCGTACATCCAAATGTGTCTTTCTTGGATACAGTCTTAATCATCGTGGCTATAAATGCATGGATATTCACATGGGTCGCATTTATCTTTCCCGACATGTTGTCTTTGATGAAGATCATTTTCCATTTGCTGAAAATGATTTGGCCAACACATCCGATGGAAATACAGAGGAATCCTCCCCCACCATCCTTGGCCTTGCCCCCTCAGCCCCCATCCCTACTATTCTGGCACCTAGCACTTCCTTACCATTACCATCACCACCTCAAGCCTCTCCCTCTACTCCAACACCGACTACTACCCCACCAATACCCCAAGTATCATACCCGAGCCTTTCCCTTCCTCACAACCCATGACTTTGCCTTACCAAACCACTGGCCCCCATCACCCCTATGGTATCCGATCGAAATCCGGCATTTTTAAACCCAAAGCCTTGACTTCCTCCACCCGTTATCCACTACCAACAGCTCTAATTTCAGCTACCACTATGGTTGAACCAAGCTCTTATACCCAGGCCGTCAAATTCCCGGAGTAGAGGGCTGCTATGTCACAAGAGTTCGATGCCCTACAAAAACAAGGGACTTGGTCTCTTGTTCCCATGCCATCTGGTAAGAACATTGTGGGTTGTCGGTGGGTATACAAAGTTAAACAAAAAACTGATGGGTCTCTTGAGCGCTTCAAGGCGCGTCTGGTTGCAAAGGGCTTCCACCAACAACCCAGCGTGGACTATACTGATACCTTCAGTCCGTTGTCAACATGCCACCATTCGCATTGTATTAACCCTTGCTGTTCAGAATGGATGGCCTATTCGACAGATGAATGTTCATAATGTCTTCCTTCATGGCATTCTCTCTGAGGAGGTTTTTATGGCACAACCCCAGGGCTTCACAGATCCCACTCGACCTACACACGTTTGTCGATTACATAAATCTATTTACGAACTTAAGCAATCGCCTCGGGCATGGTTTTTACGCCTAACTGATTATTTGAATGGCCTCGGCTTTACTGGTTCTTCTGCTGATACGTCTCTATTTATTCGACGTGTGGGTGAGAGCATCATTTTTCTTTTGATATATGTGGATGATATCATTGTCACAGGGAATCAATCTTCGGGCCTCCAAACTCTTCTTGGCGAACTCAATCACCTTTTCGCCATGAAAGACCTTGGTTCCCTTCACTATTTTCTTGGATTAGAAGCTCATCGCACGCCCCAGGCTCTATATCTATCTCAATCCAAGTATGTTCGCGACTTGCTCACTCGTGCCAAAATGGATGGAGCTAAGCCCATTAGCTCCCCAGTTGCATCCGGCTTCAAGTTGTCACGCCTTGATGGCGATCCAATTGTCGACGTCACAGAATATAGAAGCATTGTTGGTGCCTTACAATATGTCACTCTCACTCGACCAGACATTGCCTTCGCAGTCAACCAAGTGTGCCAATTTATGTACTCTCCTCGGTCAGCTCATTGGGCTGCCGTGAAACGAATCATTCGGTTTCTCAAAGGCTCCATTACTTGTGGCATTATTATCCAGCAGGGTCCTCATAAGTTACATGCGTATTCTGATGCCGATTGGACAGGTGATCCGGATGACCGACAATCTACCTCGGGTTATGGAGTATTTTTTGGGTCGAGTCTTATTGCCTGGAGTGCCAAAAAGCAGCCGACAATTGCTCGCTCCAGTACCGAGTCTAAATATCGCTCCTTGGCCCATACCGCAGCCGAGTTAGCATGGATTCGAATGATCTTGCGTGACCTCGGTGTCTTTCTTAAATCTCCACCAACCATCTACTGTGACAACATCAGTGCCTTGTCTTTGGCCTCAAATCCAGTCTATCATGCTCGCACAAAGCATGTCGAGATAGACTATCATTTTATTCGTGAAAAAGTGGTCCGTGGTGATCTCGATGTTCGCTTTGTGAGTTCAATTGATCAAGTTGCCGATATCTTCACTAAGGGTTTAACCACGGCGCGCTTTAAACTCCTACAGTCCAAGCTTCACGTCACTGAAGTGCCGCTTTGCTTGCGGGGCCGTGTTAACATATCAAGAGAGATACGAGAGATATCTTCTAAGAATCTATCTCAACCAACTAAGGAATCACCACTAAGTGAAGAGATCACATGAGTTGGATATTCTGGACTCCTTCCATAAGAGATGTTTAGAATCCTATCAAAATAGGAACATTACAAAACGTGTAAATCTAAAGGATCTACCAACCGTGTAAATCAAAAGAATCCTATCACAATAGGAATTCTGATGTGTTGTACCTATTGTCTTTAAATACATAAGATCCTCTCCTCTATTGATTAACGAGGTAGAGAGTTTTTCCTCAATTGTTTTACAGCTTTCACAATCTATACGTTTAAGATAACTCTTCACAAGAGTTGTGCCGTTTGAGGATAGAGGCGGGGAGAGGTGTGTCGTTTGAGAATGAGAAGAACAAAGGTGATCAATGTGACACGTGTCATAAGATGAGAACATTATAATCCTACGTGGCGAAAGGAGGAGGGGAGAAAAAAGTATGCATTATATTTAGTTAATAGATATTAGCGGGTGGCACGTGAGAGCGAGGGCAAGGAGTTAAACCACAGTTAATAAGAGTTAAAAGGGACACATGTTAACCCACAGGTGCGATTGAACTCTCCCCGAGTTCAATCGCGGTTGGTTGTGATTCTAAATAAATAGATGAGCAAGGGGTAGTTTGGAAATTAAATCAAAGGCAAGATGTAGTTTGGGTTTTAAAGCAAAACATTAAATCAAAATTTTGTTTTTATATAAGGGTAATATGGGAATTTCTTAAAAATCATCTACGCCTACCTCTCCCATTATAATAGTAAAGATATATAGGGAGAAAGAGAAAAAAGAGTTAGTACAATAATAGCAACTATAAAAAAAATTAAACAGGAAAAAAAATATAAAGAAGAGAGAAGCGAGGGTTACTTCAGTGTTGTTGCCTGTGTATGACTATCTTGTGTTTCTTCATTCTTACTCTTCCTAGTTCAACAAAGGTGGGTTGAGGGTTTGGGCTTTTCTCAAATTAAAAGACTAGGGTTATGTTTTGGTTTTCCCGAAGATAAGGAAGGTGAGGTCTCCGGTTACAAGCTAGAGCTTTCGAACCATTATCATGGATTCCAAAAATACTATAAGGGTCAATTCTTTTGCTGGGACTTATAAAAGCAGACACTTTGCAATTTTTGTCATTTTACAATATGTTTTTTCCTTAGAGAGCCAACGGTATCATGTTTTTGGTCTCTTGGGTTGCAATTCCATCAAGACTTCAAATACCACAAAATGAATAATTCTAAATCTCATAAAAATGATAAGATTTGAAATCTCATGATAATAAGAATTAATTATGTTAAAACCCTTACAAAGTGACTCAAATTTCCTAAATCTATAATGACATAGTGCAAAGTGTCAAGCTTTAAAATTCTCAGAGAAAAAGAATAAAATATTTTTTTTGATTATTGAAAATGGAGAAAGTTGTATGTAGGATTTGTTTACTCTAATTTTATAATTATCTAAAATTAGTTCTTTAGTTTTTAATATTAGCTTTATGTCCCTAAATGTGTTTTGCATTATTTCAAATAGATCCCTATTTAAATTCAAGAATAGTGTATTTTTGATTTTGGGGTGACTTGAAGCTTGGTCTCCTTGTGAGACAAGCTTATTTTACTTGTGTGTTTTCTCTTTGAAAACATAGTCCCACATCGGAAAAATAGAAGAAAGTTTCCTTCTTTATAATTGTTTTAAAACTCTACTAGAGTGTAATCTTGTGGTGAAGGAGACTTCTTAAAGTGTAGGAGACTCCCATTTTCATAGTCTTTGGACTATATTTTCGATGCGTGCAATGGGTTTTGGGCACACTTTGCACGTCGCGATTGGTTGCTTCTTCTTTTGTCTAATCAGATCGGGGTCTTCGGTTAGATAGACCGAGATCATGTGCTCCAGGGAGACATGTGGCGGGTTGTGTGGGTGTGACCCACACAGATCTGGGTTGGGTTCGACCGGCTCATGTGGGTTGGCGGACCCCGGGTTCTCCATACAACCCATTGGTTGCGGTTGGAGCGGTTAGATTCAATGAATCTGGATCGTTGGTAGTTAGGGTGGTTATGGCCCAATGAAAAGATGTCATACCACTTGAGGCTCTATATAAGGAGGGGTTGAGAAGGCTCAAACCTACTAGATGAATTATAGAGCCCAAAGACTCTGCCGAATTACAGACAAAGCCCAGAACCAGATAACCAGTCCGTCCAAAGGAAGAACACAGACTAGTCCAAGGAGGAAGAAAACCTTCATACCTAGTCCACCAGAAAAGGTCGAACCATAGGCTCGTTCGTTGTTCAAATTGGATTAGATCCAATTGAGCAGAACAATGTGTAAGTGTCCTTCAAATTATTATTTTGATTCAAAGGGTATTTAAGTAATTATCCTATTGAGGGTAGGTTAGTAATTACATCATTAAAGGTTAAATAAAATAATGAGAATAAAGAAACAAAGAAGAATAATATACAAACTTGAATTAAATTAATGAGTAACCAAATACCCATTTGCAAGGATCTTTTAGTACAATACTAAATTAGGGTGTTAATATAAGTAGATAAAATTAAACCTCGTAAATCATAATCTTTAGGAAAACCTAAATTGGAGAAAATGAGGCATCGTAGAAAAAAAAAAGATTTGAGGAGAAAACTTGTGGAAAAAACGTTAGAACTTGTGCGGTTTGATCTAGAGATTTGAAGTCACGAAGATCGCATCTCGGATCTCAATGAGTCTTCTTTGTTGCTTGTGGGGATTCAAATAAAGGCAAATGAATACTCCCCTTAGATTTAGGTCTTTGTATGTAAATTCTTTAATTTAGAAGTAGCTATATTCTTCTTGAATCATGACTAGCTTCATTCAAAGTTTTTTATGAAGTATCTAAAGTTTGAGAATCATATTTTAGGTTTAGACATTTTTAATTGAATTAATATGAAGTTGTTTGATTTATGGAATTTTAGGATTAGTCGTGGGAAAATATTCATAATATATTCTCTCATATTCCAAACATTACGTAATTTTGTGGGTAGTTCGCGCATTAGTAAATAAACCTCTCTGTAAAATTTCAGACAAAAAGGAATTTGGTTGATATTAATTTCATAATTATGTTTAGGACGTGTTAAACTTGTCAGCAATTTCAGAATCAGAAAAACTCAACTTGTTTTATAATATTTTTAAATATTTTATACATGAGAGTGTTGTTTTAAAATTTTTAAACCAACTATAATCTAATATAATTTAAACCCAATTGGTCTCATATTATTTTATTTTATATTGTATATTTGATGAATTTATTGGTGAAAGGTCTCGAAACTATCAGAAAATTTCTCATTGCAGATAGGCTGTGTTTCACTCAATATTTTATATTTAAAAAATTATAATTTGATTTTATGATATTTTTATTATTGTGTTCTGGAAGTCTATTTTCCAGAAAAATATGTCTCATAATTTTTAGGTAAGAGATGAATCTCTGACAAATTATGAAACCCATAAAGGTCCTTGTTTTCTATTATTTCGTAAGACAGTGCAACTGTATTTAGTTTAATTATTTATGGAAGAATAAATACATAAATGAAGATAAAGAAATTAAAGAAAAATGAAATAAATAAATAAATTGTTTTATTTATTTTAAAGAGGATTATTGAAAATAATATATTGTTTGTTACAGTTATGTAAAACTTCATAACTTGATAGATAGAATTGAAAAACATGAGTTATTTAATTAATGCACTGTTATCATTATTTTGCTTCCTATATATACTGTTTGAATGCATGCTTATTCTTGTTCCTCTTTATTATGATGGTATGAGACATCATAATAAAGAGAGTATATTTTGTTAATGATAAAGATCACTACCCAAGGGAAGACTGTGAAGAGTATGATACTCTCGAAGAAGTCTAAGTCTACGAGTGATCTCCAGGAGATTCCACTGGGTAGTCCGGGACTTCTCAGTGAGAGAACCTTAGGTGTATTTGTGAACTCAGGAGTCCGGGACTTCTCAGTGTGACAATACAACTTAAGGGTCCCTTAACGATGGATTAGATGACCTTAGACCACTGCCAATAGGGTAGACTATAGGAGAATCCTATGGGTAGAGGACCAGACCAATTGGAATTAACTACAATAATTAATGCATATTTAATTTGGATATTAAATGTCAATTGTTTTTGTAAACTGCTGTATGCTTGTTGTATTCACTTGTTGAGTTGTAAGCTCACTCTTGCAATTATTAAAAATTTTAGGAGACACCTAAAGAGGTTAAGGAGTCGGGAGGACAGAGTTAGTTGTTGAGACTTTGTTGAGTTTTAGTTGAACATTTATCTGAGGTAGAGTGAGCTGTAGTGAGGTTTAATTAATTTGATTGAACTCTTTTACTCTTTGTGGTTTATTTAAACTTCAATTGCTTGATAATATATCGGAATGGTATTTATTAGGAATAAATTCCATTGTTGTTGGGTTTGTCCCCGGATCGCGCCTCGGGATCTACACAAATATGAGATATATTATGTGTAGGATCGTGGGGCGTGACAGTTAGCCTAAAGGTTACAACCCTATATATCCCTAATAATTTTGATGATAACACATTAATAGAATAATCATGATGGTATTAATGGTTCTATGAAGTTTATGTAAAATTCAGATTAAGAGAACATTAACACATCAAATCAAGGCATGAATAAAGAATCATATGCAATGCCATCAAAGTCAAGATCAAATCTTTGGGTTGTGTGAATCAAATTGAAAATCTCAAATCATACCCAAAGTCCAAGTTGGATGCATAATTAAGAAAGGAAGATCATAAGTCAAAGACAAATTCGAAGGTCATGATCGAGTTGAAGAGGAACTCTCAATGAAGATCTTATTGAATTATTTATATTTTTTGAGTCTAGGACTTATATAAGAAGTCCTCAAAATTATGGAAAATTGAAATGCTCAAGTACCTAGATTGACCCGGGAAGAAGCTCGCCCGATAGTGAAATCGTGTTGAATTTTTTGAGCCGGAGAGCTTGAGGCGGGAGTGCCGAACCTCAAGAACAATTCTACTGTGTTTGCATTCTTTATCTCTTATCATTTCCTTTATCTTTGCATTAATTATTTCTATCATTGATAAATTAGCTTAATCGCAAATTCTGCAAAAATAAGCTAAATAATATTTTAAATTTGTCATTGACTCTAATCAGCCCCTCCCCTCTAGGGTCCAATAATTGGTATCAGAGCTTGGACTCTATAGAAATTGGTTTAATAACCTTAAAGTAAAGATTTATATATGGAAAAAAAATTGCAACTAGCTTAAGAGAGGGTCAATCGACCACTAGGTCTCCATTGTTCAATGGAGAGAATTACAACTATTGAAAAACCCGAATGATGTATTATATTCAAGCCCTTGACTATGAATGTTGGAAAGTCATAATCAAAGGTCCACATCTTCCTACAAAACTTGTGGATGATGTTAGAATACCCAAAGTTGAAGAGGAATGGAATGATGCAGATATTAAACTTATCCAAACAAATGCTAAGGCTATTAGCAATTTATATTGTGTCTTAAGCCCTCAAGAATTTAATAGAGTGTCGGGTTGTGACTCGGTCAAAGAAATTTGGGAAATTGCATGTTCTATATGTGTTGAACAAGTGTCCAACCAAAAGTGTTCATGATATAATTCCGCAAGAAGCATGGACTGGTCAGAAGCCCGAAGTGGGATACCTTAGGGTGTTTGGGTGCATTGCATATGCACACGTGCTAGATGAAATCAAAAAGAAGTTTGTTGATAAAGGTGATAAATATATTTTTATTGGGTGCAGTAATGTGACAAAATGTTACAAATTGTACAACCCAGAAAGCGAAAAGGTAATTTGAAGTCGTGATGTTACCTTTGATGAACATGGAGTTTGGAATTGGTCCTAAAGGGAAAATAATGACATTTAAGATTAGATATGAATGATGAAAATCAGGTGGGAGAACAAAATGTGCAACCTAATTTGATTCCACCAGTTGAGTCGACGGCTCATGGAGAGCCATCTAGTTGTCCTCAACATCATCATGTCATGCTTGCTCATTTACAAGATTATGTTGTGATTGATGATAATGTTACTTCTAATGAAGACATTGTAAATTTTGCTTTATTTGCAGATTGTATTATTGTGACGTATGAGGATGTGATTTGTGATGATAGGTGGGTCCAAGCTATGGATGAGGAAATTCATGCAATTGAGAAGGATAGTACGTGAGAGTTTATTGTTCTTCTAAGTGGAAAGAAAACAATTGGTGTCAAGTAAATGTATAAAACTAAATACAAGTCGAATTGAGAGGTAGATCATCTCAAACCAAGATTGGTAGCCAAGGGTTACAAGTAAAAGCCAAATATTGACTACTTTGAAGTTTTTGCACCTGTTGCTAAACTTGACACTGTTTGCATGATTATTGTCATTGCAGCATAAAAATCATTGGAAAAATTTTCAAATTGATGTGAAGTTTGCATTTTTGAATGGTGTACTTGAAGAAGAAGTATATGTTGAGCAACCTACAGGTTATTGTATGAAAATAAGGTGTACAAACTAATAAAGGCCTTGTATGGGCTTAAACAAGCGCCTAGGGCGTGGTACACACGGATTGTTATATACTTTTTTCATGCCTCGAAAATCAATACAATTCATATCTCATAAATGCACGAATTTTGAGGCATGGACCTTGAACAAATCACAAGACTAAATAAAAATAATTCAATTTAATCCATTAAACAGAAGTGTATATTGAGCCACTAAAATAAATCAACGACAATAACCAAATAATAGAGACATTTTTCAGTCTCAATTTAATACTCACCTAAACAAGTTCCTTAAACAACTCAATAAAAAGTTAACTAAAACAAAATTAAGCTTCTGCTGACTTCTAATTTCCTTAGGTCTCTCCTGAAAAGATAGAGTACAACAAGGATGAGCACGACGGTCAAGCAAAAGAACACATCCAACAAACAATAATTATATCATAACAGATATAATAAATTAAACAACAAAATATTACAACATATGTAATTTATTTATACACAAGTTTCACAATTTACCGTTAATTCAATTATTGGTAACGGTCTCATGTCCATAAGATTCAAACTGATGTCGTCCTACTGACATTCTTTTATTGGCAACACTAAGTTCATCCAGTCGAGTTCCCACAAAGTTCGTCCTTCATTTATTTGATCTAACGAGTGTCTCATACCATTAATCAAATGGTTATTTGTTTATCATTGATCTTCTAATACTATTCTTGGGATCATACTAAGTTTACCCAATTTTGACTTTTGGGCTCCAACAAAATTCACTTGAGGATTTTCTTCTAGGCATTGTACTAAAGTCCTCCCACAAGAAAACCCCACTCAAGGTTTTTGGTCTTTTATTAAAATCTGGATTTATTAAATGACATACAAAACAATAGTCATTGATTAAACATGACATGTACATCAACAATTAATAAACAAAATAATAATTGACAAGAACATGTATGATTTCATCTCATAATTCACAATAATTAAGAATGTTAAGTATATATAATATATTCAATTAAAGTATCTTAGAAAAATTAATGTGAAAAATATTTTTTTTCCCGTTTTTGATTTTCGACTAAGGTTTTGACATATAAAACTATTGATTTTGAAAAAACTTTCTTCACGATAGTTGTATATCTTTTTGAGCTCTTTGAAATTATGTACTGTTGGACCAAAATCGGACTTAAAGTCGTAAAATTATGACTCATATTCCGAAACTGGGTAAATTTCCTTTAAATTAATTTAATTTCAAAAATTCATCAATTATAATCTCCTAGATTTCTCATATTTTCTTCCATAAAATTCTGTTTTTCTCAATGGTTTTCATCCCTAAATTCTAAAAAAAATTTCTAACATTTAATTCGTTTATGAGTAATTATAGATGTAAAACAAGAGTTGGAACAACAAGATTTAAACATCAAAATATATTAAGTTTAATTCTAGGATTTTAAGAATTACCTAAAACATTACTCATAATTTTAAACTCTAATTTATAAGTTTCTAGCATGGATCATCATTCCTATAAAATCAAAACATAATCAAAACCTAGAACTAAGGTGGAGTGTTCACTTGCCTCAACAATTTAATCTACCACGAGGAAGAACAAGCTTTGGAATCGCGATCTCCTTCCTTGAAAACTCTTCCAAATGTGAAAATCCTACTTTTCTTCTCTCCCATGTTCTATTCTCCAGAGATTGTGTTACGTGTATTCTGAAATTAGGTTTACCACTTTCTATTTATATTAACCCTATTATTTATTTACTAGAATGTCATTAATGACTATTGTTTGTCTACACTTCTAATTAAATCCTATTCAAGGTTATTCTTATTCCCTCATTTATTTTCACACTAGCTAATTGATTTCTAGGTCACTACATGGACATGGGTTTCAAAAATGCCCATATGAACACACTTTATATGTCAAGTCAAATTTACAGGGTGATTTCCTTATTGTGTGTTTATATGTGGATGACTTGATTTTTACTGGTAATAACCTAAAGATGATTGCAGAATTTATGGAGGCTATGATTAGCCAATTTGAGATGACCGATTTGGGACAGATGTCTTATTTTTGGGGTATTGAGGTGGTTCAGACAAAAAATGGTATTTTTATCTCACAACAAAAATATGAAAGAGATATTTTGGAACGGTCAGAGATGGAATTGTGTAAACCAATTCGAACATCGGTTATAGAAATGTTGCAGTTGATTAAGGATGACAATGGTGAGCCTGTGAATCCCACCTATTTCAAAGGGATGGTTGGTAGTCTTAGATACTTGACTTCAACTAGGCCGTATATTGTGTATGGAGTTGGGATTATCAGCAGATCCATGGAATCCCCACATCAGTCTCACTTGCATGTTGCAAAGCGAATTTTGCGGTACATTAAAGGTATGCAAGATAATGCTATTTTTTATTCATCTACTAACAAGTGTAAGCTTGTTGGGTATACACAGTGATTGGTCAGGTGATATGGAGAACAGGAAGAGCACTTCAAGCTACGCCTTTCATATTGGTTCAATAATTTTTTCTTGGTCATCTAAGGAACAACAAGTGGTTGCACTCTCTACAACTGAAGGGAATACATTATAGCTGCTTACTGTGCTACTCAAGCGGAGTGGCTGTGTTGCATGCTTGGTGATTTAAATCAAAGGCAAGAAGTTCCAACGAAAATCATATGCAATAATAAATTGGCAATTGCATTGTGCAAAAATCGAGTTTTTCATGGAAGGAGCAAGCATATTGACATCAAATTCCATTACATTCGTGATTTTGTGTAGGACAATGAAATTCTTGTCGAGTTCTGTCACTTTGAAGAAGAAATTGCTAACATTTTTAAAAAACCACTGGCAACAAATGCATTTGTAAAGCTGAAGAAGATGATGAAGATGATGACGTTCAAAGATCTCGGTTTAAGGGAGACTATTGGAAATACCTAAATTGAAATCTTATTGTTTCATATTAGGAGTAGTTTTTGCGAAAATTATCGAATCCAGAATAAATGTCTAATAGCAAGTTGATCGGTTAATTCAATAAGAAATGAGAGTTAGCACTCGATTTCGTTGGTACTATCAACCAATCTCTTTTTTGGTGTTTCCTATTAGGACTATATCTTTTATTTAGTTGTTTTGTTTTCTTTAAATTGCAACTGTAGGATGTGCTTTATATAATAGGGGATTTTTTTTTTTGGGGGGGATTTATTATTATTAGGTGTGATCATGGTTTAAAATATCGATACGTATCGACCGATACGGGCCGATACGTATCCTATTTGGAGCTACCCGATACACTAGTACGCTGAAAAAAAAAACTTTGTTGTATTGGGCCGATACAGGCCCGATACACTCGATACGAGGATTTTTCAGTTAATTTTTTTTCTCCTTCCATTTACACTAGGATCCACAATACAGAACCGATACACACAACTTATTTACGTAATATATTATTTAAGTAAATGATTTTAACTTGATTTTACTTTCATTTACTTTAGATACTAATATGTATTATCCCCCTGGTTATGATGCCCCAGCCCAGCCCAGCCCAGCCCAGCCCTATTTATCAGGAGTCACTGGTTATGATGCCCCAGCCCAACCCTACTTATCAGGAGCCACTGGTTATGATGCTCAGTCCCAGTCTTCGACTGACAGTTATGGACAAGTCACGACTCAACAGCAAGCATATGTACAAATGTATTTGGTCATGTACTACACGATGATGACTTGGACATAGTGGTGTCATCATGTCTGGACCACTTATAATGTATTACTCTACTCAATTCCTAATCCCACAATGATAGAGTATGACCCGGCACAAAGCTCAATGTGGTATTGAGCTTCTATCATGTATGTAATTTGATTTGTGAGAATGTACAAGGGTCTATGTATGTTCATATTTTGATTTATGAATGCAAGTGAGCTTCTATCACTTGGTTAAGTAACTATGGTTTGTATTTTCATACATATTTATCAGCGCGCACGCCTTTTTTAACTTATAAATTTATCAACTCTCATATGTATGATTATAAATGTAGTTGGAGGCCTTCATTTAGTTTGTTTTTAGCTTAAATTTGCATTAAAAGAGGTTTTATGCAAGGTATTCAAGTTTTTCTTTGCGTATCCAAGCTTTTTTTAGCGTATCCTGAATTTTTCCGCTGTATCCAACCGATACGGTACTGATACGCCGATACGTATCTTATTTTGGACTTACCGATACGGCGACCGATACCGATATTTTGAACCATGGGTGTGATAAGCCTAATACATTATTTGATTATTGAAATTAGTTCTGCATATCTCTTGTGTGCTTTCGTATCTCTTGTGTGCTTTGTGAATTGTTTGTGTTGTATTTTCTATTCCTACAGATAGTCGTACCTACTGTCGAGAGTTGGACCATTGAATTCAAAATCCAATGGCGCCAAACACAAATGCTTAAAATGGTGGGACTCACTCAAGTACTTGACACCATTGAATTTTAAATCCAACAGTCCAGCATAGGCGCTATAGAGAGTTTTTAATCACTTTTCTTTACCAAAAGCTTGAAGTAGGCATCGTACCCCTTGCAATTAGTCCCCTCCGGGAAAAGGAAAGGGGGCTCTGGATAGGATTTGTCCAGAAACATCACGCGCTCGCAATCTTCCTATTTCAAAGAAAAGGCAAGACTCAGTTATTGATGGTAGGTAGCAGTTTAGAGCATGATGATATTACAACAAATGTTAGTAACTCCCCTCCCCTCCTCACAACACCAACAACAACAACAACAAGAGATGAGGATAACAGGAGATGGAGATATTTAAGGGAATGCTTAGCAAATGTAATGTGTATGTTTTATAATAACAGAGAATAATACATTATGTACTATGCACTTTAAAACTGTAATTGTGGTCTCTTATAAGTAAATGCAAAATGAGAAACTTGTCTAAGTATGAAAATAAATCATTTTTCTTTAATACTGAACTAAACAAAATTATTTACACAAACAAAGTGAACCAAACAATATTATTTGCACCAGTGCTTATTTGACAATTGATTTCTGAGCAGTCCATTATCATCACAATTGATTAAGAATAAAAGAATCCGATATTTTGAAGGCAACAAATATGGAAAGTAAGATTACAGATTTCCTTTGGCAGATGCCCGAGTATTACACTCGGGCATTACCAGTCAACACCTGGCGATAAATAGGAGATATCAAAAATTGTTTCAATTTATCCCTAGATATTTAGATACATCCTATTTGTCACCAGGTGTCGACTGTAGACGCTGCCAACTGGAAATCCGTTGCCTTACTTTCTATATCCATTTTAAACATTACATGTTCTCCCCATAAATGAGTCTTCGGTCACGATAATGGTGTTGCTTAGAATACTGTTATTCCTTCTATGGTTAAGATCTTTGCTGCTTTTGTTATTTTTATATTGGTAATTATAATTTTTGAGGTAAGGACTTTGTAACCATCAATTAGGTCTAAGCACCAGTTTTATCTTATGTGAATATATGAACAATGAAACTAGGTCAGTTTCTGCTTCCAGGTGAACCAAGTGAGATTATTTTACACAAAAGAAAATATCTGCAGATAATCGTTTCCCGTTTCTGTTCAAGATGCTAATTGGGCATTTGGATCGGATTTTTTTGGCCAAAAATCAATTATGGTAAAATTGATTGTGTAGAAATTAATGGTCAAATAATCATTTTTTCAAATAATAGTATTTGGAGACTAAGTAGGTGAGTCTCTCAACTTCGTATTCTCCCAACACTATTATTTGAAAAAATTATTATTTGATCATGAATTTCTATACAATCAATTTTATTAGAATTGATTTTTGGCCAAAAAAATCCAATCCAAACGCCAATCAAGAGAGTGATTATTGTATTATTAATTGTGACTGCAATAAACCGTAAGGCCTTAATTGCATTTAACAACCCCCACCGATCCCCCAGAAAAATATGTAATAAAATTTTTTTAAAAATCTGGAACGTAGTTAAGGTTCGGGCATCAGGATATCCTTTCATGGCAGTAAAAAACATGCATGTTGTAACATTACAGGAGCAAAAATGAAAACAACATTTACAAGGGAGCCAAATCCTTTTGCACTAAAAGTGAAAGAAGACATGAAAACTCATTAATGTTTCAAACTGAATAGTTCAAACCACTGTACAACCAGAATACAATCCTGGAGCCTACAAAATTGGCTGTTGATGGAGTAAAGTGATCAACTACATATAATCACTAGATACCAGTTCTTCTGCATCCAAAATTTCCACATAAGGTCTCATGAATTTCCCGTGGGAAATATATTCATATACATATCTGTCAGACAGCATAAAAGGTATGGCTCAATTTCCTGCAAGCACATGTGCATTCTTGCAAGACAATGGATGGGTGCATATTGAAAATATATGATGGCCACTCACTGCCAACAGTTGGTAATGCATGACATTACGAATGAATGAATAAATAATGATGGAAAAAGCTTCCCTACGGATTGCAGATATCTCCCAGCAACGAATTGTTTCAGGTCGCCCCTTTTATTTTGAGGTGTTAAAAAGGATCAGTCCAGTTGTCATCTTCCATCACAGCTTGATCCCACCGCTGCCGGAATATTTCAAGCTCGGCCGTTGACTGCCTTCTGATCTGTGACTCAGAAATTAAAATATACAAACAAGACAGTGCAGTCAGCAAACATGGAACCCAAGAACAAGATAGTTATAATTAAAGATGCCCATTTATCTAAGCCAAAAAAAAAAAAAAAACAAGGATGCCCATTGTTCTTACATGGGCTCTTAAATCGATGGATCTGTCACTCTGAGCCTGCACAACACAGAAAAACCCATAAATTATTCCACGATAGTTGAAAGTGCCAGTGTGTCCGATGAACTCAGCAAATTGGTCTCAACGAAAAATCAAATATCACTTGAAAGAACTAAATTCACAGTATGTTCTGGAGGCTTTTGATTGGGAAGCATCCAACCACAAGATTCATAACATGTATGAATAGAAAATACTGATTCTATAACAAGAACAAAAGAACATTGATAAAGCAAAGAAAAAGACACTGCCTCCTAAATGTATCAAATTTTGCGGGTTGAACCCAGTATTTAGCTGGTCTCAGCTGGGAGATCTTTTGAAAATTGATTCAATCGGACAATCATAGCTGCCCACTTTTTTCTGGTATTTTTTCTTCATTTTTTTTTTAATGTATTTATGGTCCAGAGGAATGCAACAGAATATATAGTAAGCGGAATTTTATTCAAATAGGAAACAAGATGAACAAAAAATTGAGGTCTGAATAAGGAACATTAGCTATCTCAGAAAAAATTATTAAAGACATGTATGAGGGAGCGGTATCGTTAGAGAAATTCTGTGGTGAGACAAACAAGTTTCTTGCGAATAGTGTTTTAAAACTTGAAAACTTGACTCGTACCAACTTAAGTCAACTCAAGAACAAGGTCTGAATAATGAACATCAGCAATCTCAGAATAATTCATTAAGGACATATATGAGGGAGCGGTAACTATCATTAGAGAAATTTGTGGCGAGACAAACAAGCTACACGTGACAAGTGTTTTAAAACTCGAAAACTCGACTCAGAACTTTGCCGACTCAAGAACTTGGTCAAAATTCGTCCGAGTAATGACACCTAAAACTCAAAAAAGTTATAAATCTTTTTAATATTTGTTACATATAAGGTTTTCATTCTCTTAGATGACATCGGTGAATTAAACAATAAAAACTTAATTCTCTATTTCTAGGTTTTTTCCAACTAAATTATTTCAAAAACCACATAGGTATGGTAGCAGTAGACAAGAACTCCAACTTCTATAAGCACAAGAAAAATACAAACACTATCGTCAAATTCAACCTAGTAAATCAAGTTTACAAATACTATTACGATTATAAAAAGCATCCCTCATAGCACAAATCAATTTTATACTAGAAGAATAAGTTAAATTTCAGAGGGAAACATTAATCACTCGTGACAATTATTTGATGCACTGTACTTCAATGGCTTCAATTTAAACATCATAAACCCAAAGCATAATCATTAAAATGCAAAGCATAGCAAAGACCCACTTTTAGAGCGGAAGGGATAGATAATAAATAGTCAGTTCTGCTTGAACCAATCTAAAATGCAAAATCAGTAAAAATTCGGCCTACTTCACTTGCAGGACGAGAGAGAGGACAAGAGAGAGAAGAGAGATAGAGAGAAAGAGGGACGAGAGAGCGAGTAACAATGGGATGAGAGAACAAGAGACAAGTACGAGACGAGAGAGAGGGATGAGCGAAGGAGAGAGAGAGAGAGAGAGAGACTTACCTGTTGTAGATAAGAGATGTTGCTGGAGTGGAACTTCCACCAAGAGAGATGAGAGCCAAGAGCCAAAGACGAGAGCGTTTGGGGTCGGTTTCGTACCATAACCCCCCTTCTCTTTCCTTTTATACATGCTTAAAAAAGAATTAACTCAGTCGACTTGGCCGAGTTACTCTTTTTTTGTGGGAATTTTTGAGTTTCTCATCAAGTCAACTCGAAACCTAGTCGAGTCGATTCACCAAATTTTAAAACATGGTAAATGACAATAGGGTTACATCAAGAATCAACTGAGTTCATTGGCGTATGTTATTTGCAAATAATGTGGTATTAATGATAAAACTAGAAGGGCTAAAATGCAAAACTAAAATTTTCGAGGATTGGAACTTAAGTAAGAACACAAACAGGGTAGAGACGATTGCTAATATTGACCAAGAGATACCGTACAACGACCAATTTCGGTATCTTGGCTCAATTATTTAAATGATGGTGATTTTGAAGAGAGTATTACCCATAGAATTAGAGTTTGATGGCTAAAGTTGAGAAGGGCTTTCGGAGTGCTATGTGACCAACGCATCCTGATCAAACTAAAAGAAAATTTCAATAACACAATGACAAGACCAACTATGCTTTATAGAGTAAAATGTTGGGTTACTAAAAAGTCACATATTAATAAAATTAGTTTTGTCGAGATAAAGATGTTGGGGTGGGTGAGTGGAAAGATGAGAAAAAGTAAGCTAAAAAATGAGCACATTCGAGAGAATTTGAGAGTAGCTCTAATGGGTGATGAAATAAGGGAGAGTCGGTTGAGATGGTCAATACACGTTTAGAGAAGACCACCAAGGGCTCCCGTAATAAGTGAATTAATGCAAGTTGAAGTCTATAGAAGAAGAAGAGGATAGCCAAAAATGACATGGATGGGATTAGTGAAAAAAATAAAAATAAAATACAACTTAACCAAAGCTATGACTTTTAATGGAAAAGAATGGCGAAACAAAGTTCATGTTGCTAACCCCAAAATTTTTGGGAAAAGGCATTGATGGTGATCATGGTTAGATAAATGACACTGACATAAGTTGTCCATGTCTGAAAATCTATAGGTCAATGTTGCAAATAATTAATGGTGTAAAGCCATAGTCATGAAGTTATACATCCCCCAAAAAAGGAGAAACATTACATAATAAGGGAACACCACAAACTTATATCCATATAGAGTTATGTCGTGACTCAAAGTTATTTTAAATACTGTAATAATAACAATCAAAACATTTTTCATTTTGATATGATTATAAAGAAATTTATACAGTTTTTTTTTTTTAAAAAAAAGAGTTCCATAGATATTTTTACATGTTTGTTTATTTTCTAATTTTGATTTTTTTTAATTAAAGTATTATTTTTAACTAAAAACTTAAGTCATAAAAGTACTACCGAATACTATTTCTACAAGTTCTTTTTTTTTTTATCGGTAATCAGCAATATATATTAATCCAAAAGGAGGTACAAAAGTGAACTATGCTAAAGTACAAGTTTACATTAGCATAAACTAAATAGAAATAATGAAACAAAATTGATCCTCCGCCAAAACTAGTGGCGGGACCTCATTTAAGATCGACTTCATCCCAACACAACTTTCAAATCCGGTCCACCATCCCATACTGCAACGCATTCATAGATCAATAGGCGGATACAAGCTTGAATGATAGAAATAGAGGATGAAGAGTTATCAAAGACTCCCCTATTCCTCTCCCGCCAAATTGACCAAGAAATGGCCCCAGGAAAACCTTTAGGATATCTCGCTTGGCACTGTCCATATTAACCAAAGACCAACACGATAAGAAGTTCAGAAGAAGGACAGACCCAATCCACCCAACACGGGAGAGAAAGTGACCCTAGATAACCCCCACAATATGACAGTGTATGAGCAAATGATCCACCGTTTCCTCCGCTTGGAGGCACAAGAAACAACGATTTGCCATCCTCCACCCTCTATTCTTTAAGTGGTCAGAAGTAAGAATTTTATTCAAAGATATACTATACACATCATTTATGTTCCTATGAGATTTCTTATTTTATTTCTTTTTATAATTTATGTATGTTTTCTTATAATTTAAACTTAATTTTCATTAACAAATTATAACCAAAATAAATTGAAGAACACATGCATTAGTTGATTGCATGGTCTATTTTTTGCAGTTTATCTAATTAATATTAAACAACATTTTGTCATTATTTATTGAAATAATAATATAGATATATGGATATTTTTTAACTACAAAAATAGATTAATAACCCATCACATATCTAATTTATCATTAAAAACTAATTTTTTAATATTTTTTGAAATGAGATTCTCCTCTAAAAATAAACTTCAGTCAAAACATTTACGTGTATCTATCAAATATTTACCGAAATAATACGAAGTCAAAGTATACCTCAATACAACCTGAAACCTTTTTATAACTACATGCTGATTTCATTAGAGACCCAAGGTATTCTCACTTTCAGCTGAAATTGACCGAAATGTTTCAAAATATAAAACGACGATCCTATGTATTTGGGTTTGTAGTACCTATTCAAAAATGAATTTTATATAATATACATCCTGCAGCTAAAACATAGCAAGGTAACATTTTGAAGTGCACGGAGGGCAGTTTCCAACATAAAGATATCTATACTACTAGTATATGCAAACCTTATTTTCGGATTGTCCTCCCAAAGATGGTATTCCCTGATGAATAATGTACTCACTATCAATCACTCCAACCTTCTTTGTTCGGTCCCCCTGAAAACCAAGCTGTTGATCATTTAGTGCAATGTACAAAGTTCTGTTCATTGGGATAACAGGGAAAGCAAATTAATTATAGATTTTGTCAGTAGGTAATATTTTGATTTCTCTAAAATATTGGACATTAAATAAACTTACATTGAGGCCCCACACATTATATTTATTTTCCTTCCTATATCCAGAGTTAGTGTGCTAGATTCTGTGACTTTAAGATCTACAAGTCAAAACTCAAAATTTTAACAAATTCCAGAACATGGAAGGGACCAAAGGCTCGTGCTCAGTGCTCCAACAAAAATGGGAGCCCTACATTCAACCTGACTGGTGAATGTCCTAAACAGATTTCAAACAAATTTTGTGGGACCTATTTACAACAAACTTATTGATGTTTGACCATACAACTGCACAAACTGAAAGAAATATTGTCCCAGATGGAGAACAACTTAAAATATCAGAATGCATCCTCATACATAATTTTGTAACCAGGCAATGTGCAACATGACATCTTAGAGGTTCACATGATCTCCAATTCCTTTCAAAAAGTTACATGAATAATGCTAGGTCCATTTTCCCCTTTTTTGAACAAGACAAAAAAAAAAAAGTGGTGAGCCCCACAAAATGATGCTATATTTTTTTGTCATCTTGTTCAAAAAGGGGGAAAGTGGATGAGAAGGAAAGTGGACATAACATTCCCCAAAGTTACAAAGAACCTACAAGCAATACTGGGATTAGGATATCCACTCGACCTCCAGTCCCACCTTTGCCATACAGATGCTGCTTATATGGAGGGGTCGTGGCCTACCTTATTATGTCTCCCACCTAGAGGCTAGAACTTGCTATGCCAACCTGATTAAATTTATCTAAACCACCCAATCACATATCCACACTCATCCATACACAGGTTATATATATATATATATATATAGAGAGAGAGAGAGAGAGAGAGAGAGAGAAATAGATTGATACATAGAAAAAGTTAATATTTGATAGAGCTAGGGCTAAGAAGAAAGATGAGAAGGAAGAAGAATAAGAGAAGAGCGTGAGACAGAAAAGGAGAAGTTGTTATTAGGGTAGAGATTACCCCACGACTATTTATAACAAAAGAATCAGTTGAATGACAACTATACCCCTATGTGGTATAATAATTACAATAAACCCCTCTAGTACTCCACTCAAGCTGGAGAATATATGTCATACACCTAGCTTGGAATAAATACACTTCACCCTATTATTGCTTGAAGACTTTGTAAACAAATCAGAAAGTTGAACCTCTGATCGAACAAATGGTGTGACAGTGTCTCCAAGAAGAATCTTGTATCGAACAAAGTGACAATTAACCTCAATGTGTTTCATCCTCTCATGAAACACAGGATTAGATGCAATATGTAGTGGAAAGTCAATCTTTTGAAAGAAGTGTTGCACCCAAGTTAACTCACTAGAAGGTTGGGCCATTGCTCTATATTCTGCCTCAGCATTCGATCTGATAACTACTGTTTGTTTCTTACTCCTCCACGTGACTAAATTTCCACTTAAGAATGTACAATATTGAAAAGAGGACGAAAAATACAACAAGCACATGCCATAGTTACCAACTCTCTAAATTTCTTACAGTAACATGATTATAATAATTATGGAAAAGATGAACAAAAATACAGCATTCACATGCCATTCACATGCCATAGTGACCCCTCCCTCCCTGCATAGGAAAAATATCTGTAGCTATGCGGCAAAAAGAATGCTAGGCAAACAATGAAATCTTAGATCACCACTAAGCATAGGTTCATTGAGGAAACAAAGGAAAAACATCCTCCAAGGGATTCAACAAAATTCCTAACAAGCCTATATGCAAAGTTCTTTAAAACATTCAAGATAGTTTCCCTTATAATGCTCTTTAACTACCACTTATAAGAAAACAAATACCAGAACTAACTTATAGACGAAGAAACTGATATCCACAATCCATCTGAATTAACTTGAACCCACCTAAGTTAAATAACAAATTCAACTAAATTATAGACAAATAGCCATACGTTTTACATAAAATGCTATGTTATTAGAAAGACCTAAAAGCATGGTTGTTAAATCCTTGCGATTTACGATTCAAATCCTACGATTCGATTCGAATCCTAAGCAAAACGATTCAAATCGGAGGTGAAAATCTTAATTGGGCAAATCCCATTTGATTTGCGATTCATATTACGATTTGCGATTCAAATTGTACGATTCATTCGATTCATACGATTCGAGCACGAAACCCCTTTTACAGACCAATACTTAAAAAATATTTTTTATTCTTTTAATTTTCTAAAGGTACTTTGTGGTTTTTAAGAAGAGAGAAGAAATAAGAAAACCTCTATTACGGACAGGCCCAAACCCCTATTTAGGTTGTCTCTCTATTGCTGTGAAACGAGAAAAAATAAGAGAAAGAAGAAGAAAGAAGGAAGAAGAAGATAAAGAAGTTGGATTTTGGAAAAACTTGATAGTTTATTTTATTAGTCTTTTTAATTGTACAAGTCTTTTGATACTTGATTTCATACAACATGATTATATGAGTTCACTTTGGTTGTTTATTTTTAATCATACTGCGTTTGTTTTTTATTTTATGGAGGTCATTCACATTTTTTATAGTGTATGCAATGAAATATTCATTACTTTCTTTTATCAATAGATACGAATGAAATCTTTTGGATAATAGATTATTCTATTTTTTTGTTTTATTATGTAATTTTTTATTTTTTTTTAAACAATTTTTTAAAAAATGGATTGAATCTTACGATTTACGATTTAAATCCCGATTTGAATCGAATCGGTCCTAAAATGATTTTACGATTCGATTACGATTTAACAACCTTGCCTAAAAGAGATGAGAAAAAAAAAACACATTTCAGATCCTAGAAAGAGCTTTCCAACACATCTGATGACTTTTAGATAAGATACTTGCAAAAAAAATTATGGAAAACCAAGATGACTTATTCTTCCTACGGGTTTCAAGATTCAGCATCTCTTTTCCCAGCGTCTGTTCATCATAATCTTTCTTCATTATTTGTTCTGCTGCTTGATGTTTGACCTTATGCCAACTAAGTAGGACAGCCTACCACTTTGGTTGCATCACACTTGCTTTATAAATGAAACAGAGGCCATGTTTAATTTTCGTTTATAATTACAATTGACATCAAGAGAAATCAGGAAGTAAAATAAACTTTAAGAGTCATATATATAGTTATATACATATATGCACATACGTACATATGTATGTATATACTTTCACACATATTATTTTTCAGTTGATATATACTGTACATATATATCTTTCTGGTCATACACTGAATAGGAAGATTCTTTCACCTGAGCACAATATCCAAGCTTCATATCCAAGCCCCATCCATGAATCAGATCATTCTACACAAAATAGAAAAGCAAAACATATTTAAGACAATCAAAAGTAAATGAAAATGATCACCAGTCCTTTGTACTCTTAATTTCCATTTTAAAAAAGAAAATGGAGAAAGCTCGGATCACAAAAATCTTTTTTCGTCATACAAAAACCATCGAGAAGAGATGAGAATTTGGCAGGGCCCATAACATTGTATCAATAAATAAAAACTTTTAAATCCGAGAGGGAGGGATAAAATCCTTACCCGGAAACAGAAAGTGTCAGGAAAACAGAATTATAGAAGCAAGAGATAAGTGTCTACTGTCTACTAAAAGTATTGTAACTACGTCAGGTTTCTATTGACTGGAGAAAGCATTACAATCCTTCTGCATTTCTAGAGTAGCCCGATTACTTGGGATCCAACAAGCAAACAAAAAGGTATTGGGTTGAGCAGTCCCAATGGCAACCAAATCCATAAGGGCCAGATAAAGCCCTTTATTCTAAGTTTTTGGCTTGCCATGATAGTGTACTGTTGAGGCAAGCAATCACCTCTCGCATTTTCTTTTCCCGGTCCAGAAACATAATAAAACCAAACTAAATGCATCAGAGAGCACTAAAAATTGTGGTGTTCACTCTGTTGGATAGGAAATTATTAAAGTTGCAATGATCAACCATCATCAAGGATCTGATGGAAGTTACCCTGTCAACCATAATCATATAAAGGGAACTGGAAGAACCCCCCGGATTCTTTTGACAACCATTCTCCACTAAAGACATCATAAAAGTGTAACCCTCAGGCCTGAAGGTGAAAGTTGGGGAATCATCCTTCAAGGTAAGGCTTGTGTTTGAAAGAAAGGCCACCGATGGGTTAGCTTCATCAGCATCCAAGTCCTCCCATAAGTTAGATGGCTAGCTGAGCCGCTGAGATGTATATGAAACGGGAGAGAAGTGAGGCCAGAGATGAGAATGCCTGTTTTGATCCAAAAGGGAGTTTCGATTTACGGGGAAAACAGAAGAGGTCTAGAGGACGTGGAAGAAGGGAGTTGAAGGTCCCACAATCACAGGGCATCCTCCAGTATTTGTGGTCCAAAAGGCAGTTTTGAGTTTTCGGAGGACATCGAAGAGGTCTGGAGGACGAGGAAGAAATAAGTTGATCATAGGTCATCGCTCGAACAAGTGCAGGCCTCATAGGGCTCAGCGAAGAAGATGCTGTAATGAAAAGCCTGGCAGCTCAGATGAAGTGAATCCCATTTTCATGAGAGCCTATCAGAGACAGGGGAGTTGGGATGGCATGATCCAGCGGAGCCACCATGGAGAAGGAAAACTATATTTCAAATTTCTTCACTCAGTCTGGTGGGTCAGACCTGGTGGCACACCAGGGATTGATTTGATAAGGATTGGACTGAAACTAGACAGTCTGCTCAATAATTTTTTGACACAACGTTGCTCAGCAGACTGCCATGTTGCTCAAAACCCGTATGCAGACCAGGGACTTTAGGGAATGAACATTGGAAAAGTGCAAGGAAGAATAGAGGTGATAAAGGGGATCTGAAAGGCAGGGGGCTTCGGGGGGAAGGAAGTTGAAGCAATTATCTTCAGTGCGGATCCTATCCCAAAAAATCTCGTGGTTTGATAGCAAAGGGATACCCTGAAGCTGATAACACTAAAGAGGAAGGCAGATTTGATCGGGTGGCTGTGGATAGCATTGCCATTATTATTTATTAAGATTTTGGGTTGCAGAGAATCTGATTAGACTCATCAATCAAACACGGATTCCGTACGGAGGAAAGATCTTGTCATGGGAGTTGGAGGTGTCTAGAGATGTTATAGAAGGCATGGATCTTCTCCATGTTAGTCATCTCTCGAAAAAAGAAGACAGTAATGAACTGGACTTTCTCCTTTGGATCGGGTACAAATTCCCTAAGAAAGAGACGTGGTCCAAACTCAAAGCAGTCAGCAGTGAATGGAGTTGGCCTTGGTGCATTGCAGGGGATTGCAACATATTCAGAGATCTACAAGAGAAGATAGGGGGATCTAGGAAGAAAATAAGTGGATACAGGGTGGACGAGGAGATTTTCTGAGTTTATAAATAGGAACAAGCTGTATTGACTCTTCTCTGAAAGGCGCTCATTTCACTTGGCCTGATAACAAAACACCGCCCTCCCCCCTCCAAAAAATTTTCTTGCAGGTTTGACGGATGCCTCTTCTCGGCTTAATAAAGATGATGGTTTCCCAAACATGATTTATCGCTCATCAACCAATCTCAAAACCATAGGAGGGTTGGCGGGATTTGTGCTTGGGATGAAGCTAGCCTCTCTAAAAGAAAAACTCAATAAACAGAAGAAAGAAACCTTTAGCCTGGTGAGGGAAAAGAAAAAAGCTGCTTGGAAATAGATCGCTTGGACAAGCAAAAGAATGACACATTGATTTCTAACGAGGAAAGGCTCAAAAAGGAGGGTCTAAAGAAAGATCTGACCTCCCTCATCCGCAAGGAGGAAATCAATTGGAAATGGAAGTCGACAATCTATCAGTTGAGGGAAGAAGAAAATAATTCTTTACGTTTTTCCAGGCATCCACTAATGCAAGTAGGAGCAACCATATTTGTAGATTAAGGTGAACGCTAAGGTGTGAGGTGTTATAAGAGGAAGTCATTAGTGAGGAGAGTCTTCTTTTATGAGCAGTTGATACTTCAAAAGAGCTTTTTTGACCCTCCGTAAACGATTTGGAGCTCCCTCAGTTGGACACCACAGACACAAGAGGGTTGGAAAGGAGCTTTGAGTAAGAAGAAGTGTGAAATGAAATAAAAAAAATTAGAGGGGACAAGGTGCTAGGCCCAGACAGTTTCTTTGGCTTTTTACAAGGCTTACTGGGAGATCATAAGGAGGGATATGATGAAGGTGTTGAAGGAGTTCAGCATGAACAGGAGGTGGGACAGAACAGCTAACACGACATTCATGTTTCTAATCCCAAAAAGAGGGGGTAGAAGATCTAAAGTATTACATGTCAATCAGTTTAGGCACCATCATCGACTAGAATGTGGCAAAAGGCGACCGCGTCTCAGATAGGTGATAGGGAAGAAGGTTGGAGCTCACCAGCAAGCCTTTTATTAAGGAAGACAACTAATTGATAGGATTCCTATTGCTAGTGATTGCTTTGGGGCAAAATGCAAATACGAGCATTTCATTGAGTAATATAACTTGGTTCTTGCTTTGCATAGGATAAAGAATGGGGCAAATTCATCGTACAGTGACTGCAAAAGAATGCAGACTACCTAATTGCAATGATGAAAAATAAGGATTTCCTTGAAAATTCATTAACCAGCTTATGAAAAGAATAGTTTTTGGCATATGGTACCAAATTCAGAAATACAATCTTTCCAAATCTGAACTCATCTTCTCCCAATAAAATGATAAAGATGTAAACATTTGATTAATGGAAGGTACATGAAAGGTTCAGTTATGATGTATTCAAACCTGGATGAGATGCCACACACAACGCCAGGCTGCTCGTGAAAATACAGGTGCCATCCCTTCCACCCATCTGTACAAAATATAAATTTCTCAAACATTCAGTTCACTCTGCTCAAATATCTGAGCTACCATACGCAATTTTATGCAGAGACTACTCTCTGATGACAACCCTTTACCGTATAAACTCAAAGAACCATAGCTAAGCTGGCAACTATAAATAGGAAAATTTACCCTCATTCTGATATCAAAATATAAGTCTAGTCATGTCGACTGTCGTATTATTCAAGCCCCAGAAATTTAGTAAGCACTATAGTAAATTACCTGGAAAATTAGGTTACTTGTCCAATAGTTTCATAAAATATGTGGCGAAATGCAAACCACATAAATCAAATGAAAACATACACCACGATTCAGATTTCAAAAAGCAACAATATAATTTTTGATCCATAAAATATAAATATAAATATATATATATATATATATAGAGAGAGAGAGAGAGAGATTAGCATTCTAATGAGCCATGCTCATGGAAGCTTGTAATGAGCGGTCCCTAATATTGTGACATGTGGCAAGTTGTTTCAGAATCTGACCGTCTGAGTCAAGACGGGTTGCCCGAGAGACACATGGCTAAATATTAGCTCGATCAAACATTTATAAACCGTCCGATCGAAGAAGGAAAGATCAGCCATTTATATCCAAGGTAGGGTCTAGTGAACCCTAAGGGGTTAATGCTTCAAACTAGGGTCTAATCAGATGGTTTAAACATGTTCGATCAAACAGATTTTTTTGATAAGTGTCTCCAATGAACCCAACTTGACATCCAACGGTCAGATTCAAAATCGTATGACATGTGTCATCTTTTTAGAGGGACCACTAATTAAAAGCTTCCATGAGCATGGCTCATTAGTATCGTTTCCTATATATATATATGTTCACCAAGTATGGATATGGGTTTTAAACAACAATGATCTATTTTTTATAAGGCAAAAACACAGGAAAATATGGGAAAATATTTAAAATAATAAATAACTACAAATAAATAGGAAACATGATACCAACAACTAACAATCATTTAAAATCATCATTCACCAAAATAATTGCAATTATATAGCCCTCAAAATATCATCATTTACCATTCAACCATTTAACAACGGATATCATCATTCACCATTCAAAAAAAGTACAATACTATGACCATCATCTTCTAAACCAGAACCCCATAATATTCAAACTCTAACTTAAGCTTCAAAGTTCAGACTCTACCCTAAAATTCAATAATATCTTTATAAAAATAAACCCTATATGCAAACCTTATCATAAGATTCAAATTGGCAAATGAAAATGAGAAACAAACCCTAAAAAATTAATTTTCAATATGTGAAAGATAGAAATTACCTTTCGGTTTCTTGAATATTGACAATAGGAGTCAAAAACAAAAGTGAGAATCCACATTTAGAAGAGAGGAGAGAAACTAGATTCTAGAGATGAGAGAATCTAGATTCTTCTTCTTCTCGCTTTTATAGAGAGAGTTGCAGTGATTGTAATCATATAAACAGGCGAGACTTGAGAGGTTCACGTGTTTTCTTTTTTATTTTTTCACTTAAAATGGTCAATGTTTCAAACAGACAACAAAAAAAGTAAAAATTAATGGGTCGCCGTTTCAAAAGACAACCCTATAAAACTTTTTAAAAAAATAATATGTTTTTCATATGTGTTTTATACAAGTTTAATACAAAAAGCGTGGTTAATATATGTTTTATATGAGTATCACCATTTTAAACTTGATATGGCAACCCCCCCTCCCAAAAAAAATAATAATTTAATACGCGTATAAAACGCGTTTTTGGTGACAAAGTATATATATATATATACGTGTGTATGTGTGCGCGTACAAGAGCATGCCGACACAATGGAGCACACTAAAGGCATACAGGCCTATAAATTGCAAGAAAGCTCGCAAGATACAAATTCTAACCCATGAGAAAGGACAAAGCATCCATGTCTTCGAAATCCTTACTAATAGAACACAAAAAAAGCAGCTTGGTAATGGATTGTAATAACCTCTCCTTTTGGAGGGCTTGATTTTCGAAAACCCTTCGGTTTCGCTTATCCCAAATACAACAAAACATGGCCACGATAACTTTTCCAGAAAACGTTATGGGGGATACCTACATCTCTCATAACCCAACTAGAAATAAGTCTCAAAATAAGAGAGGAAGGAAGAATGGAACTCCATGAAGGGATAGAGATTATCGCCAGCGCACATCTTTGCCCCCTTCTGATTGTATCTCTTATGTACATTGTTGTTTTTTTTTTTTTAATTCTCGTGTATTAACATCTATTTTAACAATTTATTGAAATGTCATTGAAAATTTGCATATATTGTTTTTTTGTCATTTTCCCTCAATTTTTCCATCGACATGCGAAATATTCCCCACAAAACAATATATCCTACAATACATCTTTTTTCCAAGGTGCAACATATCCCACGATATCAACATTCAGAACCTGGAATATATGGAACTTCGGTGTTCTGTATTTGTACGATCCTTTTGCTAATGGAGTAGGAGGTCACTTTACATCTCCGTTGGGCGTGACAGGTCTTCTAGTTTCATCATTTTTTATCCAATTGGGACACAATTGAGTTGGATGCTAGATCTAATCAGTGTAAACCCTTCCTCCAAGGTTATTGGTTGGTCTGTATGGGAGGAGAGGAACATGAGAGTCTTCAACAATCTTGTTTCTCCTATGGAGAGAATGTATACAGGGATTAAGCAACTCCTAATAGCTTTGATGTTCTATCAGGAGAATTTCTAATGAGTTGGGAGTCATTCTCTTTTCTGAGCTTAACTTTCTTTGTTTGAGGAGCAGCTGTTTGTACTCTCTTATATATATATATATATATATATATATATATATATATATATATATATATATATTATGTTTTACCAATAAAGAAAAAGGAACTTGCTTCCATATGGCTTGCAAATAAATGTCTCATAAATTAAGTATTAGCTTGGATACCCCATCCATTAAGTGCAACCAAAAAAGTTAAAGAGTTTACCCTGTGCACGGAGGACCAGTACTGTCATTTGAGCAATTTAGACTCCCTCGAGAAAAATAAACCCGCCTGTGTATATAGTAAGGATTCGATAATTTTAGCTTGACAGTGTCGAGATGGCTTGAAAGGTGTGCAGAAATAGATATCATGGAAAAGAGATGCTTCCCCTACCGATGGACCTTCCCTGTTTTATTGCGCATGGTAATTCGATGATGTACCTCAGATAGATCAGGATCCAAAGCAGGCTGTGAAATCTCTAAACCTTCAGCAATCATTATCTGCAAGAACCTGAGCAGCATATAAAAGCTTATGTTGAAAACTCATAATGAAAAAGTGAACAACAATTAATTATCATAGAGAAGGGATAAGCATAAATAAAGGGCTGCATGATAAATGTCAGGAAGAAAAAAACCCTGCACCAAGATTTGGGTTTCTTGAAATGATAGACTAACTGTTTCACAATATTTGAGCTCAAAAATCTAGTTTTGGACATATTTGGTCTCCATTCAGGTTCATACTCAATAAGTACCAATAGATACGAATGTTGTGTTGGTCAATAGAAAATTAGAGACTAGGTCACCTCAACATGGACAAAAGCGGTACAGTTTTCTTCCACATTGTTTTTAAGTAACTATGTTTTGTGTTAAAATATACATTGAGGTGGAAGAGCATTACCTAAAATCCTCATGGAAAGATTGATTGTCCAAACCCCATGGTAAATCTGCTCTAATCCACATGAAGCAGCAGAAGAGACTGAGCTATTAAAAGTTGAACAAGCTTGTATTTATCACTTGACATGAAGTTAATACTAAAGCAACTGAGAATACGAACCAGAGGTCGCAAAAAGGGGCTCTTTTAGACCTATGAACATAGGAAGAGGACGACGATAACCAACTTTACGAGTGGGTTAGGTGGCGTTTGGAATGGATTTTTTAAGCCAAAATTGAATTCTGAATTCTGATAAAATTGATTTTGTAAAATTAATTCTCAAATAATCACTTTTTCAAATAATAGTGTTTGGAGAATACATAGTTGATGGACCCAACTTTGTATTCCCCGAACACTATTATTTGAAAAAATGATTATTTAACAATTAATTTTACAAAATCTATTTGATCAAAATTGATTTTTTGGCTAATAAAATCCAATCCAAATGGCCCATTAAGATCTCAGCATTGAATAAGGCAGATGGACGCCCTAATGTCGAGATAATCAAAGCTGATGAACAAATGAGAGTTAATGTAGAACAGGCTATGGCTGCCAAAGGTCTGCCAAAGCTGCCGAACAAATGAGCATTGACATAGGATGGACCATCGCTACTGTACTAACACCATGGAGCAACAAATGTTTTGCAGAATTAATGAAGAATTGAAGATACTTACAACAAGTGTTAAGACAAACACTTGGTGATTCTTACACTAAGTAGTGGTGACAATGATGAGAGGAGCACCAGGGGAGGGGTATAGTGGTGATATTTGCACTATGGTCGAGGAGAGAATCAAAAGCCTCTGAGACCATTCACTAGAGAGGCAAACTAGAACCAAGTCAAAACTCGGATCATGGTGTTCCTGCTTACAACTCTACGTACATGAGCAAGCCAGTTGAGTTAGTGGTTGGGCTATGACCAAGAGCAGACTATTGAATATAGGTATTGATTAATGAACATTGGTTATTGGCAACGGGCCCCCTTCCCTATTGTTGCACAAAGGATGGGTCCTACAGCTATGGTATTACTGACTCTAGCCATAATACCTTGTCCAAACATCTGAATCGCAAGTCCAGGATTATGGCTATGGATAATTGGATACCACTTGTGCACGCTATGGAAAAATGGATTTGGGTATAGATATGGCCCATATGGATACTTCCCTGGATATAAGTAATATGGTACAGATATGGAGATGCACATGGACCATCCAGGCGATGACAGTGACGGTGACAGCTTAGTACTCACCGATAGGGTGCCGGAGCACATTCTTAAATATGAACATTATGTTTGTGAGTATATTGCCTGGCAAAATCTCATGGATTATTCGTCATAGGAAGACAACTGGTGGACTGGGTTCTAATTGCTTGCGAGTGTATTCACCCTAGGATTCAATTCCGGTGAGATGGGCATCCTTTGCAAGATTAATCTGGAGAAGGCCTACGTGGCCTTTTTTGGACTAGCTTGTCTGACTAGGTTTTAGAGAGGTAGAGATGGTTTTGGAGCTGTATTTCTTTAGCATCGTTCTCAATTATGAAAATGGCTGCTCGGGAAAGTTTTTTTTTTTGATCGGTAATGCAAGCAAATATATATAAAAAGAAGCAGAGATACAAAAAAGGCACAACGTATAGCTCACGAGATCGTAAACCAAAACGCTTAACCTGAAATGAAAAACAAAGGCCCCATGAAGACCCCTAAATTCTGCCATGTGGACCCTAGACAAACCTCATCCTGACAAAATATCCAAATCCACATCCACACCCACCTGTCTAGCATTACATCAAGCCAAAACCATCGATCGGGACCGAGAACATATGCATTGGATGGAAGAGGGAGAGTTCTTGAAAACTCTCTTATTCCTCTCCTTCCATAAGGACCAGGCTAAAACACCCGGCAAGACCATCTAGATAGCCCTCCTTGAGCTACTCTCACTTACCACATCCCAACAGGATAAGAAGTTGTGAAGGGAAGAGGGAAAGACCCAAGCCACACCCATTCGAGAAAGAAAGAAACTCTAAACTTCACGTGCTACAAGACAATGCAAGTGTAACCATCTCTTCCGCTTGGAGGCACAAAAAACAGCGATTAGACATCCTCCACCCTCTAGGTTTCAAGTGAGAATTTTATTCAAAGCCGCATTCCATAGAAAGAAAGATATTTTTGATGGAATTCCTGGATTCCATACAGTCCTATGAGGAAAACAGACGGATAAGCTAGGCCTAAGTGACTGAACTAGAGATCTCACAGAAAAACGACCTTTGTTGCCTTTAGACCAAACTCTACAATTTCGCCAAGTTTTTCCTCTTTCCCCTCTTCTTTTTATTTCGGTAGTTGAGGCTCCAAGTTAATTGGTGAATAAGGTGGAAGATCTTGATCCTATTCAGAGTTTTAATTAAGGAAGTTCGGGTATGGGGATATCTCACCTCCACTATGCAGACGATACGCTAATTTTCCTTTATGCTTACGGGGATATCTCACCTCCACTATATAGACGATACACTAATTTTCCTTTATGCTTAGCAAATAACAAAGTGGTCTTAAGATGCTTGAGGCAGTGTCTAGTCTTTGAGTTAGTTTGAGAAAGAACACCTTGATTGGCATAGGAGTGGACAAAGAAGTGTGTTTTATGATTGTGCTAGACACATGGGATGTCATATTAGCAACCTTCTACTTATATACTTTGGCCTACCTATGAGAAAAAGATTGATTTCCAAAAGCATTAGGACATGGTGATTGAAAGAATGGAAAAGACGCTAGCAAGCTGGAAGAAAGGTTACTTGTGTCTTGACGGTAGTATTACCCCCATCAGGTGTACCCTTGCATGCTTCCGATGTATGTTTTTTAAGTTACGAACATTGAATGAAATGTCGACGATATACATCGATAATGCATTGCCCGACATATTTGCATGGGGTATTACAAATTTTATACCATATCGCACAATATCAACGATATATCGTCAATATCGTGTGATATTCTGGGGAATATTGGTTTTTTTTAGTTATAAATAGAGCCAAAATTTGTTTACAGTTTATTTAAATTATATATCATTTAAATAAATAGTTTTAGGTTACACCCAATTTGAATTCAATAAAAACTATCCTATATCAAAATTCCTGAAGAATAAAATGTCAACTTTTCAGTTCAAGAATACAATCTGTTTTTAGCGCATTTTAGGTATTATGTCAAAATTTCAACTTTCAAATGTTAAAGTATTTCTTAAATCTTAAAATTTCATTAATTCTACCGTATCAAAACATTACTAAAACCCAAAAATCTGGTGAAAAATCTCATATTTTAATTTTTAAAAATATTTTCATTTATAAGGTCAAAAAGTCAACTAACAGTTCAACAGAAAATACTTACATTCAAGAGACTCACATTCAAGCTTAAAAAATTAAGCATATTATGGGTACCCTCCATTTAAAATACCCTCAAATTTGAATTACAAACGAATCATATGGATATGTTTATGAGTATGAGTCGTATGGATATGAGTATGGAAGTGTACAGCCTTATGTGGCAGTACCAGTGACAATTGTGCATCAATACTCACAGTATCCACTTATGGGAGTATTGCTACATCTTGGACCAGATGACTAACAACGTTATGTACATGAGGATAAATCATTGTATCATATTGTGATGAGTTGGGCACAATATTGTACTTATGTGAAGAACCAATACTATTGTCAGCCTAGTCAAGACAGAGATGAGTCTAAGTCTCTGCGTAACTCTATGTGGCTCTGATTGTAGTTCTTGGGGTGGGTTGGATTGTGCGTTGGAGAAATAGTACGGCAAGAGGCGACGCGCTTCGCCACCAATTACATTGCCTTGAGAGTCTACTGAAACATTTTATGTAAGTTAGTAATGATTTAGAAATATGAATCAATCATACATTGTGTCGTCAATGCACATCTTCGCACTCTTCATATTGCATCTCTGATGTATATTGTTGTTTTTTTTATGTTTTTTATTTTTAAATGTGTATTAACATCTATTTTAACATTTCTTAAAGTTCCACTGCAAAATTCCATGTTTTGCCCATTTTTTTTGTCATTTTTCCAAAAATCATCGATAAACGATATATCCCCGATATATATATTTTCCACGGCTCGAGATGTCGAGCAATATCGACATTTAGAACCTTGGGTGAAAGATACCTAAAGATGGAAACATAATCCAATCACAATTCAATCTAATCTAATCTAACCTAGTCTATTCAAATCTAATAAATATAGGCAATCTTGTGATGTGATAGTATGTATCTCATCACACCTTATTAGAATTCTCCATACTATTCTCCAATATAAACTTTGGTCACTAAGGAAGTGAAAAGTGAAAACACATTGAGGAAGTTTATGGAAATCTAAGGAAACTAGATAAAACTTAATAAAACAAAAGAAACATTAAAAATCTTAGATGAAACTTTAAAGAATGATTAACTAAACAAAACATACAAACCAATAACTCGTTACATGACAAAATAGAAGCATGTAGAGCATCAAATACAAAAGTCATTTCAAGGGGCATGCATTCTCTGAAACTATAAAGCCAAGTGTGAGCATAAATGAGTGTTTTATACATTAATACATTCCAAAAAAGAGAAATATCACATGATATGCTCAAAACTCTCAACTCATGCGTCCTGACTTATAACTACATATAGCTCTGATGTGGCATGAAGTCATCATCAATGTCCCGATGAGGAGGTTGACGAAGTTGTTGCTTTAGGCAATAATAGTATTGAGCCTAACACTGTAAATTGGGTCTCGCAAGGAGAAGTGGGGGAGCTGGTGTTGAGATGGCCGAAAGATGTGTTCAGCCGGAAAGGGAATGCGGTTTGGAGGATGCTTCCGGCGGCGATTTGTTGGGGTTTGTGGAGAGAAAGGAATAGTAGGATTTTTGAAGATAAGGAAGAGGCGATGCCCAAAGTCATTCTTAAGATTGGGTGGTTGTTATATTCTTGGGCTTTCATTCTAGATGAGTTTAAGGTCCTTTGGTCTGATTTTCTGTATAACTGGTCAAATATCTTAGCTTGACCTGTTTGGGCTTTTCTGGGAGCTGTCTCTTGCGTCGTTTGTATATTCTTTTCTCTTTAATATATTTGTCTCGTTATTTATCAAAAAAAATTTGGTACCAATTGGCATGCTCCCGAATATACTGCTCGCAATATCAAGAATTAATACCCACAAGAACGGTTAACTATGAGTAGTTTGGGTGTTGAGCTATACCTAGAATCATATAAAAAAGTCATGGCTTGCCATAACTAAGACTATTGGCAGTGCCATATCCATAGGACCAATAGCCAAAATCATAGAATCTCATTCATTATCATGAAAAATGAGCAAGACTATTTGCTTAATTAGTGAATGATTAATAACTAATTAACTAGAAGATGATTAGTGCAGAGTAGGACGGTTTTGAACCATTATCTCTCACTTATACAGGCATGGTTCAAAATAGCGTCAATATATCTGATATATAGATGACATTTTTCGATATTGCACACCTCCGATATATCTTTTGAGTGAATTCCTTAATTTTTTTTTAGAAAATATTATGCGATATCGACAAAATATCGCATGATATATTGCATATATCGTGCGATATATGCGATATTTTGGTTTTGTTTTACTCTTTTGGTTTTAAGGTATAAAATGCCAGATTATAAGCCTTACAGTTTATATACATAAAATGTCATTTAGGTAAATAGTTTTCATTTACTTAAGATATTTATATGTAAATAAGATTATACATTTATATACCCCATTATTTATTTCAATAAAATTATCCTAAATCTAAATTTCTTAATAATAAAAAGTCAACTTTCTAATTCAAGAACAAAGTCCGATTTTAGGGATTAAGTCAAAATTTCAACTTTCAAATGCTAAGGAATATCTCAAATTAAGATTTCATAAATTCTACTATATCAAAACATTACTAAAATTCAAAAATGTAAGAAAAGTCTCATTTTAAAATAAAAAAATATTTTCATCCACGGTGTCAAAAAGTCACTTAGCAGTTCAGAATAAAAAAACTTAATTTCAAGTTTTACAAAATTTTCTAAGCATATATTGGGTACCTTCATTTAAATTCATTAAATACTCTTAAATTTAAATTTCAAAAGAATCAAAATTTAAATTTTTAGTTCAAGGCTAAAATTCGATTTTTAGCCGTCCGGGTGAAATTTCAACTTTAAAATCGCAAGGCTTTTTTCAAATCTTAAGGGCTCATGGTAACAGTTATGCCTCAGTACCCACGATATCCACCAATGGGAGTGTTGTTACATCTTGGACCAAATGACTACTAGCGTTTATGTAAGTGAGTATATATCATTGTACTATAATTTGATAAACCGGGCACAATATTATACTTATGTGGAGAACTAGTACTATCGTCAGCCTAGTCAGGACAGAAATGACTCTGAGCCTCCGCATAATTACATGTGGCTCTTGTTGTAGTTCTTGGGCCGGGTTGGATCATGTCATCACGAATGTATTATGCATAGAACTCTAATTATATATTTTTAGTGGTATGAATCTTATGAATTTATATTGATTGAGGGATAAATAAAACATTTTATGTAAGTAATGAATTTTAATCAATCATACATTGTCATCAATGCATATCTTTGTCCCCTTGCCATTGCATCTCTTATGTACATGCCTAGTTTTTAAATTTTTATATTCTCAAATGTGTATTAACATCTATTTTAATATTTTCTCAAGTTCCGTTGCAAAATTCTATGTTTTGCCAAATTTTTCCCTCGATGTGCTATATAATTCCCACGAAATGATATATTCCCAATATATGTTTTTTTCGTCGGTGCAACATCCTCCGATATCAACATTCAAAACCTTGACAATGGTTTGAAATATCCTCGATATTTCCGATATATCCTTGAGATTTTCAATATATCCCCAATATCTAGAGGTACAAAATATCTTTTATATGTAATATTTTTTTTATAAAATAACCTCAATTTTCTGATATATCGCCCGATTTTTTCGATATATCTTTTATAAGATAGGGATATTTCGCTTCTTGATAAATCACCTACTTGGTACATGTCATTCGGAGCCAAAGTGCACCCCATTTGCACTCCCTTTAGTGAAATTTCCCTAAAATGTAAGAATTTTCTTGAAGTTAGAATGGAGATTTGCACAATTAATGTGTCATTAGTCCTAAACTCCTGCAAATGCATCAATTTGATGCATTTATATACTAGATTTCTAAATTCAAATTTCTTACTTTAGAGAGGGGAAATTGAGAGAACTAAAAATTTCTACTTTTTTAGCTTAACTTCATGTAGCTTTGATTGTAGTTCTTGGGGTGAATTAGATCAAAGACGTTATGAATGGAACTCTGAATTTGTATTTTATTGTTATGATTGATTGAAGGATGAATGGAACATTTTATATAAGTTATGAGGATATTTTTATTGAAAGGTGTTTGTCAATCATAAATTGACATATCTTTGCCCGCCTTCCCATTGCATCTCTTATGTACATTGTTTTTATTTTGTTTTTTATTCTCAAATGTGTATTAACATTTATTTTAATATTTCCAAAAGTTTCATTGAAAATTTTCATATTTTTTTCCAATTTCCTCAATTTATCCCTTGTCGTGCAATATATTCCCCGCAAAACAATATATCCTGCGATATATATTTTTTCCAATGTGCGACATATCTTGCGATAATGACATTCAGAACCTTGTCATGTATAAAGTTGCTTGGATGTTACATGATTGTATGTTATTCTTAGCCTTGTAATAACATAAAAACTCCACATAAATGGCCAAATGTCTTCTTCTTTTTTCTAGATTTAGATGGTTGTGACAGCGGCAAAGTACTTTAGATATCACGTTTCTAGAGTATTTAAGCAATTAAACAAATTTTGTTCATATCGTAACATATCTTGGTGGATTTTTGCACATCCCAATTTTCTCTAGCATTTATATAGCCTAACCTATCCAGAAAAACCAATAGCCTTACCAATACCAATACCAATACCAATACCTCAAATATGGCTCCAACTTCAATTTTCCAGGCTGCTTCTTCCTCCATCTTACCTGAATGCATCTCCTAAATCCTCATCCATGTGCTTAGTTTAAAAAGAAATTTAGCCCATGTACATGGATGGCCTCTGTTCATCACCTTGCTTCAGGGGAAAACTTGCAAATATATTTTTTTCTTTTTCGATCTGCACCTGGCAGCCATTTCAATCACTAAGACGATGAGGCTAATACTATTCTACAGAACTGTTAGGAATCCGTAGGCATTTCGCTTCTTCTAGGAAATGACTGCAGCAATTTTCTTCTCACGGTATACTTTGTGATAAGACTGACCCATGACATCCGAGATATATCATCTGGTTTCAAGTTTGAGATAAGTTTCCTACGGAAAAACTCTGAATAAAAAGCAATACATTCAGATAGAAACGATAAATGGTCTGTGAATTCAGATAGAAGAATGCACATAATCCCAAAATATTATCACAAAATTTCCAGTGTTTCAAAAATGACAATAGAACAAAATCTACATCTCCCACCAGAACTCATCACTATAGCATCAAAACAAACCTTCCAGGATGAAAGTTTTCGACTCCTAAATCTTCGTCCCACAGAAAAATATAATCGTATACTGATACAGCATCTGGATGTAAAAAGCGTTTTGCGAACCACCTGTAGCCACAACAAATATGAGTCTCATAAGAAATCCATGATATACTATCACATATCTCATGATAAATACTTCCTAATCATGAAAGAATACCAGAAAATCCATCAAGACTAAATTTCTATTTTTTTCAGCATAATTATTGCTAAACCTTCATCTCAAGGAAATATTAGAGTCTATATAGACATGCACGGATGTAAAATACACAACCAAAACCATTTCCTCCATGAGTATTAAGATCAAACCAGTACTTTTCTCATCTCACATTGACGTTTTAGTCCAAGAAGAATACTCACTACACATTACAATCTTGGAAAAGAATCACAAATATCTCATGGTAATGACAACAAAATATTTCTAGGAAAAATCTAAGTGTATAAAACCATAGATCATTACCATTTTGTTTGGTTATGAGCAAGTATATGAATCGCCTTGTTACTCCACTCGAGGTCATTCCATCCATCCACATTCCCATCATAATGGAAAAGTAAAATGGAGCAATTCTCAAAGAGAAACTGAACTAGAGAAGGTAGACTTATGATTAGTGAGTCCTGAATTTCAATGAATATAATTCCTATGACAATGCATACATCTTGAATTAGTCATGTTAATGAATATGTTGTAGTATCAAGTACCTTCTGAACTATAATGTCCACATTTTGCTTCTGACTGATACCAACAGGAATTGCCAGGAGTGCCGCACAGTTCAAAATGCTAGCCTGCAAAAGACAAAGTCTAACGTAAATTGCACATGATTTGAGAAAGTTAAGGTCAAATTATCAGCAATGTACGGGATTGTGATGGGAATTCTAATTTAGGTTCTTTATTTGGGAAAGTCATTATTTTAACTTGTATTGGTGTCTAAATTGAGTTATTTTGTTTCTGAGTTGTTCATGGACTATTTCAATTAATTGTTTGGAATTATCTTAAAGTCCTTTCAATTTTAGTGAAATTGAATCAGGAGTTAAAGTTACTGTGGGAGTTTCTTAGTTTCTTAATGTGAATCTCAGAAAGAGTAAGCAAGTCTATACTCTAGAGTCCAAGTATGAATTACATTTTAAGTTGAAATAATGATAATTACTGAAATAATTTTTTTTCATACAGTCGATACAGGATCGCTACCCTAGAACTTTTGAGTTATTTTGTTGATATGTATCGCTATCCTAAAATATCAATATGCTATCATGCATATCAATATTTTTTACCAAGTTATAGATAGAAATGAGGTAGTAGATGTGAACCTTCTTCAGTTCGTGACAGTAAATGATTTTGCAATAGTGGAAACATTATTTATTTAATGGATTCCAGAAAAATAAAGCCAACTTGATTTTTTTTTCTACTCAGGATGAAGAAGACAACATGCAGGTTGTCCTCAGAGAGAGTATGACCACGCAACATAAGCTTAGGTTATGCTCCATCACCTTATTCTAGGGCCCTTTTATGTTCGCAACATAGGCCTACGGTTAAGAATTGGAAGAGAATGAATGAAAATAAAAAAAGGGCCTAAGAATAAGGTGGTGGAACATAAAAGCTGGAAAAAGTTGTTGCTTTAAGAGATAGATTGATATAGGAAAATGAACGTGGAATTTAGTGCTGAAGGACTTGTGAAAGAACTCAGGGGCACCTCTACGGGGTGGAAAGGATCCCATCGATAGGTGCTGCAGGAGGCATTCTAATCGTGTGGGATGAGAATTTTGTAGAGGTTCTCGAGTCAGAGGAGGGCATGTTCTCGTTGTTGGCTCTAGGGAGATTGATGGTTGATGAGTTGGTTTGGGTTTTCGCAGGCATCTATAGTCGGGTAGATTACCTAGAGCAGGATGATTTTTGGTTAGAAGCAGATAATGTGAGCATCCGATGAAATGCTCCCTGGCATCTAGGAGGTGATTTCAATTGTAAAGCTCTGACATGAAAGAACAGGAAGGGGTCTAGCGTCTAGGAACATGAGAAATTTTGAGAAGTTTAGTTGTCAACACGGCCTTATCAATTATCCTGTAAAAAGTGCAAGGTTCTCATGGTCAAATTTTCAGGAACCACCGTCCATGAGTAGGATTGATAGATTCTTGGTGTGTAAAAGGTGGGAAGAGAAATTTCAGGATGCCAATTTGGTAGCATTACTGAGGCCAAAATCGGATCACATCCCAATCATATTGAAATGAGAACTGAGTAGGGGGGGCCCATGCCTTTGAAATTTGAGAGCATGGGCTTGAACACTCAGATTTTCTTAATGTGGTGAAGGAGAGTTGGAAGAATTCTTGCTTCTGGGGTTTGGCTGAGTACAATTTTTGGACTGAAATTATAAGCAGTGAAACAAAGGCTCTAAGTATGGAACATAGAGGTATTTGGAAATTTTGCTAAAAGGAAGTACAAAATTTCAGGGGAGATTGAGAGCCTTGACTCAATGGAAGAAAGAAATCAGCTATCTGCCACTGATGCCAAGGTAAGAAATAGTTTGTAAAAGGAATCTCATCAACTTCCCAATGTGAAGAGATCAACTGAAGCAGCATGCTTTTCTTCCATTAGATGGCTAACTAGCGCAATAAAGCCAATGAGATCTCTTGATTGAAAATAGGAGATAAATGACCAGAGAAGGATGAGGAAATTGAGGAGGCAGTGAAATTTTGCCAGCAAATATATAGGGATGATATGACCTATCAATCGTCAATGGATGAGATTTGTTTCGACACCCTTTCAAAGGAGCAAAGGGATTTCCTGGAAAGGCCATTCTCAAATGAAGAGGCCTTTTTGGTGCTCAAAGGGATGAGGGTGATAAAGCCTCGGGTCCAAATAGGTTTTTGATTGAATTCTATCGTAAATGTTGGCACATTACAAGTCAAGATTTGGCGAGGGTCTTCCAGGAGTTTTTTAGCTTTGGGTCTTCTAAACGGGTATTGCAGCTTCATTGCTCTCATTCTAAAAGTGGCAGGTAAACAGGAGCTAAATAATTTTAGACCCATAGCCTAGTTGGCAGTGTGTACAAAATCCTTGCAAAGGTGTTGGCAGCCAGACTTAAAGCAGTAATGGGCACAACCATCTTCTCCCTACAGGGTGCGTTCATGAGAGGGAGGCAAATCCTTGATGGCGTATTAATTGCAAATGAGTGTGTAGATGATAGATTGAGAAGAGGAGAACCAAGTATCTTGAGCAATATCAAATCCTTGATGGGGTAGTAATTGCAAAGGAGTGTGTAGATGATAGATTGAGAAGATGAGTACCAAGTATCTTGAGCAGAATCAATAAGATAAAGGCCTATGATCATATGTACTAGGATTTCCTAGATAACATGTTGAGGAGAATGGGGCCTCAAATGGCACCATTGGATGAGGAGTTGATACTCCACGGTTTCTTTCTCGGTGCTAATCATGGCTCTCCTTCAAGATACTTTAGAAACTCTCATGGTTTGCTTCAAGGAGATCTCGTCCCCCTTCCTATTCATTACGATTACTAAGGCTCTCAGTAGGATGATAGAAAGAGCAGCATCCTCGATCTGGGAAGGTTTTAGTGTCGGAAGTAAAGGCCTCTCCACCTCCCATCTCCAGTTTGCAGACGACACTCTTCTATTTGTGGGGTTTCATCTAGGCTGGTTCTCATTATGTATTTATTTAGATGCTCTGAGGAAGTTTTGGGGCTAAAAATCAATTTCCATTAGAGTTGTATTTGATTCATTGGGGAAGTGCCCAACCTAGAAGAGTTGGCGGCATTCTTGGGTTTTTGAACAGAGACACTCCCCACTCAATATCTAGGCTTATCTTTAAGGACGTGTTTCAAATCCAAGTCGATGTAGGAGCCAGTGTTTGAAAGATTCAATAGAAGATTAGAGGGTTGGAAATCTCTCTACTACTCAAATGGAGATAGACTAAAATTATTGAAAAGCACGCTCAATAGTTTGCTAACCTACTTATGTCACTTTATCAAATCCTAGGCTTGAAGGTGACTAGGTTGGAGAGAATTTAAAGGAAATTTTTGTACAATGAGAGAGTGGAGGTCAACAAATACCATTTGGTTGATTGGAAGTCGGTCTGTCGCCCAAAGGTTAGAGGTGGACTGAACATGGTACCATTGCGAGTCGTGAAAAATGCTCTTTTGGACAAATAGCTATGGCGAATTGGGGAGAGAGGAAATTTGTGGAGGGGTGGTGTTAGTGGCTAAGTATGGGGAGAGAAATCGGTGGGAAACCAATGAGAGTAAGTGGCCTTGTGGGATGGGATTGTGGAATTATTCTTAAGAATTAGAGAGGAGTTTGGTAAGCACATGCATTTTCAAATAGCAAGTGAGGATGAGGTGAGATTTTAGTCCATACTTTGGTGTGGGCACTAGGCAAGCCCCTTTGGAACAGGACTTCGGAAATCTAATTACTACAGCGTTATAGAGAGGCTTTCATTCGTCCTCAGTTGAGTGGAAAGATAGATTAGTGGTGTGGAACCCCGGGTTGAGGAAGAAACTGAATGACTAGGAAGTAGATGACCTCCTTAGGCTTTAAATCATCTTTTGTCGGTCTCCCCATCCCTTTTGTCTAGTGATGGGTGAGCCTGGTGTCACGACCCACTCACTTAGGCATTTCACTTAGTATGTATATACAGTATAAAGGGCTTGTATACATATTGTAGGAGGCTTGTACATACTATAGAGATTCTAGAAGTAGAAATATGTAGAAGCTTGTCTAGAAGCTTCCTAGAGAGGAGGTGGTAGAATTGTCTAGAACTAGGAGGGTTCTAGATAGATTCTAGAGAATTCCTTGAAAGGAGGTGATGGAGAGTTCTAGAACTCTAGAACTCTCCCTTAGGTCCTATAAATAGGGGATGGCCCCTCATTTGTAACCCATCCCAGAATTATAGAGCAATCTTGTGAGTAATCTAAGTGTTTAAGCATTCTCCAAGTGTGTGTTCTTCCATCCTTGTTCTTGAGAAGCTCGTCTGGTAAGGCTTACTCAGTCTTGAAGGGTCTAGCTATCGAGTGCCGCACGGTCGTGATCGGGTTGAAGAATTAAGGCCGTGACAGTTGGTATCAGAGCTACGTTACAAGGGGACGTGACGCAGGTGATGGAGAAGGTCACTAGCTTTGAGAAGGTGGAAGAACGAGGGATGACCTTGGAAGGCAACTTGAGTCGGCATCAGGTTCCCACCACCAATGTTCCAGGAAGGGGAAGGTCCAAGGACTATCGTGCTGCAATGGAGGCAAGGCTTTCAAGGGTGGAGCTTGGTTTCCAGAATGGTGAAGTTCAGATGGAAGAGCTAAGTACTCACCTTAAGGGCTTTGAGGACAAGCTTGATGAACTTCGAGGAGAGATGCAAAGAACCCTCAATGAAGTCATGTACGCCGAGTAGCAAAAGATGAGTTCCTTAGAGGCCAAGGTGATGGAGATGTTGGCTTCGTTGCAAGGTCAGGTAGAGAAGATGCAGGGTGAGTTCACCGTATGGAAAAGGGCCATGGCCAATGGGGGATTGGCTACACAGGAGGCACCAAAGGTTAAGGCACCTGAGCCCAAGACATTCACTGGCACCAGAGATGCTAGGGAGTTAGATAACTTCCTATGGCAGATGGAACAGTATTTCGAAGTGGTTTCCCTCGTGGACGAGAGGATGAAGGTATGCACGGCAACCCTCTATCTAGCTGATACGGCTACTCTATGGTGGCGCCGACGTCATGCGGACATAGAGGTAGGATCGTGCACCATCGACACTTGGGAAGACTTCAAAAGATAGATTAAGAGGCAAGTCTACCCCCGAAAATGTGGAGTACTTCATGAGGAAGAACTTGAAGCGGCTCAAGCACACCGGTACTCTCTGGGAATACGTGAAGGAGTTCTCTACACTTATGCTGGAGATCCCAGACATGTCTGAGAAAGAACTCTTCTTCAACTTCATGGATGGTCTCCAGAACTGGGCCGAGCTTGAATTGCAACGTCGTTGAGTCCAAGACCTTGTGACCGCGATGGCTGTTGCGGAACAGCTCGTGGAATTTAAGAGAGACTATTCTTCTAAGCCAAAGAGGGATGACCATGAAAATGGTAGGAGAGAATGGAGTCCAAGCCCCAAGGAGAGACTTCTAAACCAAGGTGGCGTGAGAAAGGTAACGACAGAAAGGCGGATAAAGAAAGATTCAAGGGTAGGGACTTCAATTGCTTCATATGTGATGGCAACCATCGGGCGAGAGATTATCCGAAAAAGGAGACCTTGAATGCCCTTATCACCAAGGTGGACAAAATAGATGAAAACCTGGAAGTGATAGAAAATGAGGGAGAAGAGCTGAGGATAGGATCCCTTTAGCGTCTCAACACGGTGACCAGGGAAGACACATCCAAGCCCAAGGGTAAAGGGCTGTTGTATGTGGAAACAAGTAAAAATGGGAAGCCCACACGTGTGCTGGTGGACACGGGAGCCACACACAACTTTGTCTCAATAGAGGAGGCAAGAAGGTTGGGCTTAAAGGCAGCTAAGGAAGCAGGGAAGCTCAAAGCTGTCAACACAGAGGCTAAACCGATCCATGGTGTAGCTCGGGGAGTAGTATTGCACGTCGGAGCATGGAAAGGGAAAGCAGACTTCTCCGTGGTCGGGTTGGACAACCACAAACTTATTCTGGGTATGGATTTCATGAGCCAAGTGAAAGCAATCGTAATGCCATATACTAACTCCTTGGCAATCCTGGAAGAAAAATCTCCATGCACGGTCCCCTTGGTATGCGGGATCAAATCAAACACAGGGATGTTGTCGACTCTGCAACTCATAAAGGATGGGAAACGTGAACCCCTAAAGAAAGGAGCGCAAAAGAAGCGGAGAAGACATCGGAGGAAACGCAACGAGGACGTTGCGGAATTAGATGGGGGAGAATGTCACAACCCACTCACTTAAGCATTTCACTTAGTATGTATATACAGTATAAAGGGCTTGTATACATACTGTAGGAGGCTTGTACATACTATAGAGATTCTAGAAGTAGAAATATGTAGAAGCTTGTCTAGAAGCTTCCTAGAGAGGAAGTGGTAGAATTGTCTAGAACTAGGAGGGTTCTAGATAGATTCTAGAAAATTCCTTGAAAGGAGGTGATGGAGAGTTCTAGAACTCTAAAACTCTCCCTTAGGTCTAATAAATAGGGGATGGCCCCTCATTTGTAACCCATCCCAGAATTGTAGAGCAATCTTGTGAGTAATCTAAGTGTTTAAGCATTCTCCAAGTGTGTGTTCTTCCATCCTTGTTCTTGAGAAGCTAGTCTGGTAAGGCTTACTCGGTCTTGAAGGGTCAAGCTATTGAGTGCCGCACCGTCGTGATCGGGTTGAAGAATTAAGACCGTGACACTGGTCCAAGGACAACAAAGATCGTTTTATAGTGAGATCGTTCCTACGGTACAGACGCTTCATTCATTCTTAGTAACCGGTATCCCTCTCAAGTTGTTTGTTTTCCTGGGTACCTTTAAAGTTATCTTTCAATCTATGGACAAATCTATGGACAACATAGTTGGATAAGATCTAGACATGTGATCACCTTAAGAATAGAGGCTGAAAGTTGGCAAATCGTTGCACATTGTGCCTGGCAGCCAATGTAGTCAAGGCGTCTAGGAGATTAGGCAAGGCGACGCCCAAGTGATAAAAATAATTAATACACATATTACATAAATAAAAGATATATAATTAGTTTGAAGTTTTCTAACATCTAAGGTGGTTTTGAGTTTTGAGAGAAACGGAGAAAAAGGGAAAGACAGAGAGGATGAGACTTAAGAGAGGCAGAGGGTGAGAGAGAGAGAGAGAGAGAGAGACTACGAGAGATACAGATAGAAAGGGAGAGACAAATACGGTGAGAGAGACAAAGAAAGGAATGGAGGGACAGAGACAGAACGATAGAGTGAGGGAAGGAGAGAGAGAGAGAAAGGGGAGAGAGAGACACACAGAGAGGATGAGAGAGGGGGCATACTTGTGGCTGTATTGTGCTCCTCCTACTTCTTCAGTCGTAAGGAAAGGGGTATGAAATAATGGGTTATAAACAAATGTTAAAAGAAGGTTTTGTAAAGGGTTTATATACCGCTCAAGTGGGCGGACCGCCCGGATGACTTTCAGTGAACTTTTGTTATATGTACTCTTTTCGTTAGTAATGAATATTTTATCAATGAATAAATAGCACAATCATCTTCACCAACTTTCTACATGTCCTTGTAAATTCTACATTTTGTTGAGCCTGATTTCCCATAAAATATGAAATTAGTACTTATTGACCATTTATGCAACTCAAAGTAAAGTTTGAAAAATTCCTAGAATTCCACAAGAACGTAAAAAATGAGATAACCTTTTAATTGCACATGCCCAGTCTAGGAAAATGCAAAGTAATAAAGAAATCCAAGAGATGATATGAACAACATAATTATTGAGTATTTTATCAAGAACAAAAAAAAGGGTAGGGTTGGAAATTGGAATAGATTAGTTACTTTTAACCTTGAGCCTTGCCAGAGGGATTTCAATCTCATGTCCGATTTGGATTCAACAATGTCCCGAGGTAAAAAGCCGAATGAGTTTACACGATCATCCTCTATGTGCTGAAGTTTAAAAAAAAAAAACGAAACCTCAATCCAATTCCAAACCGATGAAATGGAACAATAAAATATGTATTTCATTGAAATGAGTAGTAAATGTCTGTCTAACAGCTCACCCTGGTTGAACCAAAAGGGGGCCACCGGCTCTCCATCTGAAGTGAGAGAAGAAGAAGAAGATCCATTAATATATATATATATATAAGGAAACGAAAATGGATATAGAGAAAGAGAAAGAGAATACCTTGGTGTGCTCGTATTGGAGTTTTGTGGTGACGAAGATGATGATAAACATGAGAGCAGTGAAGAGACCAAAGGAGGCCCTGGATTTCATGGTGCCCAAGAAAAGCAGTTTCTTTGGGGTTTAAGAAATCTCCACGAAAAACCCTCGAAGCTGATTGCATGGACTAGCGAGCTTTCTCTTGAGGATTCATGGATTTACTTACTCATCTTTGATTCAGAAGCCAATGCAAATGCAAATGCAAATGCCCCCTTTTGGTTTCTGTTTCTTTTATTTTTGAAGAAAAAAATTTTCAAGAAAATGCCTACAATGCCAATGATAGAGAAAAAAAAAAAACAAAGAGAGGAGGACCGGGTTTTGCGTCCCTTCCGGTACTCTACACGCGCTGCCACTGTACATGATTTTAGTTACGTCTTTCTTAATAACCAAGCCCACGCTTATGGAAGGGTTGTAATTAAGGGTACCCCCCTTTGTAATTAAGGGTACCCCAACCCCCCCCCCCCGGGACGCCCAGTTCAACCCCAAAAACAAACAAACAAAAAGGCAGCTAGATGGCCTCATCGTCCGCTTTAAAATATGCCAGTCTCACTTTAATTGTGGTTAACTTTTTTCTTTTTTGATAGTGGTGAAGCGGAGCTAAATAAGTTTACAAGGAATGATTATGGTTTCATATAACTAAGTGTAAGAACGAACATAAATGTGATTGATACTAAATGAATCTTCAAGAATAAACACATAATATATAGCTTAATAAATAATTAATGATTCAACAGTTCATTTATGATTCTTGTGAGCTAAATAACTAGTACTCTTGAAAATCTACTTAGAAGTCTGATTCTATGTACAAGAGTCCTAACTTATGAGTTACATACTAGCATTCTTGAGAAACATGTAGGAATACCCTTTAAAATCTTAGACGGTGGTAGTACTCGTACCTTGTGAAAACTAATCATACAAACATAGGTATACATACTTGTAAGACTTGCACCTTCAAAAAAAAAAAACTTGTGAGACTTGCGAGGCCTACGAGCTTGTGAATTTATGAGATATCTTATAAGTTTATCATGTTTGTGAGCTTATCATACTTATGAGCTTATGATCTTACAAGACTTGTAAACTTTTGAGCGAAGCATCGTAATCAACTTTCATCTAGGTTACTCCTTAGATTCTTATCTTACACCATCGAAACCACATCATAGCATCCCATACTACCATGATAAGAAATCTAGGTCATAAAGATCATCATATAATGTGTTGATCTAACCAAAATTTAACCACATCGTACATACATACAAACAACACCTTATCTCACTAATCTCACTAAATCATAGCATATTATTCATAAATCGTAGAGGAATCAACATGGTCATGCTTGCAAAACATCACATCATAATAATCTCACCAAAACATACAGCATAGAATATCCATAAAGTGATTTCTAACGGATAATTTATCCTCTTAATTTTATCTAAGCATCATACAAATTTTCTTATAAAATTTTCAACTTCCTTCGTATAAACTCTTAGGTCTACTTGAAATTCATGTTTATTCTTATTCTGAAATTAATACCATGAAATCACTAGCATAAGAGATTATATCTACATACTTAAAACTTCTTACTCTTGATTTTATTCTTATTTTTCTATTAATGATCATGCTATCATTGACTATAGAAGTTATATCAACCTTAATCGATGATTTTTTGTGAATCAAAGACCCTTGTACACCAAAATCCTTTGAGAATCAAAACCTTATCACAACCTCCTTCCTTTTCCTAATCATTTTCCTTCTTCTCCAAACTTTCTATTCAAAACCCTAGACTTACTCTCTCTTAAGATCCAAAGCTCTTATTTTAGTTATAAAACCCTAAACCATGAAATTAGTCTTAAGGAATACTTATAGGGCTTCGTTTTCTTCACACGGTTTCCCGCAATTTATTTCTATTTTTTCAGTTTCAGCGCAATTTCGTTCGAATAACTTAAATGATCGTTCTTCATTCGAACCATTTGCATTTGGAAAGTTTAACAATTGCTCTAACTATAAACGTTCGAACCATTTTGGATTTTGTTCGAACCAAGTCCATTTCGTTCGAACGAAATTGGATTCGTTCCAACAAATTCTCTTTTCCTTTTTATTTTTTCATTATTTTTAAGTGAACAGCGATATTAAACATATAAAATTTAAAAATGATTTTTAAAAAATAATGAAGAAAGAAGGTCTCTAAAATTAGGCTAGTTGCACAAAGATACACTCAAGTCGAAAGAATTCGCTTTGATGAAACATTTGCTCTTGTAGCCCGTCTAGAGTCAATCAAAAGTCTTCTAGTTGTGGCTTGCCATTTGAAATTCTAGTTATATCAAATAAACAAGAGTTTTTTTTTTTAATGATATCTTAAACGATGAGGTCTATTTAGGACAACATAAAGGGTTTGAGGATTCACATATCCCTAATTAGATCTATCGTCTAAAAAAAAGCTCTCTAGGGATTGAAACAAACTCCACGAGCTTGGTACGAGAGCTTTACTACTTATCTCTTGGAAAGAGGTTTCTTAATAGGGAAAGTAGACTAGATTCTAATTATAAAGATTGACAGGCCCTCGAATTAGCTTGAATTATCCCAAGCATGCAATTACCACTATGAGCATAACCACAAATCTTAGCAAAGACACTTTAGGCAATGATTGATCATTCTCTATATTGCAGTATGATTAGTAGTTTATTATATCTCACTACCAATCATCCTGATATTGTCTTTAGTGGAAGAGTGTGTGCCCACAATCAGGCAACACCCTAAAGAGTCTCGCATACAAGCAGTGAAGCGTATTATTCACTATGTAAGTGGAATTCTCAGTTTTGGCTTTTCATACTCATTTAATACGAATGTTGAAGATGTTGAATATTCCAACGCCGATTGGGCCACAAATGTGGATGACAAAAAGAGCACCTCAGTTGCGGGTTTGAAAAGAATCAAACCTACTAGACGAATTAGAGAGCCCAAAAACTTGGTCAAATTAGAACCAGAACCAGAGAGCAGGAAATAGAGAGTCCAATTTATCCAAAAGGAATAAGACAAACCAGACTAGTCAAGCCCTAGGAAGAAGAAAACTTTCACCATAGGCATAGTCCAATCGTTAGAGAAAGTGGACTAGATCTGATTGCTCATATCATTACAAATTGCAGATTCCATAATACCATCTAGTTGATCAGATTGGTGTTGCTTGCAACCCAATCATGGTGGCAAGCCTGAAAATGGTAGTTAATACCACTAACCCAGACCAAACTAATCAGGTAGTCCTTGGACAGACCTAGCCTATTGATCAACATGTGATGATTCCATTAGACCGCCTAAGTCATCCTAATGGACCCATCTAACAGACCAGTCTCAAACTTAACCAATATGACTGATCGACCTGAGATGGTCCCACCGAACTCAACCAATTTGACCACTTTGTATGGATGGGTCCATGTATCATTATGTGGCAAAGTTATGACTTTCGTATGAACGGGTCCATGTACCGTTATGTTGCCCAAATTACGACACATCCTATGGTTGATCTAATCTTTGGATTAAAACATATTAGTAGTTAATTAGTTTTCTATAAGTTAAACAAAAGGGATTTAACTTATGATTTAATTAAATTTCAATTAAATGTTTTGTTTAATTAAATAAAGAAGTTTAATTTTTTTGGACTGAATCATTAAATGGTATTTGGACTAAAATCATGATAAGAGTTTTGGATAAATTAATGAAAATGATATGAATTTTTCAGGGACTTAATAATTAATTTATGTGGGATTATACTAACTTGATTAATTTTTAATTAATTATCTAGACATTTCTAGAAAGGTGGTTTGGTGCTCCATCATCCGTCAAGTAGTGCAAACTCGTAGGAAATGTATTGGTTGAATAAGTACTGAGTTGTATCACAAAGATAGGGCTGCTTTTCCCTTGCACATAAGAGGCTTTGACAATCTTCAAGAAAGACTCATTCGAGTGCCTTCAACTTGAGTGATTCATTTATATATTATTGTCATTCAATTATTTAATTGTCTAACTTGTGCAAGGATTTAAGGTATAAATCCAAAATATACTCTAGATACTTCTAGGTAATTTCATGAGATACGGATATTACTTTCGACTTTTCAATCTTATAAAAGAAGATCCTACCATCACGAATCCATTCTCAATCGTAGTTGCAAAGTAATGGTACAGTTGATTGAGTCATTATCAAATTAACAAATTAATATCACACTATGCGGAGCGGACTAGCAGCATGGGAAGGGAATGAAACTCGATCAATACTCATATAAAAATCTACCTTAATACGAAAGGAAGATCAGGGCAGAAAATGTAACAAAAGCAATATAGGAACACCGAGCACCACACCTTAAGAAGAAGAGGAAGAGGTTGGAATAAATTCAAACATTAAAACGACGAGAAAATGGAAATAAACAGTGAAAAGGAAGATGGGAAGGTGAGAAAACATTTGAATGATGATCCTTACCGACATGCCAGTTATCACCTCCAGAGAGGGAAACCACGGGTTGCGATTAAAATAGATTTGCGTAAGGCCTATGATTCGGTGAGCTGGAAATGTTTAGAAGTGGTTGTGCAAAAGATGCAATTTCCAGCTACTTTTGTTGAGCAGGTGATGGCATGCATCTCAGGAGCTAGGTTTGCTATGATGGTAAATGGAAAAAGGGAAGGCTTCTTTGCTAGTGGCAGGGGATTGAGGCAAGGGGATCCCCTATCACCTTACCTTTTCATGATAGTTATGCAAGTGCTTTCTGGGGAGTTGATTAATCAAGCCCGACAGGGTCTTCTCTTACCCCACCCTATGTGCAAGAATCCTCTTATTACTCATCTGAGCTTTGCGGACGACCTCATTATTTTTTCAGCTGCTGATTTAGGGTTAATTAGTAGTGTGTGTGCGACGCTTGATAGGTTCAAATCTTTGGGGCTCAATATCTGTAACGGATAAAATTCGTAAAAATGAGCAAAAAGAAGGGGTAAAATAGGGATTTCTCACTCTGGAAAATTCTGACAATTTAGCCGACATCAGCCCACTTAGACCATGTGCTGGCTCACTTGAGTGTTGTCTGACAGGTGATCCCATCGTGACTACACAAGTCATGATGACTCAAAATGCCCATAAATAAGCAAGAATCACCAGAGAGAAGGGATGGATGGTGCGAAAGGCAAGAGAGGAGAGAAAGAGAAGAAGAAGAAGAGGAAGAGGAAGAGAAAGAGGAAGAGGAAGAGGGAGATCTGAGAAGATTGAGTCATTCACACCTTTACCCCAAAGTGCTGTGCAGGTGGCCACTCACTTGATTCTCTCATCTTCCTTTGTTGTTCTTCGGCTATTTGATGCTCTTTATGGCTTCACGATCGTTTGTGGCCACCGGAGTCTCTCAAATAGGCCATGTCCGCCTGATGCTCTCCATGAATGGTCACACTGCCACTAGCACGGCCTTGCAGTTAATCATCTGGTGAGTGCAATCATACTTGAACTTGTGCCTGACGCTGCGAATGGTGTCGTACCCGTTGTAGCGTTATCTGAGCTGTGAATGGTGCCAAACCCGTTGTCCCGTTGTGCTGTGAATAGTGCCGAATCCGTTGTCACGTTGTGTTGTGCATAGTGCCGAGCTCATTGTCCGTTGTCTGATGTACAACGTACCCGTCGTGAGCTGTACAACGTACACGTTGTTTGCTGTACAACGTACACGTTGTCTGCTGCACAACGTACCCGTTGTCTGATGCATAACAGATGCACAGCGTATACGTTATCAGAGCTAGAGCTACATTGCCAGTGCCTTATCCGAGCTAGAGCTACGTTATCAGAGCATGTTGTCAGTGCCTTCAGAGCTACATTGCAAGTGCCTTATTCGAGCTAGAGCTACGTTATCAGAGCACGTTGTCAGTGCCTTCAGAGCTACATTGCCCGTGCCTTATCCGAGCTATATTGCCAGTGCCTTATCCGAGCTAGAGCTACATTACCAGAGCTACGTTGTCCGAGCTATCTTACCAGAGCTACATTGCCAATGCCTTATCCGAGCTACATTGCCAGTGCCTTATCCGAGCTAGAGCTACATTATCAGAGTACGTTGTCGGTGCTACGTTATCTGTGCCTTATCAGAGCACGTTGTCAGAGCACGTTGTCAGAGCTACGTTGTCAGTGCCTTCTGAGCTACGTTATCAGTGTCTTCTGAGCTACGTTGTCTGTGCCTTGTCAGAGCTACATTGTCTGAGCCATATTCTTTGTGCCTCCTGAGCTACAATCTCCAGAGCATAACACCAGAGCTCGTCCTCAAGTGCATATGCCCAGTGACCTCACGATAAGTATCTCTATACTATCCTTGTGCCACATACTGTGCATGTGCCACATACTGTGCTTATGCCATATATTGTGCATGTGCCACATATTGTGCTTGTGCCTTATACTGATGTGCTTGTGCCTTATCATGTGCTTGTGCCCTATACTAATGTGCTTGTGCCTTATCATGTGCTTGTGTCATATACTGATGTGTTTGTGCCTTATCATGTGCTCGTGCCTTATACTGTGTTTGGTGCCTTATACTGACTTTATTATCGGAGCTTATTTCAGGGTGCACACCCGTCCCCTCAGGCTCATTCACAGGTGGCTTTTTACAATCATTCCTCTACCAGCTGAGCAGCTACAGACGCGTGACATGTATGGGATTTTTTCCCTTTCAATATCAACTTTGCTAAGTCTCAAGTGTTCTTTGGTAATGTTGAGCATGAGCTATCTAGAATAATAGAAGAATGGCTTGGTATCAAGAGAGGCAAGTTGCCAGTTAAATATCTTGGCCTTCCTCTCACCTCAACTAGGCTCACGAATAAAGATTGTATACCTTTGATGGAGCGGATTCAACAGCGAATGGCATCGTGGAAAAATAAGTCTCTCTTATGCGGGGCGGCTGGAGCTTATTAAGTCAGTGCTTAGTAGTTTTCCGCTTTATTGGTGCAACGTGTTTTACCTTCCGAAAGCAACTATACTTGCTCTAGAAAAGATACTTGCTCGATTTTTATGGAGTGGAGTAGAGATGGACAAGAAGCAACATAAGGTCTCTTGGATCACCATTTGCAAGCCTCAAGAGGAAGGTGGTATGGGGTTCAGATCGCTTAAAGACTGGAACAAGTGTGCATTGATGCGTAGAGTATGGGAAATAGCTTCACATAGAGATTTTATATGGGTTAACTGGTTCCATAATAAATTCCTAAAAAAAGAGTCCATCTAGAGCATGGCCATGCCTTTAGCCCCTGCTTGGAGCACTAGAAGTATCCTAAAAGTCCGATGTCTTGCGATGAAGGCAGCAACCCATCTTATTGGCGATGGTAAGCATAGAAAATCTGGCTAGACCCTTGGCTGCCTCGGGGTATTCTTTTATGCCAAGGATGGTCGATTGCACTGCCTATGAATGGGCTTGAAAGAAATATCACAGTTGACCAGTTGCGTGACGAGAATCATTGGAGGTTACCTAGTAATTCTGAGCCTAGCTTGGTTGATGCATGGGCTGAGATTGACAGAATCCAAGCAATAAACAATGCAAGTGACCAGGTCATTTGGAAACTCACGCATAATGGTACCTTCTCTTTCTCCTTAGCCTTGGCCTCTATCCGGCCTTCTCAAACTTCTATAGGTTGGAGTAAATTGGTTTGGTTTGCGAGTCATACTCCTCGCCATGCTTTTATATTGTTGTTGGCAGTGAAGAAGGCTTTGATGACCAAAGATAAGCTCATCGAATGGGGAACAACTGATTGCAATCGATGTGTCTTGCGTAGGTCTGCCATGGAGAATCATGACCATCTATTCACCCAATGTGTCTATGCAGAGATCTTGTGGAAGAATACCTCAGACCTAAGCCTTTTTAAGGTCCGTAGATTTGTTTGCTGGGTGGATAAGGTGAGATGCTATGGTCATAAGTGGACATCTAATAGCTTTGTGAACCAAGTTCGGCGGCTGGCTTTTGGAGCTTTCGTTTATCATATTTGTAAGGAGCATAGTAGGCATTGTTTTCAATCAGTTCAAATGCCCCCTACAGTGTTACTCAATACGATTAGAGAGGAGATGGCAATCGAGATAGCGGGGCTGCTTGCGGATGACCCATATTAGATGGATCTCTTGGATGCCTCCGGAACAAGGAATTATCAAGCTTAGCACTGATGGTGCTTTGGTTGGAAACCATGGTGGGTACGGTTGCATTTTCAGAAACTCAGCTGGGAGGCCATTGCAGGCAGTTGCGGGGGCTCGGGAGGGCAATTCCGTGCTTGAGATGGAAGTGTTTGCCATTAAAAGGGGATTACAAGAGGCAGAAAGGATGGGGTTCCTTAATGTCCAGATTGACTCAGACTCGCTTTGGAGCGTGAAATGCATCAGGAATGAATGTCACCGAGCAACCTTGGAAGCTATGGGGCTTATTCTTTGACATTGACATCATTCGCTAGGCTGGAGCTAGTTGAGATTCGGCATATTTCTCGAGAAGCAAACAAAGCCGTGGACTATCTTTCTAAATTTTGTACTTCTAGAACTGAGTTGGTCTTAAAGAGTGATGAGTTTCTCCTATGTCTGTTAAAAATTGTTTCTGATGACTTGAGGGGGGTGAAAAGTGTTTCTGATGACTTGAGGGGGGTGTCAATACATTAGGATGCAACTCATTTTGATGTTTTATTAATGCTGGTCGGGGTCTGCCTAACCCCAGCTTTCCTTTCCCCAAAAATAATAGCTTAGATGCTCTCATATCATCAGATCGGCCAACTGTTTTGTTCACAAATTGGCAGCCTTCGGCATTAGTTCCAGAGTTCCTTGAACACCTTTATTCAAGAACTGGTCAATCAAAGATTATTACTTGGTTTCGTCGTTGACAAATGAAGAGATATTGGCATGCTGAAACTAAAGTAGGGGTTTGGTCAATTTGAGTTGCCTATTTTCGGAATCAATGCAGGTCCATTTACAATGCTTTATGAGTTTATGTTCGAGTATTTAACTCATTGCATCTTGTGAGGCAGCAATATTGTCTATATAGTTTCATCTTTGACTTGGATAGTTGTGTTAAAAGAACTTGCAGTGATCAGAACCTTGTAATCCTCAAACATATACAACCAATCTAAAATTACAAAATGAACTTAAAATCAAAATAACCCAAAATGAACTTACATCATTGCCTCCGGATCTCAATCTAAATAAACATAATTAGCATTTATCAAGTGAGCAGACTGGCTCAGACACTAATGATATCACTTTCCTAAACTCCTCTTTGATCTTTTTGCTGGTGCAAACAGGCATTACCGACTGACTAAAATTGGCCTTGTTTTCTATTAAAAAGGATGAACTGAATGATTCTGATTAAGATCTACGGAGAGCTGGGGTATTGTAAACTACTACACTGATTAACCCATACTGAAAAAGTGAGATTAGATAAGCATTGTTCAATACATCAACCACCTACACGGCTCCCGCAATTTCTCTCCATCACTGGACACAAATACATTTGATAATACATATAATCACGATACTGAAAAAGACTTTCACTCATGCATCTAAAAGTTACAATTGATACGTGAGAAGAGATTGAAACGAAAATAGGGTTAGGGTATTGTACGTCATGGATTCCTCTAAGCCAGAACATGGTGGTCATCAATCTGTGCCTTGGCAGGTATAATGCAAATTTTTCATTACCCTTGGTGTTCAGTTCCCGTAGTAGTTAACAGCCCGCTTAGCATGTACATATCGGGCAAGACAAGACAGCAGGAAACAATCCAATGTTGCATGTGGGCTGAGATATTTGAAATGCACAAGCTCACTCCCTCAAAGCAACAAAAAATTTATCCACGTTATAGGGTGAACGATGACCAAAAGAATTGCATTCCCCCTCTATGTATATCAGTATCAGTTCACTCATAAAACTTCTTGAAGAGCTAGTTTCAGCTCCTGTGCAGCCTTTGAAACTGACCCCCTTCTGTGAAGGGGAAAAAAAAAGTGAAAAACTGACACGAACAAACAGAGTAAAACTGCAAACCAGGTACTGAACGAATAAATACTCACCTAGTAAGAGAAGGAAGGCAGCGCTTCACCTTTTCAAGCTCAACAAAGCATATATTGCAACGCTCAAGCCTGTGGATATTAAAAATGTGGTAGCAATCCTTCTTAGAGTCAATAATCTTATCTTATAATAAAAATAAAAACAGAAACTTCTGATATGTGAAGGCAGACACACCTCTGCTCTGCCTGAATATCCACACCAACAGATGAAGATGCTGATACTGTTGATTGGATTACAGACCCAAAGATTCTGACAAGTTTCAACAACATTTCCAGAGAAATGCCTAAATGCCTGAAATTAGTACGGGCTGTCAAATACTGGCATTTCAACCCATCAAGTAATGGCCGAAATGTTGACAAAGTAAAATACTAATTTGCAAAGGGGTGGATTTGATCATTTGAATCGAAGCGTATATCAAGCAATCCAACAAAATAGTTTTCCACATTGAGAGAAAGAGACACGACATATCAACTATGTATTAGATATCTCTAGATCTTCCATAATCTATTATAATTTTAAAAAGCGTTATTTTTACTATCCTATCAACAACTATTAACAAGACGTCACTAGCAGAAAGTGAAGTCCGTTTATTAATGCAGAAAAAAAAATCTACATAAAGAGAAAAAGCATCATTGACTTGAACTGCTGAACAACTTCTCAAAGAAGCAGACGATGAATATTACCATCAACGCTATGATTTACACAATTTACAGAAACCTTTTCCCAACTTAAAAATCGCAACTTCTCATACATAAAATTCTAAATCCATAAATCAATCATACTATCACCTATGTTGCTGACACAAACAAGGGTGTCAAAATCTGACACAGATGCAAGGTGTCAGTTTCAGCGAATACGGGAAAAAATGGATTCAAGAGCATGGGGTTTATAAAAATAATTACCGATCAAAAAAAATTTATCATATATTAAATTTTATATGAAGAATTTTATAAGAGATTTCCATGGAACGAAAATAATAATTATTGCAAGCAACACTAAATAAATAAAAAATCTATATTATATTTATAAGTCAAATAGATCATATTATGTTTTTAAAAGATAAATACAATGATAATTCTATCATATACTTAATTTGGTGATGTTTTACAATTTTATAGTTCATCACAGAATTTAAATAAGGAACGTATTGAAGTAATGAATAGATTAAGAAGTTCAAATAAGGAATATATTGAAGTAAATAATAGATAATAAATATAAATTTCATATGCTAATTTTTAAGAAGTATTGATAATAGTTGTTCTAAAAAACAACAGATGATGTATATTACCATTAACGCTATGATTTATACAATTTACAGAAACCTTTTGCCAACTTAAAAGTCGCAACTTCTTATACAAATAATGTAAATTTCTAAATCCACAAATCAATCATACTGACACGGACAAGGGTGTCAAAATCTGACACGGATGCCAGGTGTCAGATTCAGCGAATACCAAAAAAAATGAATTCAAGAACATGGGGTGTTTTAATTTTAATTTAATTACCGATCAAAAAAAATTATCAAATTTTAAATTTTATATGAAGAATTCTATAAGAGATTTCCATGGAACAAAAATAAAAATTATTGCAAGTAACACTCAATAAATAAAAAAATCTATATTATATTTAAAAACCATATAGATTATATTATGTTTTTAAAAGATAACAACAATGATTACTCTATCATATAATTAATTTGGCGATGTATTACAATTTTATAGTACATCAGAGTTTAAATAAGGAATGCGTTGAAGTAATGAATAGATCAAAAGGTTTAAATAAGGAATATATTGAAGTAAAGAACAGATAATAAATCTAAATTTCATATGCTAATTTTAAAGAAGTATTGATAATAGTAGTTCTGAAAAACAACACACAGGTCTGTGACTTGGTGTTATCATGTCACAAGTCCACACCTACTGACATGGGACATGCCTATAGAGTTAGAGTCTGAGCAACATAGACTATCACTATCATCAATTTCATGTCTGCCTTCCTCATCTCTTCCAAAGCACGCATTATGGAATGCAACTTTAGTAAACACACACATACACATATGGAGGAATACCTTGGATTCTGAAGCCTTCAAAATAAAGCAAACAAAGACAATATATATGGAATGCAACTTTAGTAAGAACACAAATAGGACGAAGACAGCTGTTAAGATAGATATATCCTAAAGCAACTAGTTCTGATATCTTGGCTCCATCATTCATAATGATGAAGAAATTGAGGATGAAATTTTCCATAGAATTAGAGATGAAGTGCTATGTGACCAACGCATTCCAATCAAACTAAAAGTAAAATTTTACAAGAAGTGATTGGAACTATATGTGCTTTATAGAGCAGAATGTTGAGCTACTAAGAAGCAATACATTAATAAAATTAGTGTAACCAAGATGAGGATGTTGAGATGGATGAGTAGAAAGATAGGAAAAATAAGATTAGAAATGAGTGCATTTGAGACGATCTAGGATTGGCTCCAATAGGTTATCAAATAAGGAAGAGTCTAATAAGTAGGTTATAACCATGGTTCAAAAACTAGATAAGTTGACTCAACTTGAAAGTTAGCTAGGTCAAGTAACACAAAAAACTCGTCAAAAAAATTTTGATTCAGTACAACTCGGAATATATATATATATATCTTTGTATTTGTGTACATTATGTGTTCGTGTGGGTGCATGCATGCATACACATAGGAAATACTATATAAATTAGTTGAAACAAATAACAAATTAAAAAAAAAGACATTTAACTCAATTGTGACTAGAAACTTAATTTTAGTTAATATATGAGACGTACGTCATAGACACAAAAACAAGTTTCAAGGCATAAGGCATGTACCTCATTTGAGCATCATGAGGTTTAAGCCTCATGATTGAGCCTCAAGGCGTTTTCTTTAAGCCTTGCCCCGAGGCGAGCCTCAAAGCGTAAGACTCGCACACTTTTTAAAACACTGGTTAAAAGAACCCAAAGTAGGCAGGTTTTGCAGCCCAAAAAAAATTTGATGCATAAACAGTGCAACGTTTGAGTTTAGGTTTTAAAAAATAAAAAAGACAAAAAATCCCCTTCTTTGACTCGACCAATTCTAGCCAATCGAAAAACTTGACTCAATTGAGTCACCCAAGTAACTCGGCGAATAGTGTCTCCTTTGAGTTTTGAGGCGACTCGACTTCAACACTCGCAGAGTTTTTGAACTATAGTTTGGACACATTCAATAGAGATTAGATACTAAACGGATTTGGTATCCTTCACCACTCTTTTTTACCTTCTGAATTTTTGGTCATACCCAAAAAAGGAGAAGCATTTTGGTGGAGGAAACAAACATACTGACAGGTGTACTTTTCTGCCCCCCCCCCCCCCCTTCCGTCTTTTTAACTAAATTTTTGAAGGGTAAAAAAGACAACTGAATGTTACCAAATTCACGTCTCGTGAACTGTAACAGTCCCCATATATATATATATATAAGTCCTAGGTCTGGCCACTCCCAAGAGGTGCATAATCTGAAATTGGATGGAATCATTCCGCCAGAACTCCATGTGAATCAACACCTTCTAGCAGCTCATATATATCCAAAATTGGTGAGATGCAGTGCACCCAGATGACATCCAATTTTTCACCTTTTTTATTTGAATAAACCATTAAAAAAAAGGGTTCATTACTTACTCGAAACACTGAAACTACTTTCCAACTCAATCTTGGAATTCGACAAGAATTAGAATTCAGATAATGTATCCTAAGGTTCAAATAAATTCATAGGATTCTTCTCTAAGGACAATCCAAACCATAATTTGTAGGATGTGTTTCAAATTGCATAATTCAACCCATAATCCATAATATTTGAACAACAGTGATTAGGGAGATTCAACTATTTTAGACATGCAGTTAGAGAGATTGTATTGAGCAAACCCTCTAGATAATAAGTGGACTTGCTCTTGGCAAGGATAACTGCCTACTGGAAATAAATGATGTTCTGACCCATTGATGGTACAAAGAGCTAAACATTTAAGCTGTGCTGAGTGCCCAAGAGAATACACCAAAAGGGCAAAATGCTTACCTGTCTATCTTGCTTTCTAGAAGGCCTGAGAGAAGCGGCAGGAGGCATGTGCAAATATCCAGTGTAACAATCTCACTCTTTTCCCTCAAAATGCTGACTACATCAGCAAGGACCTACATTCCACAAAATACAAACACTGAAATATTAAAGACTAGTCAAAATTAGTGCTGCAACCACCCTTGATAAAATACTTACAGCATGATCACCCATCTTTTCAATTGCACTAATGCCCTCCTTAATATCATTCCTTTCCAAATATCTGCGGACTATCTGCAACAAGACAACAATTATATACAAACTTTTAAAAACCAAAAAATTTAAGGGTAGTTAAAATTGAATGAAACTACAATCAATTGTTAAGAAATCATTGAATATTGTATCACCATCCTTTTGACATCTGGATCACCATCCTCGTTCCAAAAGTTTCAAGTTGAATTAAGATGCAAGCCGGAAGCTGAGGCATTTAAATGTAATTTCACTATTGATCATCTTTGTATACTTCATATGGGCATTGTTACAAAACTCACAAGAAATGTCCACCTTCTCCCAAGAAAAACATCTAAAGTTATAACTCTGATTTTATCGCGGTATTTTAAAAATCTCGCAAGAAATTCGATTTTATCTTTTTATCGCGTTCATATTGCGAGAAACACCAAATATCGCGAGTTATACTCTTTTCTATTTTCTCTTTCAAAATATCGAGATATTTTTTTCAATCAGTTTACATGCTTTTAGAGAGTTAAGTTACCGCGATATTATGGTTTATGGTAAATGTTTTAAAGTTTAGTTGATGAATTTATAATTCGTGATATTATTACTATGTCCTGTAATTTACATCATTTTTAAAAATAATTTACATCATTGTTTTAAAATCTCCTGAGAAAAACTTCGCTGGTAAAAACCAGAGAACGAGATTTGTAACACTACATATGAGTAATCTCAGACTTCTTAGTCATCGGATAAAGGAGAGCCCAGAAAAGCAAGCTATTGTCGCAAGAATTCCAAACAGTACCCAAACTTCTCACTAAATATCACTAATGTTGTGACACTGTATGAGACACTATCATTACTATTGAATCACATCACAATCTTAAAAACAGATTTGAGTCAATGATTTGATTATGATTTGTCTACTTCCGATTCAGTACACTTTTTTTTTGATCGGTAATCAAGCAAATATATTAAAAACAAAAAGATATGGATACAAAAACACAAACATGTGCAAAAAAACAAGAGTTTACAAGCAAATAAACTCAAAAGCAATTGTAGCAACAACAGTCCTGACTCCTAGCCTAAAAGCTCCGCAAGAAACCGGATGATCGCAGCAAGTTTACACAACAGAAGTTATGCAAGAATTTATAAAACAAGTAACAAGATGACTGATTTCCACGAAGAAACCTTGATTCAAAAAGATGCTTTGGTTGATGCACCTTGAAAAAAAAGCAACATAGCTTTACAGTATTACGATTGCATTGATTTGAAAAGCGTTGTGATTGCCAGTTGTTTACTTAACTCCTTTTCACTTACGTTTTATGAATGATTTCTTTCTGTCCTTTTCTTCAGGTATGAAAGATGACATGCAACATCAACCAATTATATCTGGAACTTAAATCCATCTAATTTGTACTCAAATGATCAGAATTTGTAAAAGAAAATAACCCAGAATTCAATATTAATCTTAAAGAAGATTTTACTCCAGATAGGAAAAAAAGAGAAAACCATAAAGAACTAATAGAAAGGATGCTATGGCTGGTAGACCTTAACAGGAACAACAGACATGCAGTAGAATTATCATGCATGAAGGCACATTTTGATACAAGGTTGTGAAGTCTTTATCATGGCTTGTTTATGTTTCCCTCCTATTAGTATTTTCAAAAGTTCAAAGTTAGTAAACCAGTATCATACTTCGGTTTCTGTTCCAGAGTTTCTTACATGGTTTCTATGTCACAGGAAAAAAATGAGTTTTTATGATAAGCAGCAGCTTTCCAGTGTCCTGAGAGCGTCTTATCTGGGAAATAATTTCCAATTGAGTACATAAGCTAGAGAAATTGAGAAAGTTACCTCGACTTTCTTGTATGCCACAGGTCCAGATAAGTATCTTAATCTTTTAAAGCTAATTTATAGAAATTATATATTCAGACAACTTGCAAAGAACCCTTATTCTCGATACAAACAAGTAATTATGCAAGAACTAATCCATCTATATGGACTACTTTTGACTATGCTTCACACACACACGCGCACGCACGCGCACGCTCGCACACACACACACGCAGTAGTTGCACTGAGGGAGAGATATTAATAGCAAATACAATGAGAAATTGATGGAAAATAAAGTTAATCCTTTTATCTATTTGAAGTCACCTGTAATTTGGTTAAGCGGGACTGCATAGATCCAACAAATTGATCATGTTGTTCCATTAGATCTGCAATAGCATCCTCATCACTAGCAGACACTGTTTCTTTTTCAGCAGATGGATGGCGGCCCCTCTAGTTAAAGCATTGAATAAAAATGAATGTCAGACAAAAAGCACATTTGCCATCATTTCCATAATCGAGATAATCATAAACTAAGCATTTATATATATATATATATTAAAGAACATCAGGAGAGATGTAGACGAAACAAAAGGATGTTCAAGTATAAGTTAGACTTGAATTTTTAACTCATACATGAAAAGGACACAATTTATTCACAAGCCTACCAAGAGAATTAAATAGTCAGGAATAGATAGATAATGTGGTAGTTCAATATATGCCCAAACAACATAGAAAGAAAGTTACTATCTTCCATGGACTTCGAGAAGGTAAGCATCTTGCGGGTCCATACTTGTGGACAAGGACTCGGACACGGACATGCAGAACATGCCTGTATTTCTTAGAACTACTATTCTACGTACCACTTTAAATATAGCATAAGAAAGTTAAAATTATTATTTGTTCATTACTTCATTTGCTACAATTAATGTCCTATTTATCAATTTTGATGGATTGAAATACATGATGCTATCTGAAAATTAAATTCACATGGATTGTTTAGTACTTGATAGATTAATCATGTAATATATTAATTATAGTTAAAAATTTAATATATGTTATATTTGACTTGTGAGTGCCGTATCTCTAAATTTAAAAATTTTGATTTATTGTTGTTGTTTGCAATAACATATGATTTCATATTTAATTTGTTCCCTTTGCAATCTCTCATAGCATTCATGTAAATTTAAAATATAGCTATTTCTCTTTTAAATAATAATTAAAATATCATCAGCGTTCTCGAATCCTTTCTTTTTTTGGTTCACCAAATCTGACACCTTAGATTCCGACACACATCTTCGTATTTTCTGCAACTTATAATGTGTGTTCTAAACAAAGCTAGTCATTCTAAAATGTAATTTTGAAAGCCGTGAAGAGTTAAGAAAAAACTGTGGTTCAAATGATTGGTTGACCTCCTAGACAGGGGTTCCAGAATTCACTGATTCCAAAGTTCCACCAGGACATCTAAATCATTCAAGGACAACCTGGAAATGGTTAGACAGGAAGAACTAATCCAAGATTGCCCTCATCGTGTAGCCCAGTGGGGATATATCCAGATTTTCTTAGAGAAACTCGGATACGTCTTCGGGATTTATCATCTGATATTATAGCATTTTAAAGTGTGGAATTCAACCGTAATCAATCAATCTAAGTCTAAGGAATAAATCCCCAATATAATACTCTAAATCAAAGCTCAAAATATCCCCAAATTAGAGTAACCAAAATTTAGGATTTTTACTCCTAAATGAGAATAAATCTGAAATCTTCAATGTTATGCTCAAATAATTCAAATAACTTCAACTAACCAAGCCTAGGATTTTGAAATTGAATAGTTCAGCTATTAGGGTTCAAAATATTAGAGAAAAGCAAATTAGTTGATTTCCTTGATAATTCATATGACAGAAAATAAAAATTTATCAAGTTATGGTAATCGGGAAAAAAAAATTTGATCAGTAATTATCTAGTGTATTCATATAACGAAAAAAGGGGAAACAACAGTTTAAGGATGATAAACTGAATGGAAAAACAGAAAATACAAAAGTAATAAGCAACGGGGAAGTATAGAAATTGATCTTCTCACACCAAAATATCCCTCACTTCCCCACCCCACTACGAGATGGATGATCATTCCACAAGCATACAATGGATACGAGCTAAGGTGCAAGGGGTTGGAAGAGGAGAAATTGTCAAAGACAGAACTATTCCTTTTCTTTCCAACCCCACCTTGGAAAGTGTTGGACTAGCCTACGCCCTTGGATGACTTCCACGATTTCTCCAGGTAATAAGGAGGAACAAAAGACCCTCAAACTAATTCAACACTAGCAAGCTAAAGAGAACAGAAAAATCTGCCAAAACATTCTTCAAAATTTCGTAAGACTTCTCTCTAAAAGAGCAACATAGCATGTTTATATGGAAAGAGGATGGCCTTTTAACCTAATTAGACTCTAATTGACTTTAGAAATAAATAACTTCTAAAGGTATCATGGGTGTGGCTAACTCCCTAGATCCTTTCATTGGGTTCAAACTGGGTAATAGGGTCGACATCCAGTTCTAGCATGATGTTTGTGTTGCCAATCAAGGCTCAAGAATGAATTCGGAATCTATTTTCTCTCTGGCTCTCCATAAGAGGGCTTCTATTGCTCTCCATAAGACAGCTAGTAGTCTCATTTTGGTCTTATTGTTTTCCTTTTCAGTTTGCTCTCTTTTCTAGTTTACATCTCTGTAAACTGCTTATAATTATCTATATTATATCTGGCTTACCGATCAAAAAAAAGAGGGCTTCTATTGCCGAGTGCATGAAGAGGCTGTGTAACAGTATAATCTAGTGCCCTTGATTAAGGAGAGACTTAAATGATTGAGAAGTTGTCGATCTATAGAGACTTCTGGCTCGGTTGAGTTCCTACTCCTCTAGATCTCAGATTAGTGATTGTAGGGTTTGGTCCCAAAGCAACAGCGGTCGATTTTCATTCAGATCACTCTTGCGATCCTTTGACTCTACACATTTGCGCTCATTTCCTTACAAGACTGTCTGGGCTAACCATGTTCCCACGAAGGTATGCGAAGGTGGAGCTTCACTAACCGTTACTATCTGCATTGTCTGGTCGTTGTTGGGCTCTGGGCTTTTTCTTGGCTCGGATGGGTGTGGAGTGGTCTTCTAGTTTTCCTTTTTGAGCTTCTTATCTGGTTGGAATCAGATGACTTTGGTGGGTACTAAGGAATCCATCTGGACCATTTTACCCAATGCGATCTTGTGGACTATCTAGAAAAAGAGGAATGATCGTGTATTCGACAATTCCTCTTCTTCTCACCACCGTATCCTGCCCCGTGTGCGCCACTCGATTGTGAACTGGAGTTCGTCTACTCAGTTGGGTCAAGAAGTGAGGAATGTCGTTGCTTGTTACAATGCTATTTTGTATTGATTTCTGTTTTTCCTCTGCTCTGTTATTGTTTGCTTCCTTCCGTTCCTAGTTTACATCTCTGTAAATTGTTACTTCCTTTATATATATATATATATATATATATATATATATATATATATATATTTTACCGATCAAAAAAACTAGTAATGACCATTGACAATAGTAATTGTCCATAAGCAACTTATTAAAACACCTAAGAACCAAAATTTAGTGAAAAATACCCCTCCTAACAAAATCTTCAAAAATTGCCTATATTTATGAAATTGCCACTGAGATGAAAGATTTTTAAAATCTCTTGAAAAAGGAGTTTCCACTCAATATAGGTGTCACATCTTACGGTAACCCTACCATCCTGTTTTGTTAGCTTGGTCTGGATCGGTCCTTGCGAGCCCCACTTGGTTTCGGACCTCTTTTTTGCTGAAAATAAGTCCCGAATTGAGTTGGAATTGAACCACGATAATCTCTATATCCTCTGCTGAAAAATAAAGACTAAGACAGGAGTTTCGTGGAAAAAAAAAACCCTTTATCAGATTTGAACCATCACATTACCTCAATTAGGGAAAAACAAATTTTAGTAGCCATCAGTAATTATTTGTCACTAATTCATACATGTTTTCCATTACAACCAAAACTCAGATTTTTGGGAGGGTTGCCTTTTCCAATTAATATAATAATTAAGCCACACAGATATGAGTACGGTTCTTGTCCTTTAGACAATTTATTTTCGAAAACTCATTTTTCATTCTTCTTGAATCTAAATTACGATGAGTGTGGGTATACCAATTTTTACTAGGTTAGTAACAAAGAAAACTAGATATATCAGTAGGTAAGAGTATAAATTTATGGCTTCCAAATTTCGATTCAACTGCGTTCTCCGAGTAATGTATAATGCAATTGTCAATAATACTGCTAGTTTCTGTTTCTTTCAATAAAGCTCTGCAGCTTATCAAAAAACAAATAAAATAAGAAAAGCAGGGAATAGCACAATTCACAGTCAAAAGTGACCAGGAAACCAGCATACCGAATTCAGTGAGAGCATGTTGACAGCCGATACTGTCTCAGGGGAATTACTTGATGTTGGCTCCTCATAGTCAGGAGATTTTTCTTTCTTCTCCCAGCTTGCAACAAGTGATCGTGTCCTTCCTAATTTTTTTTTAAATAACAACTATGTCAGGCTTGTTGAGATTTCTCACAAACATCAACAATGACCAATAAAAGATATACCTCCTTTTTGAACTTCAGCAGAACTTGCATCTCTGTCTGTTTTACGCACCCTCAGATCATCTGAAACATAAGTTTAAAGCTTAATCATCTTAGGTAGAACACTTCATATCAGAAGCAAGGCATACATAACAACTATTAATAATTAAAATTAACGTCCCAAGAAACAGATACGTATAGCTTCAAAAAAGGAGACCTTCAAGGTGTCAAACTATAATAAAGGGGAATGAAATCCTTAAAATCAAGTAGCAAGGGAAAACGTAGAATGCACTTGCAAATTCCTGGAATATGAAATCTAATTAACTTACGGGTGTTGACAAAATCGTCTCGAGTTACTGACATCTGACCAAGTGGTTTAAACAAATGCAGTGATATTCTCTCTGAAGAATAACAAATTTTGTTTAGAAAGATGAGAAGAAATTACAATTAAGGTTCTTTTTCAAATAAACTTTACACTTGGGAAACAAATCTGCCAGTGCCTAGCTCTGTGCTGCATAGCCAGTCCCAAGTTTAGACAAAGAGTTGCATCAGGTTGGTTGATTGTGTAGAAAACTTTGCTAAATCATATAACATGAGAAAAAAAGCCGAACCCAAATAGGTGGGTCAAGGTACTGGAAAAGATAGTCTCCTATGCACAAATGTCTGAGTGACGTCTGTCTGAATCATCAAAATTCAAATACATCTTTGTTAAGGAATCAGCAAAACTGTTTTCTAGGCCAGGGGTATCAGGTATGGATTGATCAGATGTCCAAGTCAAATTCATTATGAAGAATGAATGCTAATAATCTATTTTTTAAGGTAAAGATTAACTTTATTCACAAGAAAAGGCATAGTAAGAAAAAGCTGAGGGCTGAAAGACGATCAACAGCCTAGTCAAAAACAATAAACTTTACAAAAGATCAATCTGCACATCCAACCAAAAAGAACCAAAACAATTGTTTAGGCTTCAGTTATCTTATTCTCATGAAAAGAAATCTTCATGCTTAGCACCATCAAAATCTTTTAAAGGAGAGCATTGAAAAGCAAGGTGTTTTTTTTATAGAGGCGATTATCCTCTTCTGGTGAAAGCTTGCCCTCAAAGATACAATTGTTACTCTCCCTCCAATGACTCCAATAAATAGCTTTGGGAATAATAGCCAAAGAATGACATTGCAGTACCAAAAGCACCCGGACACAATGTTTTAAAATGTGAAGGCGAAGCGTTAGGACCTCAAGATGCGTGAGGTGTAAGTCTCACAAGAAAGCTTCATGTTCTCTCATTTTAACAAATAAATAAAATATAGGAAAAATTGCAAAAAGATTCAAAAAGTTAATGAAAGATTATACTATATATATATATATGGAGAGAGAGAGAGAGAAACATATATATATATATATATATATATATATATACTTATTTGTATTCGTGTACATTGTGCGTGTTCATGTGGGGCGCACGCGTACACATAGGAAATACTATATAAATTAGTTGAAACCAGTAACAAATTAAAAAAACGACATTTAAGTCTCAGTTGTGGCTAGAAACCTAATTTTAGTTAATGTATGAGATGTACGTCATAGACACAAGCGAGCTTCAAGGCATGAGGCGTGTGCCTCATGTGAGCCCCATGGGGTTTAAGCCTCATGGTTGAGCCTCAAGGTGTTTTACTAAAGCCTCGCTCCGATGCAAGCCTCGAGGTGTAAGCCTCACACACTTTTTATAACACTGCCCAAACACCACTCTGTTAGGCTCTCTATAAGAGTCCAAGGAAATATCCAATACATACTGAAGAAATAGAAAAGAAAATATCCAATGAATACCCAAAAAGGGGAGAACTTCATTCAGCACATGCTTTATAAGAAAATCTGCAATGCATAAGCAAATGATTGAATGGTTCCTCATCATTGCGCAAGAAGCACACATTCGTTAAGTCTCCATTTATTAATCAAGTGGTAAACAGTGAGAACTTTCTTCAAAACCGCTGCCCGAAGCGTGGACACCCTCGTTGGAATGCTGCTTGTCAAAACTAAGCAATAAGAGAAGGAAGAATGTCTATGACACTTCAGTGCTTAATAAAGAGTTTCACCGAAAACCTGCTCTTACCTCCCTCGTCCAAACTCTCCTTCCTTTCTCAATCTTATTGGAAAGAGCACCATTTTGGCGCTCCAGCAACCTGATGAAAGCCTCCAGTTCCTAGTTACTAGCATCCCTTCTTGAACTTGGACCAAAACCACTTTGCCAGATATTCAAATGAAGCAGCTAGCTAAAAACGACTCCTCCTCAGCCATGTTGTAAATCTCCCCAGATTCTGTTTCAAATGCAAGTGCCCACATAAAACGTTGTCCTAAAGATCATTTTGTTTCCCATAACAATTTTGTTAGAAGGCGCAAGTGGCTACATTTTAACCATCGCAGCTGGGTACCACACCGCCAGCTGCTTTTCAGGTGGGGCATATTTCGTCCACTTCTACCGTGGCTCCTCCACCCCCCGAAAGCAGAAAATCAGACACAATAGTCAGCTATCAGCTCTTTTGGAGAAATCAATTGAATCTTCAATATTCCTTTCCACATCACCTCCTTACAATCCAAGCATTATTGTAATCTTTCTTCCCCATGATTATTTTCCTACACAAGCTGTCAACTTCCTCTCCGTTTTGATGGCCCCAAGTAATTACACCCATAATGCTTTTTTTTATGTTATTTATGCATTTAGTACATGAGATGGTTGTATTAGTGTCTGACACCTTAGTGGGGGGAATTTTAGTCTTTATAGACTTTGAATTTAAAACAAAGTATGCGTCTAGACTAGTGTTGTGCGGTCAACACAATTCTTCTATTCTTTCTTCTTCATTCCTATACCTAGCGTATCAATGTCTACGTTGTATCAGGAGCAGATAACTTCCCATCGGAAGCTTGTGATGAGGTGGAAAAAAAAACAGATCTGACACAACAGCTGATAGTGAGATGTATGGAGCAGTTTTTTTTCCGAGACTGAATGGTAGTTTTTAATCTATTCCAAAATTCTAGACAGAAATATTAGTTTCATTTAATTCAGTTGAGATTTGAGTGTGGTGATGATTGTTTCCACCACTATATTACTGCCCCTTGCATTTTGTTTCTACAGGTTGGAGAACTGTCCTGGGTGGATTAGTCACGTCAAACAATAAAAGTGATTTGTGCACATCAGCTAGTTATTCCCTCCATTAAGGGTTTTGTGTGAAGCCAATGATTCCGGTATTTCAACAATAAACCCAAGTGTGAGCGAAATTGTCTTAGAATCTGTAGTATATCAGTGGTATAAAAAAATTTCCTGGATTTTTTAAAATCTTTTTCAAAATAGTTGAGACAATCCAAATCCAGAATTTGTTCAGTGGATGGTGAGATGTTTGTTGATAAATTTAAATTTCATGGTACTTAAGATTCCTTGAGGCTCTTTGCATTTGTTTTTCACTTCACCAATGAATTTTTGAAAGAGTCGCAGGTTTCACATTTAATTTTGTGACATTCGCAACCTTTAAAAAAACCTTTTACATTAGTCGCGGTTAAATAGCAAATGGCTTGCAAAGCCGCTGCAAGTAGTGACTACACAATAGCATGGAACCAAATATAAATTCGTATCGGCCATATCAGATTGATACGTATCGGATTGGGGTTACCAGTTACCCGATACAGAGATACGCTAGAATGACAAAAATCCTCTGTATTGACACAGTATCAGTCTTTGTCGTGCGTATCAGACAGATATACACCCGAAACGTAGTCCACAGTCCCATTTCTCCATCAATTTACATTACAAGCCATAGCTTGGACCCGATACACAACTTTTTTACTTAAAATATTATTTAAATAAATGATTTCAAATTTTACTTTTATTTACTTGAGATATTTATGTGTAAATAAAGTTATACTTCCCATTTGAATTCAATCAAAATTATGTTAGATCTAAATTCCTGAAGAATAAAAGGTCAATTTTCCAGTTCAATATCAAAATCCACTTTTAAGGGATTATGTCAAAATTTCAACTTTAATTTTCATAAATTCTACTACACCAAAACATTACTAAAGCTCAAAAGTCCAACAAAAAAAGTCTCATATTTTAGTTTTCAAAAATATTTCCATCTAAATGTCAACTAATAGAGTAACAGTTCAACATAAAAATACTTACATTCAAGCTTATAATTTACGGTTGTAATTCAATACATTCTTATTTAATTCATTAAACGTAAGGTTTTAATATCTAAATTATATTGTCTATACCCAGCTAAGTGACTATTGTTTGTGTTTTCATAGTTGTTTATCAGCATGATCGCCCTTTTAACTAGTACAATTTTTAATCCTCATATGTATGGTTATAAATGTAGTTGAGAGCCTTCATTTAGTTTTTTCTACCTTATATTTGCATTAAAAGAGATTTTATATAAGGTATTCAAGTTTTTCCTCGCGTATCCAAGAGTTCCTTATTGTATCCTGATTTTGTTTTGTTGTATCTATCTGATACGTTGATACGTATCCTGTATTCGATTTACCAATACAGCACCTGATACCGATATTTTGAACCATGCTCAATAGTTCCCCTCTGTAGGCCGCGAAGAGGAGGGGGGCTCAATATTAAACCTCTTTGTCTAGTCAACAAAGCTCTGTTAGGGAAATGGGTCTGAAGATTTGGGGAGGAGAGGGATAGCTTATGGCGGGCAATTATCGTGGCTAGGTATGGGTCACTCTAATGTTGGTATCCTAAGGAGGTCACAGGTTCGCACGGGGTAGGGTTATGGAGGGGGATCATGGCAGTGGCTAGCTTAGTATTGCCTAATTTTAGATTTAGGGTGGGATGCGGTTCGGAGGTCCGTTTTTGGAAGGATGAATGGTGTGGCCCTGCTAAACTACAGGATGCATTTCGCAGTCTTTCCCTTCTAGCGAAGGATAAGGACGCTTTCGTCGGGGAATATTTCTAGGTAAGTGAGGCCGGAGTGGTTTGGTGTCCTAAGCTATGTCGTGATCTGAATGATTAGGAAATCAAGGTTTTGAGTAGGCTCCTAGGGTGACTTCTCTCTTCCCCTGTGGATCCTTAGAGCAAAAATGTTAGGTTGTGGATTGGAGACAACAATGGGCGATTCTCAGTTCGAAACCTGATACGATCATTGGAGTTAGCTTCATCTGTTCCTGTTCCTCACAAAATGGTTTAGACTCCGGTCATTCCTACAAAGATACCATTCTTTCTTTGGAATGCAACATTTAATAAGATTTTAACTTGTGAGCATTTGAAAAGTAGATAGTGGCGTATGACCAATAGGTGCTTCATGTGCCTCCAAGCAGAAGAGTCCGTGGACCACTTGCTATTACCTTATCAAATCGCGAGATCAGTTTGGGGATCTTTTCTCTCTCGAGTAGGGGTGGTTTGGGTCTTCTCTTCCTCCTTTCAAAAACTTCTTATCATGCTGGCTTTGGGTAAGTGCGGATGGGGTACGAAATGCCATTTGGTCGGTCTTTCCTGACGTTGTTGCTTGGACTCTTTGGAAAGAACGAAAAAAGGTGGTGTTTGAAAATTCTTCAACTTCTCTTCCAAGGATCTATGACAGCATCCAGTTGCATATTTTGGAATGGTGTTCCACTTGGCAAAAGGGCGAGGATGTGAGTGAATTCTTGGGGGACATAACCTAAGTGCTCCCAAGACACGCTACTATCATTATCTTTTGTTGTGTTATTATTCCCTGTTCATTCTGAGTTTGCCACTTGTAAGCTCCTTGGGTTTGTTTTCTTTGCCTGTAATTGGTCTTTTCCTTTATATATATATATATGTTTGATTAGCGATCAAAAAAAACACCTCCCTTAACAAATAGACGACTTATGCAATTGATCTGCTACCATCTAATAAAATTTGAATTTTATCTTCCTACTTCTGAGCATGATAAACCCTCCTTGTAGAGCACATAAATACACAATCAACTCTATGCCTCCAATCACAAGACATGTCAGTCCTAGTGTTTCCACATCTCCTGCCACCTAAGGGCACGTCACCTTGTCTTCCTTTTGCCTCTTACTAATAGCAAACAGAGAACCAGCATTTATGCAGCAAGCCCTAGAAAAAAGGATTGCACAGCCACCCTCGCCCCGACCACATGCTCTATCCTAACGAACCTAACATCCTTCCTACCGCCTTTCTTAATGATAACTATAGCAAAGGAAGGAAGGCAATCACCACTTAGATGCAGCTTTTCCCATTCAATAACAATCTTTACAATGAAAATTCTGACCTATATCTTCGGATCAAGGTCTTTGGGTACATCACGTAGGTCTGAAACCATAGTTGCAAGGAGGGTTGCTCGATTCCCAGGAAGCTCGCTTCCATCATGTCATGTTTAGTGGTCAATGAGGGTTATGTATGTGGAAGGTGATGGGATAGAGCCGAGTCTACAGCCCAGATTGTAGACCCTGAGCAAGTATCATTGGATTGGAATCTAGAGCACCTAGTTCTCCACACGTATCTCTTTCTCTAACTTACACAGGGTTAGTTCCATAAGATGGTGTTGTAAATCTCAATCATAGAGAGAATGGTCTCTTGACTAGCATGTGAGTATGAGTAATAGGTACTTATAATGAACTTGATCAACTAATTGATACTTGATACCCTATGAATTTGAGTGTCTAATTGTATTAGAGTGATCAATTTTTGATAGATTGTCCTTAACTTGAGAGGTCGATATCTTCTCAAGTATTTGTCTGTGTAACTTTGATGTAGCCAATCGACAATGTCCAATAGCGAAACTAAACGCGGGCTCATTGGGTTATGTACACAATACTTAGAGTGTGTGAACTGTGAACACTCAACAAAGATTCTATCACCAATATTGAGTTGATACTTATCATACTAGACTCATAAATCCAGGTGGTGTTTATCGACGAAATGGTTCTCGGAATGATTAATTTCTAAATATAGAAAAGTAATTATTATTATTCTAACTAATTTTAAATTAGTTTTTGAAAGTTCAATTTGACGAAAAGTATCAAGTGAATCAATTCTCAACAAAAGCTAGGGACTTGATAGTATAAGACATTGTCCCATATGCTTATGTGCAGTATTAGTTGGTAGAAGGACTAAACTGTAAATATTTGTAATAAGAATTACTTACATGTAATTCTCTATTTTCTAGGTGTTTAATTATAATGTTTTAATGGACATTATTATAATTAGTGGAAGTCCAGATATTTAGATAAAATTATAAATACCTAATGAAATCAATTTTGGAAAGAAGTTTCCTAGTTCTAGTGTATTACTAAAAAGTAAAGCAGTGGGTCCCACAACCGAAAATAGGAGATTCCTTAGAGTCTTCTTAAGGTGTTTAATTTAATTATGAATTAAATTAATTAATTTTCTCCATGATAATTGCTACATAGTATAGCAAAGCTCTCCTAATATGTGATATGATAGCATCAAGGGTAATGGTGTATAAGAGTGAGTCCCGCCATGGGTGGGACATCCCACTCTCCTTCTGTTCTAATTTGGAAGTAGAAAGTTACAAAGAAGGAATCCTAATCTCATTGGGAATTTGACAAAAGCTAGGAATCCTAATCTAATTAGGAATTAGATTAAAGAAAAGGAATCCTAAACAAAATAGGAAAGACTCCAAGTTGACTCAAAACCCTTCTAATTAGAGGAGGTGTTGGAATCAAACTAGAAATATGCACTCCCTAGGGTTGGATGTTCCACACTACTCACAACAGTATATATAAGGGTTTTCTCAATGAGAAACCTAATCTCTAATTCTAAAAAGTGAACGCCCCTCTCCCAAAACAGACAAACGCCTTCCTCTCTCCCAATGTTTGGATGTGTTCCTTCCTCGGCTTGGATGAGTTCCTCCTAGAAGATCGATCAGGAGGTGATCATCAAGGAAAGAGAAAAGAAAGAGGAGCAACGATTGGAAGAGACATTAATTTCCATTGAAGAAAACCTTAAAGCTTAAAGAAGGTTCATGTGAATCGATAAAGAGGTTCTACACTTGACAAACTACATGAGTATATTTCTTCTAGATTAATAAAATCAAATAGAATCTAGGTTGGTCTTGGAATCGATGAATGTCAATCCAAGAACATGTAATAAAATTTAAAAAGAGGCATTCTTTCATAGACATCTCTTTCCATATGAGCCAAGTGTTCGTTAAACCTAATGATGCCTTCCATAATTATACTAGGAAAATATTTGCATACAATCTTGTGTCTATCCTCATTTACCCTCTCTTCGTACTCTTAACCAATATCGAAGAATCTTAAACGCGTGATTAAGTACTATAACACAACAATTAACATAAAAACAAATAAGATAATGTTATTATAAATTTAAAAAAAATATTGACTTCTAAGAATCTAAGAACTTTTTAAAATTATTTTCTAATACAATAATTATAAATTAATGTAAGTTCACATAGATAAAGATTAGTATATAGGTTTAATAGATTACACATAAACTAATCTCATACAAATAATAAGTAACTTAAAATCCTTTACATTCGTATATTTATTTTTTATTTAAAAAATCAATTAAATAGTTCATATACAAAAAAGAATTAGTATTGGAATTTAATAGACCACCATTAGAACACTAACATATAATAATTTCAAGCATATATGAGTAGTATATGTGCATTATCATGCAAATTTTGATGTATTTTTCGAATTTTAAAAAAACCTTAACAGGATAATTAAACATACTTCACTGAATGGTAAAAACAGTTTTAACTCAATCTCTGTGGAGTTTGAAACTCGCTTTCAATCGTTTGAAAGTAATGGAGTTTTTAATTTTAGGGTTCGAAGAAGAGGTTAAGGTTTAGAAATAGGATTCAAATAAGAACTCAATAGTGAGTTTGAGCTCAATATATAGGCCTCGAGTCAACACACTCGGTACTTATCACGCAATATCGATCGTATCGGTTCCAACTTCCAATTCGTATTGATTTACTCGATATTTTAATCCATGAGAGACCTTTCAGGAGGCCATCCACAGACTCCACACATACCAGCTTCATGTCAGCAACTGAAGATGTAGCTGTCATTGCAATAAGTGTATCATAACGACTTCCTCTGTTTTATATCCTCCACAAACCGATGGAAGAGGGTATGAGAGAATTTGAAATACCTAGATGACTTGCCTTGAAATTTCTCTGGTGGTGGTTGTATAACACCTCCAGATGCCCGACCTTGGTACAATTGGGGAGGGGGTAGTCTGATCAGGGGGATGACCATCATTCAGGTAGGACCCACACAATACACAATGCCTCAATAACAACTGGCCCAAATAAAAGTTCAAAGGTCTTCTTTTGTGGGGTGCCCCTAATGCTGGCCTTAAAGCCAACCAGACAACCAATAAATGGATCTAAATTTGGGGCCTTAAGTTCACCTAATGGTGCAGAAATTGGGGGAAGACTGTGCACATGGCGTACTAGAAAAAAGGATACCTTCGTCCCAATGCTTTCAACTTTCCAAAGGGTGGCTTCTTGACTCTCCACGTTTTTTCAAGCTTATGTTGGTGGGGGGGTCGAGAAAATAGAGAGAACATGTCCCCCATCAAGTGGGCTCGCCTCTACTCTCACCAGCTTTTTACAACATGGTTTCTCCCTGTGTCTAGCATCCAATGCATGTGAGCCAATGTTTACTAATATGCACTGATATTTTAAACCATGCTCTTGAAACATCTATCACTAATGGTTTCGTCCAACGCATTAGGACAAGTGAGTCCCTACAATTGTATCATGCTGCCAACCATAGTAACAAAGTCCGGGTTCAGGATTTATTTGACGGGGGTAAGTTAAAAAAAAATTCAGGGTAATTTTGGGGGGGGGAGAATTTAAAAAAAAAATAAAAATAGGAATGTAATACCAACTAATCCATCTACCAATCTGGATGGACTGGCATCTCTTGCTATTTTAGACACTTATTCTAATTCCTAAAAAAAGCACTATTTAAACAAGGAGTCAAGCAAACTCAAAGAAAATTCACATAAGGTTTAAGCAAGCCTTATATAACTTAAGAAAGAAGAAGAATCAAGACTATATGTTTGAATATGCAATTCAGATTACATAAGCAATTTAAAAAATTTATCGAATCAGGAAAAACAACAATTTGAATAGATAAAATCAAAGAAGCAATATCTGAGTGTATTTATTAGGAATAACATAGTAATTTGGCACAATATAGAAATAGCTCAAAACAAATAGCAGTATAGCACAAACCATCATTTTCTCTAAGTTCGGTCGAAGTTCCAAGATTAATCAACATGCAAATCATCTTTTTCTCTTAGATCAATCGAATGGATATTGAAACTAAAAAATATTTCCGAATGGTGTTTTCTCTTTCGTCTCTTAGTTGGTGACTTCAGTTAAATGGGGATTTTTCAGTGTGAAATAAGTCTCGAGTTATTAGTAATAACCTGATAGTAGAAAGTTTATTTTGCCCTCCTTTTTTTGAATTCCGAATAAGCTTGAACGAACAATTTGTGAGAAATCCTCATTCACGATATGTTCAGAACAATTCGTCAGAAGCAAATAATTCGTGAACTAACATATTATTCATTAGTTTGTAAAAAAAAACATCGTTTAAAACTTTACCCCTTAAAAATGAATTATACGGGAACTTTGCTACTATGCTCACAACCTCATACATGTATTACAAATTCCACGGAATCTTCTTCCCTATTTTGAATAGACTCGACTTCTTTCTCATTTTGAATTGCCCTGCCACGCATAGGTAAGTGTTTTGAATACTCTCTGAAATTGGCATCTCAAGCATCTACACTGCCTGGATGTGGACCCAATCCCCCTGGCAAAACAAACTTCTTTCACCTCCTTGACATCCTGACCCTTAATATTGCAAACTAAAGGGGTTCAAGAGCCACGTCACCTCCTGAGCTGTCAACACTCCCAACTAGTCACCATATTCATTCTCAAGACAAATCAAACGCTTCTGGAGGTTCAAAACATCCTCTAGACTGGTGGGACCTCCTCCACCTTTCTTTTTACCTACCTCTTCCACTTAGATACTTTACTTACTCATAAATGCTAGGGATGCTTGGCCCAGCACCTTTAGCAATGGGGTTACAGGATTTGGACTCCCTATCAAAGAAACCTCCCAGTATCACCACTCTCGCGTTGAATGTCAAATGACTCTCATATCAAGAGATGAAGGGATTAGATTGAAAATCCTCTCATACCCCACTCTCCTCTGTCAACTCGTGTCGCGGTTGGTTTTTATGGACTGCGCGCAGTAGTTGTCGATGGCCAAGAAAGAAGTTTGGACCAGCTGACCAGGTGTGACGAGGAAGTCCATGGACTCTGATCCACAATAGAATCACACCAGCCTCCCTTCTTGGGTGTTGACATTTGAGTGCCAAACATCCAACCCAACATAAATGACCCACATAAGTGCCTTCAATGCCTCTCCTTCCGAAGAAAAGATAAACAAAAGCAAGCCTCCCCTCAAGATCTTTTATCTTCACTACTGAAGATGTGTGACAACTCTTGGACAGCCATCTCACAACTTCATCTTAACTCTACTTCGCCGTTGAAAGATCCCAAACAAGATTGAAGAAAAAATTCTCTCTTTTCTTCCCTTCCAGAGAGATGTGAACCCACTTTCCCAGCATCTCATTGACGACCTTAGCTTGGCCAAAACAGGGCAATTTCTCTGAGAGCCCTCACCTTCTATTTATGCTATACATCGCTGCCGAGGTTCGAAAAAGGAGCCAATGAGAAAAGAGGAGAAAGCATGCACAATGGAACAGGGAGAAAATACAGGCTGCCATGCAGGCATCCCTAGTATTTTCTCGCTATTCCGTCTCTTCAGAATCTTCTTGGACCTCCCTCCTAGCTTCTTTCAAATTAACAAATGAAAATGCAAATGCAAATATCATAAACCACAACATTCCTGGGAAACTGTTATGGTTTTTCCAAATAGAAAAAGATTGCTTCTAAACCTCAACAAGAAGGAAATGCCAGACAACACACATGCACTAAACCTCAACAAGCCAGAAATAGCCAAAAATGGTACATAAAATTAAACAAAGTGTTAAGTATGCTTTTGAGAAGTTAATACATACAAGTTTCATGCTGATAAGTAGCAGGAGACTCCTTCAACGAATTCATTCTGTGTTTCCAAGACCCAATGCATCTAATATCAATCACATTTTCAGCTGCAGGAATTCCTGGATTCAAGCCGTCAACTGCAGGAAGGACATTCTTATCTGTAACTTCACTCAATTCAGTGGCCTTATAATTCACAACCCCTGATTGGACAGAAACATTCGGCCTCTCCAAATCATCTCTGCTGTTTGAAAGTTTTCGGAAATCAGTTACTTTTGGCTGCAAGGAGAAAGGAATTGCTCTCCCAGCAGTATTAATTTCTTTTCGGGCATCATCTGACTGCTCCATCCTTGCACTAGTTCTGGGGACAATGACAGGCATCACGTCTGACTTGTTGAAGATTGGGAGATTGGTTCCTGAATGGGCCTTCCCAGTGTTCTTCTTAAGGTTTGTAGTGCTAGGTGCTGATGCTGAACTTGTTGCACTGGTCTTTGGACCAGTATTTGAATTGACTCTTTGAGGGGTACCAGGGATACTTCCTGCAGCTTTATTCAATATATATAACCAACAATAAGAAAAGATGTTGCACTTTGGTCTTCAGAAGGAAAAGAATAATAGTTCAGAAGTAATAACAACGAAGTATAACCAAAGAAAAGAAATAGTATAAAGAAAAGATGGCATACATGCCAAAGATTTGGACTCCTTAACTATAGGATCTGAATTTTGTGAAACCGATTGCCTCCCCAAAGATTTTGTTTCCTTGACTATGGGATCCGAACTTTGTGAAATTGATAGCCTAGCCGAGCTAGGCTTTGTACTGTCATTAGTTATTACAGACAGATTCCCACTTGAAGTAGATTTGGATTCTGGATGACCATTTGATGGGACAACACTACCAAGTGCATATGGCTCTATGCGCTGCAGAAGAGGACAAATGCTACAAGTCAAACATCAGTTTGAAATTCATATATAAATATATAATAACCACCAGCACAAGAAGCTAGCAAATACACTTGCACATGCAGAAGATAGAGGGAACTCTTAGTACCGAGATGTCCACGACCCATATGCCAACACAACTTTGATTATACGAGCACCCAAGAAGTTTTCCCTCGTGAATGTTCAGATCTGACAATCTAGACCATCCCACATCCACAGCATCATGACATCTTATTGGCTCCCAAGAAAAAACCTACACAGTAGTTTGAAACTTTGTTAGAACCTAATGAACATGGAACATTATCTAAATTAATTCAAATCACCCCAAGTATTAACATACAAGGGGATCATACCTTAAGACTTTCATGCAATCCACAGAGCAAGGTTCTTCCATCGGGATTAAAGGTCATACAACGCACACCAGAGGTCTGGAACAGAAACAAAGGCATAATTAACATTGTTTATCTGCTATAAGCAGAGGATACGGGGAAAAAAATTGTCAGATATTAGAACCTATGCCCAAAATTTTAGAAAGCAACAAAGAATATACTGTAACATATAAGCTTATGAGATACCATACCTCAGGTCCAGCCGAACCAATCAGCTCAAAAGTTTCAAGATCCCAGAATTTAACAGTTCTATCAGCTGATCCTGTGTAAACACAAGACAGAAAATAAATGTATTGTGACTGGATTAGGCCATATAATAACTATATAAGAACTAGGAGGGTCGTGCCAGCATAGACAATAGGAAGAAGGCAACCTTCCTGCCTCCACCATGCACATAGCACACATTCTAAGTTGCACCATATAAATATATAATAGATCGATCAAGGAGATATTCTAGGTCAAAATTATGATGTATGATCCATAAACAATCTACTTATTATATAGTTAATGTCATACTACGTTTGATGTTTGGCAGAGGATATCTCAACAAGATCCATCATAAAGCACCATAAATGTATTTTGACTGTAGGTTATTAAAAAACAATATAAAAATTAGGAAGGTTTTGCCAGCACAGATTATAGGAAGAAGGCAGCCTTCCTGCCTCTGCCATGCATATGGCACACATTCTGAGTAGCATCATACAATAGACCGGTGAAGGAAATATTCTGGGTCAGAGATATGATATATAATCCAGAAACAAACTGCTTGTTATATACTAATAATTGATGCAGAATTTTTATACCATGTCAAATGGTAACAATGCTAGTCAAGAAATATAGCTGAGACAAGTTTTATTTGTAATAGGAAAGCAAGTCAGAGAAGATCATAAGAGAAAAATAAAAAAGAAACAAATACAAAACCCTTAAACTGAAATTTAGTGAATAAATATATCAAGTACTTTTCCAAATAAAAAGATCAATGGTATAGTAAAGGAAGAACAAGCTTGCAAGTGAATAGATATGATACATACTTCTCTAAAGGGGCAACGATATAGTTAAGGGCAAGCATAGGCTTGAAACAGCATAAAGTTGTGTAAGAAGTTTTGATTTTTTGATGAATAACGAGAATGGAGTTAATAAAAGAGAAAAATTACAGGAGGGGAAAATGAGAAAAATTCCCCCAAAAAGTAGTGTAAGAAATTTATATTGTATAGCTCCCGATCTTCATTATGTCAAGATCAATGATGCAGCTTAAGTAGAAAAATTGGTTCCTAGAAAACTGTTCTGATTGATCACCAGATTCAGATTGTTCCTAATTTCAACAGAAACTATCAACAAAGGACAAATAGAAAATTATAACACCCTTTCAAATAAGAAGTTTCACAAATTTAAAAATCTGATAATTCCATTTTAATTTTTTTTTAAGATTAACGACAACTGTATTAAAAGAAGAATTTACATGTGTGGAGGAATAAGATCATCATCATCATTAATGCCTTATCCCAAATAGTTGGGGGTTGGCAACACAAATCCTATTTCGCTATTCCACTCTAGCAGGGGAAGAAGATGATCCCCCAAAAAGAAAATAGCAAAAATTATGTCAAGAGTCACCAAAATCAATCAAACTTCATCCATACAAGAAATCAGAGCTGTTTAATCCAAGCACTCCTAAATAGGTGCCCAGTTGTCAACTCCAACAGATGAAGGCATATAGTTTCGGCAAAGAGGACTCGGAGCCGTCATTCTGCGGTTTTTTATCTTTTCCTTTTTTTTATTTTAATCAATGACAAGAAAATTATTAAAAGTCAACCAAAAGGGAGTACCACAAAAAGAAATACAATTAATCAGAGCTGCTTAATCCAAGCACTCCAAAATAGGTGCCCAGTTGTCAAATCCAACAGATGGAGGAACATAGCTTAAGGTGAAGAGGACTCAGAGCCGTCATTCTGCCTTTTTTTTTATCTTTTCCTTTTTTATTTTGATCAATGACAAGAAAATTATTAAAAATCAATCAAAAGGCAGTACCATAAAAGGAACTAAGATCATTCCATTGGGGCACACAACAGCCAAAGGGGAAAAAATAACAAACAACTCAAAGAAAGAAGAGCTCACAAAGCAAACCGTTCCTAACTGCTCCCACATTGGCCAAGTTGTCACACGATCATTGGCAAGTCTGGGAGTCCTTGGATAACAAGATCCCAAATTTTCCTGATGACATAACATATCTCCAAGGCCCTCTAACTCCTCCATAGCCTACCTAGTAATGGCAAACCCCAAGCCCACTGTACAATTAGTGGAAAGAGGCAATGGAATCTAGCACACTGGCGGCCACGCCACAGCATTAGAATCTTAAGATGGTTTGAAGACACCATACCCACCAGTCCTTAGTATCTAAGCCACACCTTGGCCTCACTGTCTCTAATAATCCCGCCAAATCCAGCCTGCCCCCAGATCCCACATGAGCAGCCATCTAAGTTCAGCTTGAACAACCCGCCTGGAGATTTCCAAATAGACCGACCAACCTCAAAGGCTCGAAAACAGTGATTTCTCTCCAATCGCTAACTATATTGCTAAACTAGATGCCTCAAAAAGCGATAGACGTAGTGATGGAAGAGTTGAATCGTATTAAGAAGAAGCCCGGGAAATTACAAGTTTTCTATTGAGGTCAATACCTGGACCCAGTAGCTTAGGGCAGTACAACATGGGCTATCTTCTTCATTTTAATATGGGACATGTTACTTTGAACTTAAGTCAAGAGTCAAAAGCCAGCCTATTAGTTAGAGTCTTTATTTTAATTAGGAGTTCTAGTTAAGGGTCCTTGATTTTTACTATAAATAGTAACTTTGAGAATTACTATAAATAGTAAATTTTGGATGAGTCATTAGAAGCTTATTCAAGTAACAGTTTTTTATTTGTGGTAGATCTCTGTGTTTTTAAAAGTAGAATATTCTCTAAATTAGTTAAGAGAATAAGAGTCTTTTGATAGGATTTTGTTTCTAAGTTTGAGTTAGAATAAGATTCTAAAATATCTTTCCGTTCAACATATAGATTATATAGAGAGGCAGCCAATGGCCATACCACTTTGTAACCAGAGTTGAATGAATGTTTGTTTGAAATTTATGAGGAGTCTTTTAATTTTTGGTTGATAACAGCTAATTGATTAAATAAGTTATTAAGTACTGTGACTGAGATTTCACCATTGATCATCAAAAATTCTCATTTGCTGAAATTTGAAGGAGAAAAGATTTCGTGATTTATCAATGTTCGAAGCTTGGAATTCCTATCCAAGGCTGCCGTACCTTTCTTTTAAGGTAATCCCTTGATCTGAAACTCTTAGTTTGATTAAAACTTGACTTTTAAAGAAAACCCAAGATTAACCTATAACTTGATTAAACCGTAGGTTTGGACCATTACACTTTTCTTTTCATTAGGATTTGATTATTGAGGTTCGATACTTCGATTAACCTTATTGAATCTTCAATTGATTTCTCATCACTATCTTGAAGCCTTAATTTGAGACTTGAATTTTCAGCTTTCTGAAAATTTTCAATTACGTCCCAAATCCTTCAAACCTATGATTGAGGGATCTATACTCCTCAGATTAAGCTGAAAATTGGATCATAGGTAGAATTTAGCCCAAATATCACCCAAAGGATTTTACATTGAAAGTTGGAGCCCAAAAATTACCAAAATACCCCTCTGGTCGAAATTAACAAATTAGGGAATTTTGTAATTTAGGTCGATCCTTCTTAAGTTAGACTATTCTTCAACTAATCTACATCACGCAGAAAGCCATGAATCTACCAGTCGATCTTCATTAGGAATAATCCGAATCCCGCTATGAGTCGTCTTTTATATTTGTAGGGAGAGCATTCGAAACCAAATATAGGGACCAAATTCCATCACCATCCTATAGATCACTTATTTTCAAGTTATCAACTGGTGGATCTGAAGCAATTTCAAATAAAGGGGCGAAACTAGGCTGCGACTTGGAAAAACCAAACTCGAGAAAGTTGACCAAGACAATCACCAAACTAGCTAACTAAAGGTGAAAGATACCGCTCGGCTTACGACTAATACTAAATGGGGTGGGGGCTCAAGTTGCAAAATCAAGGGCTAGTGTCTTTAATGCTTGATTTGATCCTCAAATCGCCTTCGGCATTCCACTAAAGTTGTGATTAAGACTGACTAAAGTTGTGATTAAGACTCTGCCTTCTTGCCTATGACCCACTCCACACCCATCCGAGCCAAGAAACAAGCTCAAATCCCAAAGACAACCGGACAGTGTAAGAGCAAATGATTCACAGTTTCTTCCACATTCAGACACAAATAGCACCGGTTGGCTAAACTCCACCCTTTCCTCTTCAAGTGATCCGAAGAAAGAATTTTATTTAAAGCAGCGGATCAAAGGAAGAAAGATACCTTTGTGGGGACATGGTTAACCCACACAGTCTTATGGGGAAATGAACGCAAAAGTACAGCGCCAAAGGACTGTAAGAGTGACCGTACTGAAAATCGACCGTTGTTGCTACGGGATCAAATCTGACAATCACTAATATGAGAAAATGGGGCGGAGGAACTCAGCCAGTTCAGAAATCGCTGCATATCCTCAATTTCTCAATCATCAAATCCCTCCATAACCTAGGACACCAAACTATATCTGTGACGCCCCGAACCCGCGCCTAGGGAATCAAGTTCCGAGACGCGTGTCCGTTCGTCAAATCATGCAAGCGGAAGACTTTACCCGCAAAAATGCGGGAAATTTAAACATTTATCAGATGCTCCCAAAAAGCAAATAATACATGTCATCACAATAGCCATCATACAAACCATATACCTGTATTATTTACATCAAGTTTGTTTTACAAAAGTAGGCGTCTCTATCACGCCAGGTACAACTTGTACAAGCTTCCAAAATATCCAGATAGATTTTTCACTTACTGGTCAGCAGCTCCAAGATCTGCTGACACAAAAAGTCAGTGAGCTATGAAGCCCAATAAAACCACAATCCTTCTAAACTATTTTCCACATAATAACACGCATCAATAATGATATAATAAGCAGTTCAATTTGCATGTTACAGTAAAATAGAACAGTATATAATAAATTGTGACCCAAGGTCACTTAGGGTTACGTCACCTTAACAGAGGTTCCCGGCCTCACATTACTTTCTAATTATGAGGTTCAGTTATGAATGTATTATATTACCAAATTATCGTTTCGATCATCAATCATGTTTCATTTCAAGTCCTAAGACTCTATTAATTGGCCACAGCCCACAAATGTTTAGCTTAAAATCTCTAAATCATAAACATAATACATTGAGTCATTTAGACTCACACACGTTGTTCCGGCTTTCACCCGAACATGACAAAACCTTGGGTATACCAACCCAACTCACTTGGAATCCGATGATTCCATACCGAACTATGAGTCCACCAACTCAAACAAATACACCAACTCTGAGTATACCAACTCAGACCACTTCGTATCCGAAGCTTACACACACAACATGGGCATTCACCCAATAAGAACATTTTTCCATTCAATTGACTGGCCACATCTACCGTGTATTCGCCGACATCGCCCTGGGTATCAGTTATGAAGGAACCCCGACCAACCTGCCTACCGTCATCTTCTGGCTAGTCTACGGAGGAACCCCGACATCTATACCAATGCCGACATCTCCTGACGTTCCACCAAGAAGGGACCACGATAGACACGGTGCCGACATCTTCTAACCCACCCAGAGAGGAACCCCGGACTATACACTATCTGATGTTTAGCCACGTTAAACTCCCTAGGACTCCGACATCTCCTGACTACCAGTCACGGAGGAACTACAGGCCATGCAGTACACCGCCACTCCTGACCTAGTCCAAGAGGCACCACGGACGACCTAGACAAACAGACCGACATCTCCCGACTATCAGTCACGGAGGATCCCCGGGCCGTGCTGGACACCGTCTCTCCTGACCTAGCCAAAGAGGAACCACGGACTATACTTAACCCTGGTTAGATTTTCTAACCACAGGTTAACCCCAGTTAACCCAAGCCTCGCTTGATTAACTGAAATACTTGGGCCTTGCGCCCGTGAACTAACTCTGTTAACACACCGTCCCGTTAGGGAACATTTTCAAGCTAATGGATGTCTCCATAGCCTTACAAGACATGCAAAACAACTTTTCGTCACCCTAGAGTGGCGATACAATTTACCCGAGACCCGATCTGGGCTTCCCGAGAGACCACATAAAATCACAACATCACATAGGGGTCTCCGCCCCTTTTTCATTCACGTCAAAAGACATGCATATACATCACATGAAATAATATAGCAAAATAAGCGGAAAAAGAGAAGAAAAGAGGGGTTTTACTGTTTCACGCGTTTCGAGGCCTCGTAGGCAAAAACAAATGTCACCAACGCGTTCCCAACGACGATCAACCCCGGGGTAGAGCGCATGCAACTTTCTCTCTCCACTTTCTCTCTCTACCTTTTTATCTCTCTCTCTACACGCAAAACGAGACGCCGGAGAGAAAATCGGATGCTGCCAACGCGTCGGGGACATCGAAAAACCTCAAGGACCCACTTCTCTCTTCTTTCTCTCTCTTCTTTCTCTCTCCTCTTTCTCTCTCTTCCTTTCTCTCTCCTCACTCTCTCTCTAAAATCTGTTGTGGCAGAATCTCCCCCTCTGTTTACAGAACGTAAATAATGGGAAAGGCTGACCTCCTTATATAGATAAGGTCATGTGCTATGCACATGACCATATTTAATGGTCCCGTTGACCAAGTCAACGGTTGACCCATTTGACTATTTTTTTTTTTTTCTTATGTATACGGCCTCCGTGGTCCTACTTAAAGACATCCGATTTTGACGAAACTTTAGGTGACCGAACTTGGGGCAGTCCGACACCTACTGTAAAAATTTCGGGGAAAAATACTGAGTTTTGACAGCTACACTTTAGTCCGGAAGAAAATTGCAAAACCCACTAATTTCCTGATTTCGAACACAAAACAGGCCGCCGTTTCTTCGTTTGAGATAACTAACTGCCGAGACGACAGACATTAGTCCCCACGGCCGACTGACATGCATTAGTGCCAACCGCACGGATTTCTATTAGGATCTCTAACAAATATTGGGTCCCACTTAATTTCTGGAAGTATGAAAATTTCCCCTTTTTCTCAATTTTATCACACATAATGGCCCCGCGGTCCCGCGAAATGATACTTGACGGAACCGATACGGTAGGGGTGTGTCCCGGCAGTCGACCAGCACACTGTGTGCGATTTTCGCCAAATGATACTGAGATTTCCTCGGTGCACTTCAACCCTGAGCAAAATCCCCTTCTTATTAATTTAACAAATAATTAACTAATTAACCTTCATTAAGGACCCATAAACACATAATTTTATTATATTAAAATTCTGGGTCGTTACAATATCGCTACCCAACCACTCGACAGGGAAAAGAAGAAGAATTAATGGTTGGATAGTCTGCCTACGCGAACGAATTAGTATGCCTAGCCTGCGGTGAAAGCAGGTCTTATGCCACTCGGCAACAGACACCCCTTTGTTGAGTGCCAAAGAAAAAATGGACCCGAAGTCGTCCTTAAGCCTCGATTGACCACTCCAGACTTCATTCCAGAACTAGATATTGACCCATTGCCCAACTTAACTTAATTCAAGGATCTAGAGACTTGACTACACCCATGATACACTTCCAAAGACCCACCCCATGAGGACCCTTAGCACCCCTAGGTGACCAATGTGAGGCAAGCCCATATCTAGCCACGATCACTTTCCGGCAAAGGCTCTCCCGCTCCACACCAAAGAGCCATACCCACTTACCAAGGAGAGCCTTATTCATCGCATTGAGTGGAGCCAGATTTAGGCCCCCCGCCTCTAACGGTTTGTAAATTCACCACCTTGGGCCCAACAAGCGTAGGGGGCTCGGCATTAAAGCCCGAAAGGTTCAAACGACCCCTAACTTGGCTAATCGACGGATGCCCGACACCTGTAAGGTTGATCGATGCCTTCTCAACCCTATCCCTACCACTGAGATTTGCGGGTTGCCTCTGCGCACTCCATACCTTCCTCCACACGCTTCGCCTACGGTGTCGCCAGGTACCATTGCCGACAGCTTTTAGGATCAAATTCGAATTCGAATTCATCTTAGGGGAAATCTCGCCAGGACACTGAACCCCCTTCCCTTTTAGCCGTTGAGAGAGAGGAGGAAGACCTGCTTTAGGGTCTGCTTTCGCTGTGAAATCAACCTCGAGCCTGCCACCTGCGGACTGAGGTCCGACAGTGCTATTAATGGGAGAGCTATGCCGAATAGGATTATGAGGGGCCAAAGATAAGTCGTCTTCCACCCAGACCCTACCACGTGGCTTGCCGGAACAGAACTCCTTCCTCACCCAACCCGAACGCTGGCCACTCTCTGGGGAGTCCGGCGGAACCTTTCCACTTTCGCAAGCTTCGACCTCCCAAATAGAAATCTCAATTGGGTACGAAATGGAATGAAAATTAATAGCAATGATCCGTGGAATCGATCTGAGGTCGCCCCGAACTTGGATCTTAGCTGCTGCAAGATCTTCAAGCTTCAAAGTCGATGGATGCACAGCAACCAGAGTGCCACAGATCTACCCAATCTGAGAGAAGATTGATGGCACCCATAGATGGAAGGGAATCTCTTTTAATGCGATCCAACGGGTTTGAGTCAAGCCTGTATATGACAAAGCGTTCGACGCAGGCCACCACCTACGAAAACCCACCACAGTACCACAGCCCAGGTGAAAAGTTTGATTGTTGCAAATCCGACCAACGGAGGATCCTTGTTTGGGATGGAAGATCGCACGGCATGACTCAAAAGGAAAAATCGTGACCTTAGATTCCAACGGAACCAGATGATGGAGTAGATGAACCACCTCTACCCATGTCGAGTGGGAACCAGCCTTGCTTAAGGTGCAAACCACTGCATCTGCCCAGTGGTGGAACACCCCCGCATCCAAATCAACAACAATCCTGCTGCCCCCATGTGCCGCTTCAACATGACTGCGGAGACCCCACCTTGGGGATGGGGTGGGGCCTAACTGATGGGCCCCCCCAGAAAAGGTCGGAGTCACTGACTGATGAAAACCAACCAACCTGTTGGTTGAAGCCAGAGTCTTGAACGCCGATAAAGCCACCACAAGAGATCGCCAGCCTGCGTCTCTACCACCCCTCGGGACACATAAACTCCCTCCATTGCCACTGTTCAGAAATGCTTAGAAGGCCAAATACTCTCCCCTGAAATTACTGCGCTTCTCCCCGAGAATGGATTTCCCTTTCTCACCATATTTCTTGAAACAATAGCCCTTGGTTCCCAGACTTTCTTAAACCAGATTTTCCATCCATGGGATCGCCCCTTCCGGTAACCACAAGGAACTCCTGCGGATTGGGGGTTTTTGGAAGGGCTAGGTGGTCTTGTCTGCCAGGTAGACATGGAAAAGGCATATGATCATGTGGATTGGGGGTTTCTGGAAGAGATGCTCAAGTCTATGGGGTTTGGGGAGCGATGGATTCAGTGGATGAAGGGTTGAGTGTCGTCGTCATATTTTTCTATCCTAGTGAATGGATGTCCGCATGGTTTTTTTCCTAGCTCTAGAGGCTTACGACAGGGTTGCCCGTTATCCCCTTTTCTTTTCATTATGGTGGCAGAAGCTTTTAGTTATCTTCTCTCAAAGGCAGAAGGGCTGGAGATGATCAAGGGGTTTAAGGTGGGGCCGGAGGGGCTTCGTATCTCGCATCTTCAGTATGCTGATGACACCATTATATTTTTGGAGGCGGATAGTGAGCAGGTGGCCAACATGAGAGGAGTTCTTAGATGCTTTGAAGCCTTATCTGGGTTGAAAATTAATATTGCCAAGAGCAAGTTGATAGGGGTAGGGGAGGTGGAGGGGGGTTTTCTGGAAAGAAGTGCTAGAAGCTTGGGCTGCAGTTTGGCTTCCTTGCCAATCCAGTATCTTGGTTTGCCTGTAGGAGCGAATCCGCGGTCGTCGGCTATTTGGGATCCGGTGGTGGAAAGAGTGGAGTTGCGATTAGCGGGTTGGAAGAAAAGTTTTCTCTCGCTAGGAGGCCGGGTAACTTTGATCAAAAGTGTGTTGGCAACTATCCCTATCTTTCAAATGTCCCTGTTCAAGGTTCCTCGGGCGGTGAGTAGGAGGTTGGAGAAGCTCCAAAGGGATTTTTTGTGGGGGGGAAGGGGGGATTCCAGGAAATTGCACCTTGTGAAATGGGAATGGGTTACGCGACCACAAGAATTTGAAGGCTTGGGCTTTAGAAGAATCAAGCATATGAATAACGCTTTACTGGGTAAGTGGATTTGGCGCTTCAATACGGAGAAGACAGCTTTGTGGAGGCATGTTATTAAAGATAAATTTGGGGTATGTCCGGGTGATTGGGATCCAAAGCCGGTGAGGAGGTCCTATGGGGTGGGAGTTTGGAAAGGGATTATGACGACTATGACTTTGATTAAGGAATTTTTGAAATTTAGGGTTGGGAACGGGAGTATGGTGCGATTTTGGGAAGATGATTGGTTGGGGGATGGCACGCTACACCGGAGATTCCCAAACCTTTACAGGTTGGTGTTGAGGAGAGAGGTGGAGGTGCGGGAGTGTTATGAGGTGCAGGATGGAGAGGTTAGATGGGCTCCGCGGTTTCGTAGGGGTAACTTTGGTGAAAGAGAATTGGGAGAATGGTTGGAGTTGCAAAGGATTCTGACAGCGTGTGTGATTCATCCAGATATGGAAGATAGAAGAAGATGGAAAGGGGGTGCTGAGGAGGAGTTTTCTACAGCCCATTGCTATCAGGAGATGTGGAAGAGAGAGGAAGGAGTGGAGGGGAGGCTCTTGCTCGATTTTCAGAAGATCTGGAAATTGCAGATTCCTTCGAAGGTGCAGGCTTTCCTCTGGGCTGCTTCTTTAAATAAAGTGCTTACGATCGATCATTTAATGCATAGGGGAATGGCCATCCCCAATAGATGTATAATGTGTAGGCAGGCGAAGGAGAATGTTCAGCATCTATTCCTCCATTGCTCGCAAGCGCAAGTAGTATGGAGTCATTTTTTGGGGCTATTTGGGATGAGTTGGGTTTCGCAAGGTAACCTGGGAGAAGTTGTGTTGGGATGGCCGAGAGGTGTGTTTGGCAGGAAAGGAAATGAGGTTTGGAAGATGCTTCCGGCGGCGATTTGTTGGGGCTTATGGAGGGAACGGAATAGAAGAATCTTTGAAGATAAGGAAGATTCGTTGCCCAATGTTATTCTCAAGATTGGGTGGTTATGATACTCTTGGTCTTCCGTGTTAGCTGACTTTAAGAAGGTCCACTGGTCTGCGTTCTTGTATAGCTGGTCAAGCATCTTATCTTGACCCTCTCTGTTTCTATCTTGGCTGTTTCTTTCGCTTCAGTTGTATATTCTTTCTTCTTTAATATAATTTCTCGTTATCTATCAAAAAAAAAAACGGTTTGTAAATTTGATCCCAATCTACCAGATGGTATTTACGCTTTTCACCTCTTTCCTGCCACAGAAAATTCCGTTGGAGGCACTCAAGGACCAGAGCAATGGACCGTGGGAGAGATAGGGTGGAAAGATAATAAGTGGGGAGACTCCTAAGTGTACTCTTGATAAGGTTCAGCTTGCCACCTTTGGATAGGAGGCAAGACTTCCACCCACCCTGAGAGACGTGTTCATATAGGACAAATAACAGCATGGAGAGTGCATCTGCACATCAATCTCCCCCCACATCAATCTCCCCCCCCCCCCCAAGCCAAAGCATCTTATTATTTCTCTCTCCAAATGCCCCAACAAACCGCGTCAATCAGGATGTACCAAAGTATGTTGCCCCACCTAATGAATTATTTGAAGCTGTGGTGCACTGGTGCTGGAAGTATGTTGCCCCACCTAATGAAGTGCTGGATAAAAACAAAACATTGCCAAATAGTTGGGACAAGGTTTTCTAAGAATGATATTGATATATCCATTATACATTAATGAAGTAATTGCATCCAATCTCCAAAAAGTCACAATTGTTTCGAACTTTCTATTTTTGGAATGGAATTCACGAAATCCCCAAGAATAGGATCAAACTTTATTTCATGGTATTTATATGAGATTAAATTACGGTAAAAAGTAACTGTAGATTTGGATTCAATTTGGCAAACTAAGTTGAAATTTATAATTCTACCCAATGCCAAACAAGGAAATAAGACCCAAACACTAATTACTGACACAAAATTCACCCATGACTAAAAAATTAATTTCTGGACCCAATCACACATCGAAAAGGAAAATTACAAAACTGATTAAAATCACCAAAATAGCCCTGCAGTGGGAGATTTTGAAATCCTCACTTGTCTGGGATTTTTTTTGGAATGATGTAACACCACTCTTAGAATCATGAATCTAGATCATCCAGATGGGTCACAAGACCCTAGTAAATCTTCTGCGCCCCACATTAAGAGTTAATTGTTTCAGCTGGGTTTGGGGGATCTGTCTTTTTGCTCTGCAAAATGTAGATCTTTAGTTCAGGTCCAGTAGCAGTCAAGTCTCCATCAATTCTCCCTGGCTTGAAACTATTTGACACCAGTGAGTTGATGGCCTAGTAGCAGTCAAGTCTTTATAAATTCTCCCTGGCTTGAAGCTATTCGACTACAGGGAGTTGATGGCCTGGTACCGCTCATATAAATCGGGATCAACGCTGGAAATCAGTGGCGGTAATTCAAGTGTTGTCGATCAAAGGTGATCCTACCATTTGACGAGGAACTTTTAGTATCCGCCATTTCTAGTAAAAACCAGTTGTTCGTCAATCATGTTTCCAATGACTTCTTACTGCGGTGGAACCAATAAATTCGTATAGCCTACTCCCCATAGCTCTCGTCCCAATAATAACTGTGATAAAGATTGAATCTTCAACAATGAAGATCGAACTGAAATTCAATTCTACCCACAAATCCAACATGTAGGGATTTGAACCCAGTCGCTTCAACACTTTCTACGGGCATGTGCATCTTGAGGGGAGCTTTTGGTAGTTCCCCTTTGGAACCTCTCTAGTAGTAGTTGAACCTTCACCTTGTCACCAATATCAAACGGGACAAATCGGAAATGGAAATCAGGCCTTGTATTTCTCATTACTAATCGCGATCTTCCTCATCATGTCATCATGGATATAGTGAATGTGATGAGCAAAACTAACAGCTTCTTCACTAGGACGAGAATCAACAGGGCAAAAGAACCAAGTGTCAATAGGCTGTAGGGCTTGATTAAAGTCAGCCATCAGAAAGATCTAATACCACATTGTCATGTGTTCGCCAACCAACCAACTCAATAAACAACCTAAGCTTCAGTGAGCCCATTAGTCTGATGATGATATGCGGCCAAAAATTGAAGCTTAGTATGCATGAGGCCATGAGCTTCCATAAAGACTCCCAAAAGTGACTCATGACTATCACATCTCTGTCCAAAACAATAGACTTAGGCAGACCATCTAAAAGGACTACTTTGAAGAACATGGGAACCTTAAGTGCATCTGACTTCATTTTTTTTTTTTTTTGGGGGGGGTAATTCAGCTCACATCTTGTTAAATGGAATGAAATGTGCCATCTTCAAAAAGTGGTCATCGACAACATAAATGGAGTCAAAACTTTGGACAGTCCTAAAAAGAAGTCTAAGGTCAGTGTGGTTCTTGTGGCATGGACAGTAGAGCATTAAGGATGGCAATTTGCTTTTGTCCATTTGCTAGCTAGCAAATGATGACATTGCTGATTAATCCTACAGCACCTTGCTTGGAATTAGGCCAATGAAACCAATCATCAATACGCTAGGGCTATGAATGGGCCAGGCTTGATTCAGCCCAATAATTAATCAGGTTTTAAATCATTCCCGAGCCCAGCCCGATCCGGCCGAGGTGGGCTTCAGGCCAGCCCGAGACAATCACATATCTCCATACTTCTAAAAAAAATGGTGTTGGTTGTCTCTATTATTGAAAAAAATAATAACAAAAAACTAACTTTACCTATGCATTTATTATTCACAGTTGTCTCTTATATAAGAGACAAAAGCTTTCTTATGAAGATTTTAAAAAAAAAAAAACTTTAATAATAGAAAAGCAAAAAGGCTGACACCTAAAAGAGATGGGATAACCCAGGAGGAGAGATGGAGAGAGGGTGGGGGAGGGCCATAGGGGTGCCAATGTGTCCGATAGAACCTGGCTTACCAATAGCAACTGTCAAAATGTCCACCTAATTCCACAAGAGTGCAATTCCCAAACTACGTGCTCCGGTAGTGAAGTATCAAGCAGACATATACAGTGCCATAAAAGAAAAAGGCATCTTAAACACAAAATTTAGGCTGGCTTGCTTGCTTCTCCACATACATCTCATCATAGAGCTGGCTGATATCCTTGTCTCCTGTGTATCCTGCTTCAGTTGGTCAAACCCTGTCACCACCACAGCCACTATGACCCCCAAATGATTCTGGCGACTAAACTCATCAGCAACCTTGTTCTCCACTCCTGCCTTATGACAAAAGGAAATTCTTGCGAGCATAATAACTTAATTCCCTAAAATTTTTCAAAAATTCGCAAATTATTCACAATTTTTAGGTGTGCCGAATTATTCTGCGAATTATTTGCAACTTTTGGTTTGCCGAATTATTCGTGGATTTTGAGATTATTCCTAAATTATTCAAGAATTTCGCAATAATTTGTTTAGTTTGACAAAGTAAACTACTTATTATGTATATTATCTAATCAAATTGTTTGATATATTTTTATAATTATTATATTTCTCCCGGATTTTTCCAAAATTTTCCGAACTTGATCCTTGCTGAATTATTCCCGAACCCTGACTTTGTCACCATGCTTGCGAGTATACACTCCACATGGCATGGCAGGTGCTTAGCTTCTTTTGTGAATTCAAATACTTGAGGACCTCATGATCAAAATAAAGCATGAACTCCTAATAGATCAGATAGTGATGCCAACGACAAAGAGTTTGAACCAAAGCCTAGAACTCAATGCCGGAAGTAGAAGGCATTTGCATGGATTCATTCAGCTTCTCACTAAAGTTAGCAACAAGGTGGTCTTCTTGGCTAAGAACACCTCCAATCCCCACATGTAAGGCATCATATACGACCTCAACGATTTTGCTGAAGTTGGGCAGCTGAAGAACTAGGGTCTCTGCCATCTTGAATTTGATTTCTTCAACTGCTTCGGTTAATATCTTTGTCCACGTGAATGGACCCTTCTTTAAACACTCGATTTTAGGAGCCATCATGCTGCTGAAAGTTCGAATGAACCATCTATAGAAAGTAGCCAATCCATTAAAGCTCCATACCTCGTGCAAGTTAGTCAACACTAACCAATCAAGTCTGGTTCTTAACTTTTCCAGATCGGCCTCAACACCTCGTAAGGAAACCACGAACCCCAAGAAGATCATGCTATCACTCATGAAAGTGCACTTCATTAGCTTGAGGTGGAGCTTTTCCTTGAGCTACCATCCATCACTTGCCATTTGCCAAGATGGTTCATGTGTTCCTCCTTTCTATGGTTGTAAACAACGATATCATCGAGATAACCCACAACAAATTTGCCAATAAAAGGTCATGACACCCGTCATTACACGCATGAAAGTGATTGGCACATTGGTGAATCAAAATGGCATGATCATACACTTGAATAACCAATCCTTTGTCTTCAACACAGTCTTCCACTTGCTGCTTGGTCTAATGCGAATCTACTGGTAGCTGCTTATCAAGTCGACTTCCAAACATATCATAGCACCAACCACCACGTCAAGCATATCGTCTGGCCACAGTATTGAGAAATGATACTTGATGGTAATCTTGTTAATGGAGGGGCTATACAGACACAACCTCCAGCTACCATCCTTCTTTGGTTTCAACAAGTCTTGTACTGCACACGGACTGAGACGCTCATAGATGGATCCCTTTTTCAGCAAGTCATCCACTTCCCTCTTTAATTCAGCGTGCTCAGTCAGGTCCATCTTATTGACTGGTAGAGTCAGCAATATGACCCAGGGCAAAGTCAATGGTATAGCAAATGTTCCGCACAGGTGGTAAATCGTCTAGCAATTAATCCAGTGCCATATCTAAAAACTCATGCAATTTCTTGATTTCGGGGGCGACCTCTAACTTCTGATCTTGTGGCTCTAATCTGACTTCCCGAGCAACTAAGCTGTAAACAACGCCTTTCTCTTACTTTCAGCCTCAAATTCTCACATAAAGAGAACATTAGCACATTTTTCGATTCAGCTTTCCTTTTTTGGGACATCATCTATCTTCTTCATTGGCTTTAAAATAGTGAGACGACTATTAAAAGTAAATGTATATGTGTTCGCCTTCCCGTTATGAGTCACTTCGCAATCATAAAACCACGGCCAATAAAGAAAATATGGGCAACTTTCAGCGAAGTCAAATCACATCAAATAGAAACCACATGTTTGGTGATCTGGAAATTGATCAAGCACCACTTAGTTATAGGGACTGTCTTGTCTTGCAAACTTGTATGGATGCAGATGATTCTAAACTGGCAACTTCAATTTGTTTGTCCACTTATGTTGCTCCCATTGTCAATAATTTACACCGTTTTCCCCAATCTAAAACGTGCATGGAAGATATTAACACGTAAGCAGTCCTCTTTTCATCTGCTTTAAGGGTTGCAAGAATCCGTCAATCCACCAAAAGAGAGCCTACTTCACTCTCCGCGTCATCTCACTCAAGTTTATCTTGTCGGTCTTGTTCAAATGCTTCATCTTCCTCTCCATTGTCTTCATCTTATCCTTCATAAAAGATCAGGTTTTTGTTACAAGATGTTGCTACATAGTGTCCCTTTCCTTCACACCTAAAGCATTTAATATCCTTGTTGTCCCATCTTGTACAACTGCCTGTAGTTTCCTTGCCTTTGAGGCTAATACTCATCAACACAATTTAGGATCTTCTTTAGGAGATAGCAGGCGACGTCCTCTCAAAGTTGTAATGCCATGATGTCCATATCTTCCCCTCCTTCAATTCGGAGGTAATGGAGTCTCAAGGAAAGAGAATAAAGAGAGCGAAAAAGATTAAGACTAGTTATAGATGTTTTGCTATTTTTAAAATATGGCACATGCTACACGTAGCAAGCATCATTGGATAACAATCAAGGTTCTGAATGTCAATATTGCGGGATATGTCGCACCTTTTTTATCGATAATCATGAGGATATTAATCAAAAGAGAAGTACAAAGAAAAAAAACAAAAGTTTACAAGAACGTAAACACAAGACAAAAAGAAACAACCAAAACACAAGACAAACCCCCTAAGATGGAAGAGACCAGAGCCAAAGCATAGCAAAATCACCCCAAAATAGCTCCAAGGTCCACCCCATCCCACCGAATGGAAACCCACTCTAAGACCATTAATCGGATACGAGAGAAAAATTGTCGCACTTTGGAAAAAGATATAATCGCACGTCAAGAGAAAAACTGAAGAAAATATGAAATTTTTCAGTGAAACTTCAGGAAATGTTAAAACACATTTGAGAATAAAAAAATAAAAATAAAACTATGTACATAAGAGATGCAATGGAAGGGGGGAAAGATGAGCGCTAGCGACAATACATGATTGATTAATATTGAAATAACTTACAAAAATTGTTCATTCATCCATCAATCAATCATAACAATAAAAACATACAATCACAGTTCTATACATAATACATCCAAGATCCAACCTACCCCAAGAACTACAATCAAAGCCAGATGAAGTTGAGCTAAAAAAATTCAGTTTCCCCAATTTCCACTCCATAAAGTAAGAAATTTGAATTTCAAGCCTACAAATCTAGGGGCTTTTTTGGCAACACTACTGTTAAATACTTATTTGTCAAAATAAATAAGTTTGTTTGGTAAAAAAAAAAGCAATAACTAAAAGTGGCAAGGACCTAAAAAAATACTTATAAATAAGTAATTGCATACCTACTTTTTAAAAAAGTACTTATTTACAAAAAGTATTATCGAGTGCCAAGCAACACCATTGTTCGGTGCTGACCAGGATGTCCTACCCCTTGTAGTTTATTAGCTTATAATAGTGCTTCCAAATACACTCCTAATATAACTGCGTCAATTTAATGCATTTGCACTAGTGTAGGACTAATGACACACTAATAATGCAAAATTTCACTCTAATTTAAAGAAAAATCTTACCTTTTCAGGTAGCAAAAGTGGGTGATTTTTCAAAAAATGAAAATTTCCTCAAATCCTTCAAACCATAGTTACCAGAGCGAGAAGCAAAAACGAGAAGCAAAGCGAATGCGAGAAGCAGGAAGCAAGGCTCAAAAAAACCTTAGGAAACCGAAAGCGAGATATGAGATTAGGCTCCTCATTCCCATTATGTTATTATGAGTAGCTATATCTTTGGTTTTAACTTACATGTGATTTTTATTGAAAAGTAGGTGTCTTAGGTTCCAAACCGACGATAGTCGCTTATAGTCTACACCCTAGGAAATAGACTGTGGTCTACCCCCATCACTTCACACGTACATCTCCATTTGATTACTAAATGGGACGTGATGGACGTGATGGAAGTGAGCTACCTAGGAAGCGATTCTGTCCGAGGAAGTGAGTCTGTTTGAGGAAATGAGTCTGGGAAACGAGCTTCCCGCCCTGGACATAGCTTCCCTGCAACTATGCTTCAAACCCATTCAAAATCTCCCAAATCTCTCCTCTTTGGTCGATATCTTCCCTTTTATAGACTAAGCGGCAAAATATATCTAACTTATAAAAGATATATCAAAAATATTGTACGATATATCGAAAATATCAAGGATATTTAGGAATATTTTGTATAAAAAAAATACTACACATGGGGGATATTTCACACCCCTTCGACACCCAAGATATTTGGGATATATCAAAAATGTTGAAAACATTTCAAACCATGATAACAATTTATAGCCAGAAAGAACGTCTCTAGCTAGCCTAGCTAGAGACAATCCTAAGTCATTTACGAAATCATGTTTTTTTGTAAGAAATTTAGGAAATCATGTTGAGCGTAGATAAATGATATAGTCCTATCCCACACAACTCATATGAAGTAAAAGCAGGTCCACTTGTTTTGTATTGTTAGAGAGCTTTCTATCGTATAAGTGTGATATGTGGCATTTAAGAGGGGGTATGGTAGTGAAATTACTACCACACCCCAATATACAAACAATTTAAAGAGGGTATACAAGTAATTTTATATATAAATAAATTTAATATTATATAGATTAATCAAAAGGAGGGGCAAGCTTTAGAGGGTGTTGCCCAGGGTCGATCCTCATGTCAACAAGCCTTATATTTTGGGCCCAACTGGGCCTACAAGCTTTATGAATATAAAAGGCCTTGATTTTGAGGGCCTCAGAGGGTCGGGCTAGGGAACCTCATCGAAGGGCTGGCTTGACAGCTCTAGTTATAGAGGGATAATTAGAAATTTTGATTGCAATATTCTTCTTCTCTTTTAGCCTGTTGGGCGAGGCGACGTTAAAAAAAACCTGAGATCTTAGCTATAAGGCAAGGCATTTCTCTATCAAGAATTCTGGATCTTCCTTCAATTATCATGGAATGAAATTCTAAGACTGGCAATAGATGGGCTGTTGGTTTGGACCGCAGCCAGTAGCCCGTGGAGTACTTTTGTGCCATCAAGGAAATACGTGAATTTTTAATCCATAGGACCATCTCGTTCAAACCTAGAGTAGCTGACGAGGAGGCGAACTCCTTGCCTAAGGAAGGTGTATTGAAGGCTGCGCCTGAATTCGAAAGTTCCATTTGTAAATCAGAGTCTTTATTGAGGAGTAATATTAGACCTCTATGGTACGCGAGCAAGGAGAAGGATTCGATGAGAAGATATATATTATTAAAAATAAAAAATCCTAAAAAAGGTGGTCCCAAAATGGAAATCATGAATTGAATTCATTATATGATTTATTGTATCGCTTATTCGCTTTTAAAAGATGACGCCACACACTCGAACTCAAACCAATGTGCTTCTTCTCCACTTTGGACCCTGTCTCCTTCTAGCTTCTCAAGTGATTATGGAACTAAGTGGGAGTTGTTACGCTAATCTTTTTTCATTTCTCTGTATTATCTCTTCTTCTTTGAAAAAATTTGTTCTAATTATCATAAAAGGAATAAATTATGACTAAGACAAATTGATATGAACTGTGAACTCAGTAAACTTGGAATGGTTAAGCTGATCCAAGATGTGACACAGTCATTACAAAATATGGCTAACATCTCTCTGCCGTCCAAATAACATGCACAACACTAGCTCCTCTCGAAATTGAACAATTTCTAAACAATTTGGGTGACACAACTCAGGATAATCTGAAACGTTAAACCTTAAGAGCACCAATTATCATTCAATTCCAAAATCATAGGTAGGTTTGAATCAAATTTTAGTGAGTAGTCCTTGTACTATCAAACTTCCAACCCTAGCCAAACAATTTGTATCCATCTTGATGTATTGAAACTCCTCATGCGTTAACGCTAAAACACTTATCTTATTTTAGCATTTTATTTTGTCTCTGCTCCAATGCGTACATTCATATTATATAACGAACTATAATACATATATATATATATAGAGAGAGAGAGAGAGAGAGAGAGAAAAAAAAATGTTTGTAGCTGCTGAAGGATAGGATATGGACGCACATACAACATGGTTAACGATTATGCCTGAATGGAAGATGAGGTTGTCTTCTTCATTAATTGTACACCGTTAGGAAATATGAAAAGAAAAAAAAAACCATTGGGATTAAAATTTAAATTTGCTTCTAACTTCTCTATTCTGTTAGGTTTTTTTTGACTGCTTATTACTTTGCTTGTATTTTATTAGTTTAGTCATATAAATGTATTTAAAAGGTTGCTGAATCTGCATAATCTTAATAGATTCCATGCCACTCCATCATGTTTGTTCCTAAAGAATGTGTTTGGGTCCAAGTAACACGAATTGAAAGAACTAGATATCTTGCCAATTCAAGAAGGGTACAAATAGGGTATCAAACTACAGCTAATGAGCTAGGAAAATATACATAAAGCAGTGTAGCCAAAATGTCGCCTCGGCCACCGCATCGCCTAGCTAGCACACTATCGCCTGATCATAATTTAGGTGGGCACTCGCTAAATTTCTAGGAATTTAGCTGAAAATGTAAATTTTGGTTGTCTAGGCATCACTTCAGCAATGCCTCGCCTATGGAACCCCCTATCGCCTAGGCGCTTTTGACTACACTGGCACAAAGTGAGTTGTACCAATTTGTGCCTTCCTTTAGATAGTACAAATTTGGATACTGGAGGTCATATAAATAATTTCTAACCTGTTGCCAGAAGAAACTCATGGGGATGAAAATCTATGCACTGAATCTGGCCCTCGTGACACTTGAAATCGTGCATCAGTTTTCCAGCAGTCAAATCCCACAACTGCCAAAATAGTAATGTAATTGCAAATATTATAAGAACACACCCAAATTAACCAGAAAAATGAAAATTAAATATATGGAAATACACAGGGAATCTGTCTCTAGAAATAACATCCTCTTCTTTTTAATTTAGTTGGCATAACAAATATTAACAATGTGCATATTGTATAAGAATCAATTTTGTTATGCCCTCCATTAATGACACGTATATCATGAAAATCAAAAAGGAAAATCCAAATATCACCTTCACGATGTTGTCTTCCCCACCAGAAACAACCCAACGGCCGTCGGGGGTAAATCTGATCGAATTGACCCCTCGCGTGTGGCCCTTGTATGTGTGGATACATCCTTTCCTTCTAATATCCCATATCTTAAGATTTGTGTCTAAAGACCCAGATGCAAAGAACTCCCCAAAAGGATGGAAGTCAACAGAGATGCAATTTGATCTGTGTCCCGTAAGTGTGCGAACAACTGCCAGCAAAATCCCATTGCAAGATAAAAGCTTTAAACATCAATTTAATGGCATATCTTCAAACAGAATCCACAAACTCGATGAGGTTTAAAGAACATACTCTTTGCTTCCTCTAAATCCCACAACTTGACCGTGCCACTTGCTGCTCCCGCAGCAACCAACACTTCAGAAGAATCAAAACTTACCGATTCAATTGCACTGGTATGACCAGTTAGACTCTGCACAAAACCCCACAAGTGTAGATCAATTGGAACACCATCTTTGGGCCATAACAAGGAAATACTGTAAAATTACATTCACTTTGTGTATCACTTGTTTTCACTTTTCAGCAATAGTTCTACTTTTTATTGTGTTATTTATTTTCCCTCAATAAAATGAATTATTAAATAAAAACGTCTACACTGCAGATGAAGTACATCACTGAAACTCATCAAAACTTCAAAATAAAAATCAGTAAATGTTGGCATGTGTCCATGCAATGTAGATCAGATCCGAAGAAAAAATCCCAAAATGTAAATCTGGAAAGGAAGATGAGAACTAACCAGTATGGCATTGGGTTTGCCTATAGCCCACAGATTAACCTTGTGATCTTCGCCTCCGGTGACCAGGACCCTTGAAGACTTCCTCCCAATCTTGAGACAGTTTACATTGGAAGTGTGTGCCACAAATTCCTCTGGATCAACCGTGGTTAAGGCAAAATAACCGAGATTTCCGGAAAGGAATGAATTGATTTACAGTCAAATGTTCCATTAAACAAAGAAAATGCTCAGATCAAACAATGCAAAATGTACTACAGATTCAGGAAGAACACCATGAAAATCAGAAACCCTAGAAAGAAAGAAAAAAAGGGATACGTAGCTTATAAGCTCGTTTGGTCGTCATGAGAGCTTCAGAATAGGTATTGTTGCTGGAAATGAAACCGAAACCCTAACTCCGAATTCAAATCTCGCTTCATCTCAGTCTCTCGGAGACGCCCAGATCTCGAAACAGTCCCATATTACTGCTACAGTAGTTGCTGCTGCTGCTGCTGCCGCCGTCAAAAAGAGGTTGTTGGGGTTTGTTCTTCTTCTTCTTTTGTCACTCTAAAAAAAGAATTGCTAAAAATAGAAAGGATTTGTGTTAGTGTTACTGAGTAGGTATGAGAAGAGTCTAGAGAGAGAGAGAGAGAGATATCTGTAGAGAGAGAAAGAGGGAGTGATGGGTTTTTGAGTTTCTTTCTTGAATGGGCACTGGAAATGCCCAAATGAAAGGAGAAGTGAGAAGAAAGGGAGGGAGGGAGAGGAGTCGCTTTCGCCCTGTCTTGCTATATCATCAGTAACAAAATTTCAATAATCAATAATGACAATAAGAAACTTCTTTTTTTTAAGTTATTAAATCTTAAGAATAAAGATACCAAAATCCATTGATAGAGAATGTGAGATTAAAATAAAATAAACCCCTTTTTCTTTCTTTTCTTTTTTCTTTTTTCTTTTTTTAAATCACAAGCTATCAAACATCCTATCTCCCTCCTTTGGAAGTCAAAATAAAAGAAAGTCCTTTGCATAATCAATAAACCCCACCACACCACTTTACTTACCTTTTTCTAGGGGATTAACCCCACGACCTATATGGCTTAGTGGGTTAACCGAGGCCCCCTCTGCAACAAATTTGTATTTTTGTTCTTAAATAATAAAAATCAGAACATAAAACTGAAATTTTATTTTAAATTAGGATTAAAGATTTTTTAATATTATAAGAAGGCATGTAATTTATTATAAAATTTAAGGAAATGCTTTTGAGACTGTGAAAGGGTAGAAACCACCGAAACATGCATCCATGAACGGGATTTCAGTTGGGACCTACCATGTGGACCAGGGGTGTAGCCAGGATTTTTCAGTTGTGGAGGCACTCTATGGTTGATGAAAAATAGTAGTAATTATTGATAGATTTCTGAAAAATTACTAGGTTGGTAGGAAAGATACTAAGTCTGGGGTGGCAATTCAGGGGCGTAGCCCCCGGATTTTTTTATGATTAATTTTTTGGGCTATTTCGTCCATACATTTTATACATATCTTATGAGTATTGTTTATCCTTATTCCTAATCATAGGCAAAATCATCAATGACTTGACCAGTCACTTGCCCTCGCCCTCCTTGATAAGATGGAAAATAATCACCTCCTCGGTTGGTGAAGTGAGGAGGTGCATCTCAGTCCCCTCTTAATGTCATGTGTCCTCCTTTTAACTCTATTTAATTGTGGTTAAGATTCACTCACCTCTAAAGTTCATCCATCTATCCTTGATTTTTTTTAAAATAAAATTTTAATCACTGGAGTGAAAAAAAAGTTAACTATAGTTCATGAAAGTTGAGTTGGTTTTGTGAGAGCGAGGAGCAAACAGTGGAGCGAACTATTGCACTTATAAGATTATATCACCGTGTGGTCGATATTTCATTCCCCTTAGTCATAGATGTTCGTTCTATTTTGATTTGTTTTATTAACTATGATTAAGATTTACTAACTCTTGGGATTCAACAATATACCCTTGGTTTTTATAATTAAAAAAATATTAGAAAAACATTTAACTTTGGTTAAGAATTTTAAATCTCAAGGTTAATATGTTTTTAATTCTATTTAAAAACTAAGTTTATATTGTTGAACCCCAAAGATTAGTAAATTTTCACCACATTTAATAGAGGTTAAAAGGGACATGTATTGACCCATGGGTGCAATTGAAAGTTCAATCACAATTGAGTGCTCTCATCTCACCAGCATGTCCCATAATCATGGTTATACCTAAAATAAAGGAAAATAGCTTTTTTTTTTCAAAACTTGATTGGGACACATGCCCCCCACAAGCCCCCACCTGACTCCATCCTTGATGTGGACATGAGCCCCACTTGAAATCTCATGCACCGATGCATGTTCTTAGTGGTCTCGGCCCTTTCGCGGTCTCAATAGCAAAGTCCTAAAATTTATTGACTACACACTATAAAATTCACAAAATTTAAAGTATACACTAAAAAAAAAATTATCTATAAAATGTATAACTACGTCTCAACTCCCAATTCGACTTCAACTTTAACACCCTATTTTTGCACCTCATACTCTTTTCATATTTTATTCAAAGCTCCATGAAATCCACCTGAATACCAAATTTTATAGCTCAACACTATACCCCAATACAAACTCAAAGCTCAAGAGAATGTGTTATGTATGAAGCCAGATTGCACTAGACTAGTCGTGGGTTAAGCTAATTTTTTGGGTGGTTCAAGAAAGCAAAAGATCTAATTCAACTAAAAATAAGAGTTCACACGAGCAAATATGGTATCGCTTGAGCAAGATTTTCAATGGCATCTAGCTTGAGTGAGGTTAGGTTTGCTCAAGCGACCTCACCTCTATTTCACATGCGCGATTCGTATGGCTTCCCGAGAGCTACTCGCTTGAGCGAGGCCAATCTGTCTCGAGCAAGTATCACAAAACTCGTCATTCTCATTGGTCTAAGTTCACTTTGGGCACTCAATCACCTCCTTTATGTCCATCAACCCCTCCAACAATCAAAATGCGACAAACCCTTCCAAACTTTAAAAAATATTATACCTCTCCATGACAGTTGACTCATCCCAAAAATCCTAAAGTGCAAACCTTAGGAAAAACTTAGTGTGATCCAAACCTCTGCAAAATCTGAAAGCAAACACAAAAACCTTCAAAATTTCATCTTTTCCCAAACCTTAGAGGTTGAGTTAGGCTTCTTTGAAGAGGAAAGTGTGAGCCTTACCCATTTGAGGAAGCTCTCTCTCTCTCTAGTCACACACCCCTACCTTGGAGCTTGAAGAAATAGTGCTTGAGAGGAGTAGGTTCCTGTCTCTTTTTCCTCATTTCTTTACCCTATGTTTGGTTGCTAAGAAAATAAGTGAAAACATGGAAAAGAAAAGAAAAATTGACAAAACACAAATAAAAATCGTATTAGAAATTCAGAATTTTCTTTTTTTTTCCATGTTTTCACCTATTTTTTCAACAACCAAACATAGCATTATGTTTTGCATTTTCTTTCTGGTTTCTAGCCCTTTTTCTAGAAACTCTTAGAGGGCCTTGCCCCTTTCAAGACCCATCGTATCCTCATAGGCATCTTGCAAAGTAGGGGGGCCCGTGTGAAGAAATAGGGAAGGTACTCTCTTCTCTTTTTCTTATTCATTTATTTCCCTTCTCATGTTTGTGGATATGGGTAGGCCCATGGTGAGGCAAGGTCTCCCAAAATTTGGCCCCTGATTAGATTTCCTTGGCGTCGCTCGAGCGAACTCCAATTGGCTCGAGCAAGTGTAGAAACCCTCGGCCAAAAGACATTTGTCCTCTATTAGATCCATTACAAAACCTTGCCCGCTCCATCTAGACAATTTTCATTTGAGCGAAAATGATTTTGTAATTACCTTGAATCCTCCAAACCTCCCCAAATCATTAACTTGACCCAGGTTAACTGTTAACCTAGAGTTAATTTGCCCCTATTTACAATTCCCCCATGTTGGAACCATGTTAGAAACAACCAAGTTTCCTTAGCATTTGGGAGTCCATTCCAGTCAATCCCTTCGACCTTGTTTAGAGCCATTACAGTGCATGTCTCGCTCGAGTCAGGTCATCCTCACTGGATCGAGGATGGTTCTGTAATTGTCCCGAACCTCTCATACATTACCCAAATCCTCTTGGATAACTAAGAGTAATTTATAACCTTGGTCAGCTTGCCCAAATCCCATCTCGAATCCATTTAAGATTGGTTACAGAGCCATGTTTACTCGAGCCAGATCATCCTCTCTTGAGCGAGTAAGATTTTGTAACCTTCCAAAAATTCCAAACTACCCATACCTTTAAACCCAACTTGGGTTCAATTTTAACCATAAATAGGCTTGCCAAAGCCTCCATACGCTCCTAGGCACGAGCTAAAACTATCCTTATGCTCCAAACATGAGCGTAAACTATTAAAAAACTCAAAAACATTTAAATAATCAACAATACCAAAAACATGCAAATACAATAATCAACCTAGCACCTGCCTTTCGACCGAACTACACTGGTCTGATCCCACCAAGTTAGGTATGTAGGCAACCCAAACGGATCCTACCACCCTTAGGATAATTTTTTTTTCTTTTTTTATTTGTCTCTTAATTAACATACTTAACACATATAACAAGTTTAAATTATTTTGTTAATTTTGACTTAATTGGCTTAGACATAGGAAGTAGGTTACCATATTTGGATGTGAGTCCGGGACTTGAACGAATCGCTTACCTAGAATCTCAAAGCAAACTGTAGGCCCTTATCCCTTTTAATAATGAGATTTTATTTTTCTCCATAATTAAATTGATGACGACTCCTGAAAGGCATTTAGCGTCGTTCTTCCGCAGGGCTCGGCTGAAAGGAAATACATAAATTCCAGTACTAACACTCTTCAAAAAGTGAACCTACCCAAAATAGTAACTTCCAATAATTGAAAAACTAGGGACAGAACTCAAACACTTACAAAAAATAGTAAGTTTTCAAAATAGAAAACTAGAACCAGACTTAAACATTTTCTCAACTCTTAATTAAGAGTTTTATGACCTAACTAGACTTCAGAACTGAAAACGGACCTAAAAACAGCATAATAGAAATTTGCTAAAAATAGTATATTTTGGCTTTAAGATATGCTTTGACTTTGGAAATGACATTTTTCTGTTACAACATCGGTCCAATGGATCCACGATTATTGAAGCGGTCATAGAGCTTGTTGATAATGATAAATAATAATACAAATTCTGATTTTCATGGACAAAGTTGTGCCATTGGAAGCTAGAGGTCGCATTGAGATAGAGTATTTGTTCCTTTGGCAGATTAAAGGAATCGTAAAAATTTGTAAGCCTTGATTTTTTAAGCCCTAAATTAACGTGTTCTAAGGTGAGGTCTCAGTTGTACAATATTTACAACTTTATTGCATTTTTATGGGGATGTTTGGGGTAATAAATATCTTTAGCTTACCAAACAAAAAGAATGGAAGATTTGAAATTTTGGATCCATATTGCGAAATTTAGGTCTCATTCCCCCCCCCCTCTTAAACTAAAATGGCTATTATCTCGGGATGCACGATTTTAGCTGAAATTTAGCATATTCATTTTTAAAAGTTTTTTTTTAATAAATTAATGTTATTTAAAGAACTATTATGAAAATTTTGATATATTTATCGAAATTTTGCGAAAATTTTATTTAAAAAAAAACTAAAATAATGATATTTATGTAAAATATTAGATTAAAAAAAGTTTATTTTTTAAGGCTGAAATTGAAGAGCCAAAATGTTGTGAAATTTTAACATATATTGGGAAAAATTTTCGTTTCAATAAAATAGGTCATATCCGACCCAAACCCGGAACTTTTTTTTTTGATACCGTGGATATCCCTGAACCTTGAAAGCTTAGACTAGTCCCACAGGCTAACATAGGGAATACCCCCAGAACTTAGAATAACCGGTTTTAGTAAAAATTATAAAATTTCATTAAAATATCCAAAATTTTATAAAATTTTGTGAAGATATCTGAAATTTTGGTTTCGAATGGGCGAATTTTTTTGATATATTCGAGATTTCAGACTCTGTGGTAGCTAGATTCATATTTAGACCGCTCATCTTCTCCTCCCTCAACCAACTTTTGCCCTTTTAAAACAAAAGGGAGTCCATGCTAAAGTAAAGGATAAGTAATTATCCTTATTACTAACCGGTCGACAAAATGTCGGTTTCGTTTCCCTCTAGGACGGGTTTGACTTTACAAGAAAAACACGCATACAAATTACCTTACAATCAAACCATCTCTCTCCCCCTTTCCTGTCCAAAATTGGAATGAAGATGTTTTTTTCTAAAACATGTCTACCGTTCGAAATCAAATGATAGCCAAATGGGATTGAACTCGGGGAGAGTCCACTATGTGACCATTTTAACCCTTATGAACCGTGGTTAAGATTTACTAACCCATGAGATTCAACAATATGACCTAACTTTTAAGTTAAAAATATTAAAAGCAAGGTTATATTGTTGGCCACCAAGGGTTTGTGAATCTTAACTACAGTTAATAAAAGTTTTTTATTTAGTGCAAATATCATTTACCTAAGACTAATGGTCAGTGGTTAGCTTCAGGATTGGAGCTTTTGCAACTCATAGCTCCAAGGGATTAGATCCGAGACCTCGCACTTCAGAGATGCCTCACCCTACTATTGGAGCAAGAGGTCGGGGTGTTAGTTAATAAAAGTTAAAAGAGACAAGTATTGGCGTGCGGGTGCAATTGAAGTCTCCTCGAGTTCAATCACAATCGGCTGTGATCGGATCTCCTACTGCTTGATGTAACCCACTGCCACGTTTAGTCCTGGAGGGCCCAATAGGTGGTCAACAATGTCTTGACATCCAACCGAATGGGGCAAATGTTACGGTTATTTTTCCCAGTGCACTAAGCACATCAAGTAGCTAAAGTGTTGATTTAATGCCCAATCATCAGAGGCATGGACAAAGGAGGGATATAATTTTAACTGCCAGGAACTGAAAAGTAAATTCCCAAATTTAGGTGGAGTAGAAGAGGTCGAACAGAAGACGTAGAGAATATCTAATGAGCTGTTGATGTGGGGTGGTTCACCAAACTACATCAAGGATGGTTCCATGAGTTGGAAGAATAGGTCTCATCCTGTAGTTGAGGCCTCCAATTACTTCCTTATCGTGTCCTCAACCTAGTACCTTAATAAGATTCCTCGTTGTCAATATTTTTTTCTCATCATTTTAAAGAAAATTTCATCAAACATAAAGTAAAATTGAGAATTATTTTCAAAAAATAATTTTTTTTCGTTATCTGGGATTAAGAATCATTAGCCTTTATGCTATGTTTGGTTGTTGAGAGAATAGGTGAAAACATGGAAAAGAAAAGAAAATTTTGGATTTCTAATACAATTTTTAGTTGTGCTTTGTCCAATTTTCTTTTCTTTTCTTTTCCATGTTTTCACTTATTTTCTCGCCAACCAAACATAGGGTTAGGGTAAAAGCATTTAACTTTGGTTTTTAGAAAAAAAAAAAAAAAATTAATCATAGGAGTTAAAACTTATTACCATAGTTCAAAGACAATTAATTGAGGGACTTTGTGAGAGAGATGAACAATAGTTCACTCCTCGTCCGTAGGGTATGTTAGTTTGATGAAAAAGTCAGGAAAAGTAAAAGAAAAGTGAGTTTTCTTACACTTTCCCGGTGTACGGGTGTAAGAAAACACTTTCTTTATCTTGCATATTCTCAATAGTGACAACCCTACAAAAACTTTCTCCATCTTTTGTTGATATATATATATATATATATATATATATATTTTTTTTTTTTTTAAATTTAAAATTTGGTAAACGAGAGTGTCCCAAAGCCCGAGTCAAGGACCCTTTTGGTACATTGACCGAACTAAAATTTTTCCTAGGAATTTCAGGGTAAGTTGAGGAGTGTGAGTTGAACACATGACCACAAGGAGCTAAAATCGGGACGCTAGTCAACTGCACCAAGGTTATTTTGAAAGAAAATTAATTTTTTTTCAATTTTTTTTTTGTTTTATTTTCTTTCACCCACTTTCTTTTAGGATGGACACACCCAACTGTACTAAGAATTCTTTAATTCTCTTGTAAAAGAAACAACAAGTGAATTTCATCAATTTCATGTATCGCGTGAACATTAGCATCCCATATGCACATGTTCACTAGATCATTTCCGTCTTCACAGAGAGAGATAGATGGCCAAAGAATTGTTTCAGGTATGGTAAGTGTTCAACCTTGTTAGTTGGGAAGGTGGGGGGCATGGTGAAGGGGTGGGCTCAATTGCATTGGTGCTGTCCCTTGCAAAAAAATGAAGAGGAATATTTGGATTGAATTCCAAGTGACCGTGAATTGAAAGCAAAGGGTGTGAAACTCGAGCAAAGTCTTAAGTTTGATACAATTGGAAAATAATCACCTCCTCGTTGGTAGAACAAAGGGAGGTGCCTTTGTAGAGCCTCGAATTTATTATTCTTAATACTTGTGAAGTTTATTAAATGCTATACAGACATGTGTTTAATTTCAATGTGTTTAATCTTGCAAATTTAATGCTAAAAAGTGTTGATTTTAAAACTCAAATAAAACACTTAATTTAAGTCATTTTTAAGGTTAAATTACATGAAGAGAAAGAAGGAAAAAAAGTTAAAAAATATATATATAATAAAAAATAAAAAAAAATCGGCGTCTTAGCTGATCGATCTCCCACCAGCGGCAATCGATCGCCCCTGGCGGTGATTGATCACTCAAAACGCCATTTTGAGGCCTCTTTTGCGCGTTTTTCTAACTTGTGGAGTCTCTAGGGCTTCCAACACTATAAATACTCTTTATACTCGTGGATAAAGAGTTTTTAAAACTTTTTAGACCTAAAAGAGAGTAAGAGAAAGAGATTTTAAGAGATCCAAGAGGAGGGATCAAATGTTTGCAAGGAAGAATAGTGAAACAGCTTAGATCCATCCCATTCGCAAGCGCGTGATCGTAGGGAAACGATCAGGAGAGGTAAATATAATTTTCTTCCTATCAATATAGAGATTTTTGATATGAATACTATGAAAGTGATAAATCTAATGCAAGAATGAACAAGATTAAGCATGCTTGTGATGTTTTAAATCATTATTTCCTTGTAAAAATATATATGATAATTTGAGAGTATTTTTTAAATCATGAATTTCTGATGAAAAAATATATATGATGTTAGAGAGCATTTTAAATCACGATTGTCTTATGAAAAATAGATATGATGCGTAGAAGGTAATTTAATTTATGATTTTCTTGTGAAATTTCTTATGTGAGAGATATTCCTTATGATTTTATTATTTCATACCAACAAGGGGAAAAAGAATAAAATTGTGGTGTATGTATGATGATGAGTGGAAGAAGAGATGATGATTGGAATTGATGGAATGATTATTAAGTTGCTCTAAAACTAGGACATATTATGAAATTAGGTTCCGGGAGAGTTATTTGATTAAAATTATGTATTGAAGATTGATGCTTGAATAATAAAATTGTCATTTATTTTATTATCGAAAACTTGATAAATCTATGTTTCATAATGATTATTTATGAGAAATTCTGCATGTTTAAATTAGTAAATAATCTACAATCATCATTATTGCACTCACATTGATTCACGAAATTAAATATGAACAGACATGAGAATAAACAAAACAATAAGTATTATGCAAATAAATAAGGACACAAGCATGATGTATGATTGAGTTTTGCATTGACCGAGTACCCACAAGCCTATAATCAAGGCAATACTAGCCGTATACACTGGCGAATATATAGACAAGCCGTATACACCGGATAATGTATAGAAAAGCCGTATACACCGGCGAATGTGTAGACAAACCATATACACTGGAGAATGTGTAGACAAGCCGTATACACCAGACAATGTGTAGACAAGTCGTATGCACCGGATAATGTGTAAACCGTGTGGTACCTCGAAAAATAGGGTATATGTTAGTCTCTATCCAATATATGTGGTAGAGTTATATTAAGTTATTGTATTTGCATATTGTTGAATACGTTCACGAACAAGAAAATAAGGAAGATAAACAAGAGAAATAAGCACAAGTGATCATGTGTAAGAATTGAAATTGAATTATGCTTCCGCACTCTGAATTGTTATATGTTTGCATGTTATGTTGAATTTTAAATCATGTTTATATTAAATATTGTTAGATAGGATTTTATATATACGTTGGGTAACTTGTTACTCAGCCGATGACTGTTGTTGTCGGCAGGTTCTAGATTTGATATCTGTGCTCCAGAACCTTGGGAAGAGGAAGAGTACAAGGAGGAAGATGAAGAGCTAACATGTGATTACCCCGAGGGTGAATGGAGTTTGGACCGTTGTCCATTCCCTGAAACTTAGATTATTATTATTATTTGGTTTTTGAAGTTTAGACATTGTAATAAGCTTAATTCTAGATTTATAATTAGTTAGAATTTATGATTGAGATCGTAGAGGATGATTCTAATTGATTATGATATCTTAGTAGATATTAGACTCGATTAGTATTTATTTGAAGAGGAAAATTTTTAGGTTCATGTTTTAGAATTGTCTTACATACTCTATGACAGGAAGTTATGGAAGTTAATGTTTAAGTCACGTATCAAAGTTTCACATTAAGTTAGGTGAGATTTTGGAGCGCGACAGTCTTGCCCCCCCATTTTTTGGCCACCGATCCCCTTTTAAACTTTTTTTTAAAGTTGTGATTAAGATTTACTAACCCTTTAGGGTTAAAGTATTTACTCTTGATTTTTAGAAAAAATAATTTTAAAAAATTAACTACAAATGTTAAAATTTTTAAACTAAATTTAAGGACAATTAAGAGGGTTTTGTGAGAGCGAGGTTTGCTCATCTGATGCAATAAGAGGAGTGCTATCCCAATCGCATTTGCTCCAAAAGTTTCCATAGAAGCAAGGTAAGACATATCACGTGGATAAGTTTGATAGTTTAACTTAAAATAATAAATAACAGAAAATTTATGACATGTGTAGCCACCTAGTTGTGTCTGTTGAAGACTTGCGACTGGAGCTAGCAAAATCCGATGCAATAATGCACTTAAGAATAACTATAAAGCCATCATGACCATGTCTCAGGCGTGAATTCATTTACCACAAACGAACAACCTCCAAAAGTCTCTCATTCATCTCACAATTAAACCATGACCGTGTCACCAGCTCCACCATCATAGCATACAACAATAAATGTTACTCACATTTATAATGCAAAAAAATTAGCAGGGAGTGAAGAGTGGGAATTAAAGATTAAAGGATAAAATTTTTACTTCTTATGTGTGGACACTTCCAATTCCTATGAATTACAATTTACATATGAATTGAAATATATAATATTATTAATTCCAACATTTTGTAAAAATTGTAATATACGTGGATATTGCAATTCACGAGTGCATGCGAATTGATACAGATCTTCTATAACTTCCCATTACATTCTTAGATTATTTCGTATATGGATTTCTTAAAAATTTTATTATTATTTTATTATATTATATTTGTTAAATAAATTAATATATAATTAATTATTCATATTTAAGTAAATTTAAATATATTTTTAAAACAAGAACTTTAATTAGATAAAATATTAAAAAGACATATTGGCTATATATTCTGATTTTACAAAAATTATATCAATGAAATATAAAAATATTTTTTTATTGCATATCTATTAAAATAAAAAATATATAAATTGTTATTTATTGAAAAGAAATATGTTAATTTTTGTATAAAATTTATAATATGTTATGTAGCTAGACATAATATAATAAAAATTTCTTTATTTGTATGAAGAAGTATTGAGACCTTTATTCTTGGTTTTGTTTTAAGTATTAAGACCCGCTATTTAAGCCCAATCCATTTGTATGAATATCTACAAAAATTATTATTTCTCTCATACATTAAAACATATATACAATTATCAAGTCAATTTTACGCACCCAAACAGTGAACTTCAAATTAATAGCATATTTCTGTCCAATTCCAATGTTTCATCAAATCAGTAGAATTTTACTAGACAGGCCTTCTAAATCAGCTTTATAAATCATAGATATTTAAATGCTTATGCATTAGAACTCACTCATTCATCATCACAGTAAGACTCTGACCATGTCACCGGCTCCGTATCATAACCCACACGAGTAAATATTACATTTCTGGCATGTTTAACTCACATTTATCATGCAACTAAGAACAACATTTTAACGCAAATCTAAGTAACATGGAGAATAAGTTCTTTAATTAGGGCGAAAAAGCATCTTTTTTCGTACTATAACTATAGATAAAGACAATTCAGGTTCACATTAATATTAAGAAGGAGAAAATACATTTACACTCTTAAGATTTGACGAAAATACACATAAACCCCTCAAATTTCAAAAAATACATTAAGTACCCATACTTTTCAAAATATTGACACTTACATTCCTTCCATTAGCTGGCCGTTAGTCAATTGATGGAATGATGATGTCATGGGATAAAATGATATTAACTACCAAAAATATCCTCTCTAAAGTTGTCATTTTCCATTTTTCTCATATACCAAAATTGTCACTTCATTTTTAAATAAGATCAACTCCTCTAGGATGACCACGTGCCCTTTTTGACACCCCTTGTGGTGGCCACATGCCCTTTTTGACACCCTTGAGGTGGCCACGTGTCCTTCTTGACACCCCTTGAGGTAGCCACATGTCCTTTTTGACATCTCTTAAATGGGGTAAGATTCACCCACCCCAGACCATCCTTGTTTTTTTTTTTTATTAATTCTTTTTTTAAAATTTAATAATTGTTTTTAAGACTTTTTTAATATTAAAATATTTTTAAAAATAATTAATATTTAGAAAAAAAGCCAAGGATGAACGGGTGAACCCTAGGGGTGGCCACGTGTCCTTTTTGACACCCCTTGAAGTAGCCACGTGTCCCTTTTGACACCCCTTAACTGTGGTTAAGATTCACCCACCGTTAGGGTTCACTCACCAATCCTTGGTTTTTTTTATATTAATTCTTTTTTTAAAATTTAAAATATGTTTTTAAGGCTTTTTTAATATTACAATATTTTTAAAAGAATTAAATTTTTTTAAAAAACCAAGGATTGGCAGGTGAACCCTTGAGGCGGCCACGTGTCCTTTTTGACACCTGAGGTAGCCACGTGTCCTTTTTGACACCCCCTTAAATGGGGTGAGATTCACCCACCCATCTTTGTTTTTTTTTTCCTAAATATTATTTATTTTTTAAAAATATTTTAATATTAAAAAAGTCTTAAAAACAATTATTAAATTTTTAGGAAAAAATTAATATTTAGAAAAAAAAAAACCAAGGGTGAACCATAGGGGTAGGTGAATCTAACCCTATTTAAGGGGTGTCAAAAAAGACACTTGGCCACCTCAAGGGGTGTCAAAAAGGACACGTGGCGACCTCAAGGGGTGTCAAAAAGGACTCGCGGTCACCCTGAAGGGACAATTTTGGTATATAAGAAAAATGGAAAATGACAACTTTAGAAAGGGTATTTTTGGTAATTCATAGCATTTTATCTCAAGACATCATCAATCCATTAATTGACTAGAAGAAGTGTAAGTATCAATATTTTGAAAAGTAGGAGTACCTAATATATTTTCTGAAACCTGATGGGTTTATGTGTATTTTCATCAAACCTCCTTGGGTGTAAATGCATTTTCTCCTATTAAGATTATGAAGGAATAATCCATTACATTGTCCTCTTGGTTTGTTTGGATGACCTGCCAATTATGTTAGAGAATATCAGATTTGGCAGGTCGTCAAAAATTAATTAGGGGTGTCAATCTTCCGAATTCGGGCTTCAAAGCCTCTTGAAAATGTGTTGGGCTCAGGTCTATTCAAAAATCACCAAAATGCAAGCCCAAGTCCGACCCATTGACACCCTTAGTCTTAATTAGACATACCTTTTCTTCGTATCAAATTGAGCAGTGATAGACATACCTGAGATATGGATTTGCACACCTAACGTTGGATCTCATTGGTCCAAGCCCCCCTTTTAAATATCCACCAACTAGGCTTGGACCAATGAAATCCAGCCTTAGGTTTACAAATCCATATCTCCGGTACATTAACTATTTTCCTATCAAATTTCAATGTAAAGTTGCATGTACTATTTACTATGCATAATCTTTTGTACTGTACGGATCCGTATATGGATAGGGAGTCCGTATTCTTGTGAACGCAATTTGACGGAGAAGTCGCTTCCCCTTCTTTTGTTTTTTGGGTAACTTGGGTATCCCAAGGGTTTTCGAGGCGACAATTACTTGGCATTTAGGGCTGTCAATCTGGCCCTTTGATGGGGGGCCCGATCCGGCTCAGCCCTTCAAAGCCCACAAAATAAAGGACTTTTTTTCCTTCCCCTTAATAAGGCCCTAGGGCTTAACCAAGCCTAATTTTGAATGAGGGTCAGACTTGTTAAGCAAAAGGCCCAGCCAGACCCTCCAATCCATATACTATACCCTATATATAATAAGCTAAGAGATTAAGCCTTCCTGTGTATATGTGTGTAACATACTCACACTCTTTCTAACATAGTAAATTGTAACATTTTTTTATTAATACAAATCTAATAGAGGCTAAGACTTACTATGTGTACATTAGTAGTATATTCTTTTTTTAATGTTACTACTTTTAAGTTGTCACATTTTTTTTTTAAAAAAATATAACAATACTAAATATTAATGGGGCGTTTGGATTGGATTTTTTAGCTAAAAATCAATTCTGGTAAAATTGATTATGTAGAAATTAATGGTCAAATAATCATTTTTTCAAATAATAATGTTAGAAGAATACGTAGGTGAGTCTATCAACTTCGAATTCTTTGAACACTATTATTTGAAAAAATGATTATTTGATCAAAAATTTACTCAATTGTATCAGAATTGATTTTTGACCAAAAAAAATCCAATCCAAACACCACCTAAGAATTTAACAGTAACAATTGAGAAGGTGTACTAATACTAATAATCTAATGGTACAAAAACTGTCGTGTTGCTCTTTGAGTTATATTGTTGGTCCCAAGCCCAAATAAAAGAGAATGTTGTATATTAGGTTGGTAATCAATGTAGAAAAATTGCTAAAACATGATAAATTTTTTTTTTGTTCTTTTGGCCTTGGCCCTTGAGGGTAGGGCTTGGGCCTCAACTCAGTAAATGAGGGCTGGGCCTAGTAAGACCTAAGCCCTTCCCTAGCCCGGCACTTTGACAGCCCTATTCACATTAAATGGGTTGCCTTGGTAATATGAGCCTCATTCATGGTTTCCCACAAGGTTCAGGGCCTCTATATACATATCTATCTGCTGCTTAGCAACACATCCTCTTGTCATTTTCTAGCACAGAAGTCCGGATGAGGGGGGAAGTCTTAGATTTCTCAGCAGCTTGACCATGCCCTATGCAAAGAGGGTGACTTCTTTTGTGGTTTTCCGGTTTGCAGAATGTTTTCCAAGAAAGCGAAATGTAATGTCTTATCTGTTCTTTGTTCCTGTCTTGAGTTCTGCAGGGTGTCTTTGTACACATCTTCACACCCTGCCCGGTAGCACCCTAGGGACATCCAAAGCGCGTTGTGAGCGAGGCTGGCTAACATCCTTTCAAACCATTCAAAGAGAAGCTTCATGCAGCTCAATTTAAACTTATTAGGATGCATACAGCTACCACATCAACAGATAAAAGGATCACTTATGGATATACACATCCAAAGACACAAATTTTGTCATTGACTTATCCTTTGATACTCTACCGTGCTATACACCAGTTCTAAAAGGGGACAATTTAGTAGAAAATGTGCAATGCACTGAGGAAAAAACTATGGTTGCATAAAACAGGCGAGAGTAAACCAATGGACCTTTAGCCAGAGCCCGTCTCGAGTACAGGAAGCCTACAATGTAAACTGACAGATTTATCTGTCTGTCGTGTACCTGGAATGAAGAACTGGAAGATCACGGTCAAGCAAGTACCCTGTGGAGCTATACCTGTAAACATATAAGAAACAAAAAATCAAGAAATTGATCATATAAAAGAACACGCATTGTTATAAAACCAGATGATCAACTTGAAACAAGGCTGAGATGACCATATTTTTCAAGATCTGAGTATTGTTTCAGATCTCCAATTTGCTAAATCATATGAAAAGCTTGTCAATCTGCCTCTCCCAAGTTGAGCACGATATGTGCATGTTATGAGCTCTTTGGAGTGTAAAATGGGAATTGTTTTTGGAGGGCTTACCATAGAAAGCACAATCTGGCTTCGCCAAGTGACATTGCAGACTTTTGGCAAAGTGCTTCATACTCACTTGCTGTCCAAATTCAGACAAAATCAGGATTTAGTGTTAAAAGATTCACAATCTCATACAATTCTGATAAATGTTGTTTGAGTTGTATTGTCTTGGATAAGACCAAGACAAGAGGAAACCCTGCAACATATTGGTTGTGCCAAAAATGCAGGAACATTGGTAGTATCAACTAAAATTAACAGCAAGTCCAATGCTTCCAAATTCAGAACTTGATTGGGCTGGTACACTGGTGTCAGACCCTCTTTTCTAGTCTTCCTACCTCTCGATCCCTTTTTTCTTTATCTTTATCTGCATCTGGATTTTTATCTAGAACTGGAAGGCATGTTGCAGAACAAGGTGGTACTGGTGAAAGACCTGGTAAAATACCAAAGCCGTGCATAAAGTGCATGAAGTCGGAACAGAGGCAGATGTGAAAAATCTTGGAACACATTATCGATATGCATAAAGTGCCAGATGTGCTAATTGTTGATATATGCCCTTATGGCCCTTATGGGTGATGCCTCTGCCTCTTTAAGGGTGATACCTTTCATGCTTGAAATGCTATAGGATTGACTACTATAATATAGGTGGATTGGCTGCTTTAATTAGATATGCGTATAGATATGCTACTAAAATGGGTACTGCAACCCTAGCTACTGGCTTTCCAACAACGGGCTCTGGATCTCGATCTCGATCTGACAACAGACATACCAAACTACCCCACCATCCGGGTGGGGTAGTGTGTTCCACCTTGTCTGATAGCCTTTGCCTCTTCGGTTCGCTAACCAAGGAAAGGTGCATTGATTCACAGTGGAGTCATCTTTGCTACTGAGATTTTAAATGATCATTTCAAGCAGGCAGAATTTTGGATAAGGCATTGATGATGAAGGAAGAAGGCAGCTAGATACACTAGATGCAGAGAATAGCAGTTTGAAAGGAGTAGAGAACAGACCACAGATAGAGCTTCTCCCCTCTGTATTGCCATCTCCGTGCGAGATTGAGCACTCATATCTGGATCCCCAGCTGGAACTTCCGCTGAAAAACGAAACAAACACAAAGTTGTGAAGTAATAAAGCCAGAATCTAATCACACCCTTTGTACCAACATGCACTACTTAATCCCACCAATGCCTAGTCAGAAAAAGATACTGTCAGTTACCTTGGACTCCAAGAACTCGCAACTTTCGGAACTCGGAACCAACAGTGATCAGGGTAGTGGAGACTTGCAGATGGAGATCCCCATACTGAGTTATGGAGATGTTAAGTAAGTCACCTACGTGCTTCAGTCGATCCACGAAGCTTTGCAACTGAACTAGATCAGGTACCTGAACCAGAGTCTGCAAAGGAGGGGGTTTCAAGAGTCAAGACAAACAGAAGCAATGACTCAGAAGCTATCTTGACTGCTTGGGAAACACCGCATGGGAGGAGGGGCCCATCGAATGTAAAGACAACAATCAGAGAAATGAATGAAACCTGCGGCAGATCCTGGGCCATGTCAAGAGCAGATTGGAGTTCCATAACATCAGCTCTTGATAGAGGTTTAGAAATGGGAACATCTTGAATGACTGCCGACTTATAACCCTGAAAAAATATAATTTAGAAAATAACCATCATTACTTTTTGTAAGCATCACATCATATTTCAGTTTTGTATCAACTATATAGGTTCACCACCTTTTTTCCTCATATTTAGAGTTACTAAAAAATTGCAATAATAAAGAAAATGTACAAAAAAATTGGGAAGAGAGTGCCCTTTATAATTTTTTTTCTATGTACATCATCTTTCACTTGGGAATGCACATGAAGGGTTGGGAGAAGTCGCTTGCCTGCAGATGCACTTAAAGGAGACAATATCCCCTCTTAAGAGGCTTATAAGTATACTGTGAAAGGGCAATAATGGTGTAATTCCTATCCTAGATGAAGAATGTTCATGTTTCGAGGGATCCATAGACCTCTCTCTCTCTCTTCTCTCTTCCATCTTTGAGTTTCATTAGTTCTGGTATAGCACCATGAAATGTTCTATCTGTTGTTAATGTTAAAGTGTATCACTATTATAGATAGGTCGGATTTTAGGAATTTGGCTCGATTTCGGGATTTCCCGGAGGTATTGCTCCAACAGGACTGGGTGCCACTCGAGTGGTTTCACGACATATCAGTTCAGATTCCCCTAGAGCATTCTGCTCGAGTGGTCTTAGGCGGGCTGAAGTCCGAGTTTTGCTTGGAAACTCCTATTTCGGTAGGGAGTTGTTTTTATTTGTCTAGGACTCTTGTATGGGCTTATAAATACGTAGTTATAGGTATAGGGTTGAGTAGTGGAAGACAATAGAAAGGGTTTAGAGAAAGGTTTAAGGGAATGAGATAGAGATTCTTCTACAAGTTTCATAGAGAAGGTGACTTGAGTGGCATGTACAAGGGGCTCTGGGCTTGGGTTGGGATTTAATCTGAAAGGAGAGTGATATTGTATTGGTTTTTTAAGGTTTCTCTGAATAAGGAAGAAGCAATTGGATCTTGGCCCGTGGACGTAGGTAGGTTATTGCTGAATTACATATATTGTTTTCTCTTTGGTGTGTGTTTGTTTATCTTTTCTGTTAGGTCTATTATTCCCAACACTTGGTATTAGAGCTCCAAGTTAATTATTTTTCAATGGCGATGAAAATTTTTGGACAATTTTCTGTGGAGAAGTTTAATGAAAAGAGAGTTTCAATCTGTGGCAAAGGATATTCTAGTTCAACAGGGTCTCGCAAGAGCGTTGAAGGGGGAGTTCATTAAACCGGAAAAGTTACCCAATGCAGATTGGGAAGACTATAAGGCAAAGGCAGTAAGCACAATACGCCTCTATCTTGCGGATAACGTGATGCATAACATTGTGGATGAGGAATCAACACCAAAACTCTGGAGGAAATTGGAAAATCTCTACATTGGAAGGAGCCTTACCAACAAGTTATATCTGAAAAGGCAATTGAATACATTGAAGATGATGGAGAGTGTAACTCTCAGGAGCACATGTATGTGTTCAACACTTCAACTAGATCTTGAATCAACTGCGAAAATTTGATGTCAAGGTGGATGAAGAAGATCAGGCCATGATACTTCTTACTAGGAGTGTATTCGAGTTTAGCCAAGCTCAATTTCGGCTTGAAGGTGTTCAGACTAAGCTCGACTCGGCTCGAGCTCGAATTAACCTCAAATAGCTTGGCTCAAAAATAGATTACCAAGCTTGAGCTCGGCTTGGGCTTATTCGAGCTCGAGCCTCAACTTAGCTTGAGCTCGGCTTACAACTTGAATTTTTCGTCACCTCCACGAAGCTCATACAACCAAACCATAGACAAATCTCAGAGAACTGAAACTTAAATGAAAGAAGATGTTATTGTTTTGAGAATGCAGCGCAAGTTGAGGAAGAACAAGGGCAATTGCTCTTGTGTTTATGCGTTGTTATCGTGGTTGAGAAGGCTCAGCAATGGTGGTTACCGTCGTTGAGAAGACTCAACAATGGGGGTTACTGTGGTTGAGAAGGCAATTGTTGTTCGAGGGGTAGTATCACGCTTATGTTATCATCATTCAAAAAAGAAAACTATTGCAAACTACTGGCGTTGACGAGGAAAGACCCACTGGAGAATAGTAGGTTGGAGTTTGTCGGAGAGGAAGGAAGACCACTTTCAGAGAAAGTGGTCTTTGCACTTGAAAAGTTATAAAATGTAATATAGGTTTTACATTGATTGTGGATTCCAAATTTCATAAAATGTAATATAGGTTTTACTGTTGGGTAAAGAGAAGTCAGTGTGGATTTCAAGTTTTATAAAATGTATAATATAGGCTTTACTTTTACACGAAAAGTGTTGTGGATTTCAAAATTTATGAAATATAATATATATTATAAATTTAAATATATTTGTTAAATATATCAAGCCGAGCCGATCTTCGAGCCGAACCAAGCTTCTACAAGCTGAGTTTTGAGTCGGGCCGAATCAAACAAGATCTGGCTCGAGCTTGGATTATTTAATATTTTGAGCTCAGCTCCAAGCTCGATCGAGCTTGAAATCTATGCTCAAGCTCAGCTTAATCGAGCCAAGCCTTCGAGCTAGCTCGACTTGTGTGCACCCTTACTTCTTACACCACATCCGGATTCATATGAGAACTTGGTGACAACACGCTTGTATGGCAAGGATACATTGCAGTTGGAGGAGTTCATGGCGACACTACTTTTTAAAGAGATTAGGTGGAAGCCAATTCATGATGGGAATCATAATCATGCTTTGGTTGCTCGGGGAAGAGGAAGGGACTTGGAGAGAGGATCTGGAAAAGGTAGGGGCAAATCCAAATCCAGAGGAAAAGGTTGGATTCAGTGCTATCATTGCAAAGAATTAGGGCACTTCAAAAGAGAGTGTCCACTATGTGCTGATGGGAAGAGGGATTCTTCCGAAGACGATTCTTCAGCGGCAATAACACAGGACAATGATGAATACATTAGAGATGTTTTCACAGTTTCCAAAGGTATAGACAATTCTTCTAGTGAATGTGTATTAGATTCGGGAGCTTCGTTTCATATTTGCTCAAATATAGAATTCTTTGATAAATTCCAAAAAGGGGCATGAAAAGTGTCCTTGGGTGATGGATCTAAATGTGAAATCACGGGGTTTGAAACTGTAAAGATAAGAATGTTTAATGGAGTGATTCAGACTTTGGGAGGAGTGGCTTATGTCCCTATGTTACGAAGAAATCTACTTTCCCTCAACCAATTAGACTCCAAGGGCTGTTGCTACACAACATGAGGTGAAGTTATCAAGATTAAGTGGAGATGCTTAGTTTTGATGAAGGGGAAGAGTATGGTGATTTATATCTCTTGGATGAGAATACAGTTGTAGGTGGAGCTGCTACATGGTCCGTAGAAAATAGGAAACCGGATGTTATGCAGAGGGTAAAAAGCTCACCTAGGGTCTCTTTTGCAGTCGGTGCAAGGACAGGTATTCTGAAGGTTTTCAAAAGGAAGGAGATGGTGAGGTGCCTTTAGCAGAGAGGACAAGTCTATGTCCTCGTCCGGGGTTCTTCTAGAAAGGAGGACGGTTGTCAGGTTACACACAGGTTTTGGCCGTGTTTGATCGAATCCAGTGGATGGCTTTCCGGGGTGATTAAAAGGGTGTGTGTAGTTGGTGGGTCTCTTTCGCAGCTCGTGTAGAGACGGGTAAGGTAAAAAAGGGTTGTTTGCGGTATCTGCAAACGTCTTTACGATAATTGCAAACGGAGCAACACGATTTTGAGAGAGATTCTGATTCGAGGTGGAGGTGCGTCCCAGATATGGGTGATGCGGTCTTGGAGATTTGCTTGATGATTAGAAATCGGTTCTCTTGATAGTGGAATTCTCGCCAAGGTGGAGATTTGTAGGAATTTGGCTCGATTTCAGGATTTTCCGGAGGCATTGCTTGAGCGGGACTGGGTGCCCCTCGAACAGTTTTACGACATATCAGTTCGGAGTCCCCTGGAGCATTCCGCTCAGGCGGACTTGGGCACCGCTCAAGCGGTCTTAGGCGGGCTGGAGTCCGAGTTTTGCTTGGAAACTCCTATTTTGGTAGGGAGCTGTTTCTATTAGTCTTGTATGGGCTTATAAATACGTAGTTATAGGTCTATGGTTGAGTAGTGGGAGATTATAGAAAGGATTTAAGCACTCTAGCGTTTAGAGAAAGGTTTAAGGGAAGGAGATAGAGATTCTTCTTCAAGTTTCATAGAGATGGTGACTTGAGTGGGGTGTGTACAAGGGGCTTTGGGCTTGGGTTGGGATTTAATATGAGAGAAGAGTGATATTGTACTGATTTCTTTGAATAAGGAAGAAGCAATCGGATCTTGGCCTGTGGACGTAGGCAGGTTATTGCCGAATCACGTATATCTCTTGTTTTCTCTTTGGTGTGTGTTTTTTTATCTTTTCTGTCGGGTCTATTATTCCCAACATGGATTTCTCTACTGCCTAGGATGCAGCAAATCTGGAACCCAAGAAATAGGTTTTTGACTGAGAAAACTGAACTGATTCTTGGGCATAGAATTTGTTTGCAACTCATAAACATGAAGCAAAATTGGGTGTAAATAATTAAATGAAACCTAGCCAAAATCTCCTGTAGAAAGAATCAAATTTAGACAGCCATGGGGAAAAACTGAAATCAGGTGCATTGAACAGACCAGACCATACTAGAAGAATGTAAAGATTGTGAATTCAGGTATTCAGAAATTGCAGAAATCTCATATGAGCAATCTGGATTCCAACAGAATTCAAATTTATCTCTTTTTCCCAGCAATAACCGATAAATATATATATATATGAAAAGCTATAGTAATCATGAATTATTTGTTGAGTAATTTTAAATTTGATTTTAAAATTTTAGTCCTTGTAGGTTTTCAAATTATGTTTTAGTCCTCACTATGTCTTTGTTTTAATTCAGAATGATCCCTAATCAAATAGGGTAAAATGTTTCATTTTATTTGTGGGGTGAGTTGATGGCTGATGCTTGGTCTCTTAAGTGAGACAAGCTCATTCACTTGTGATTTCTCTCTGAAAGTTTAGTCCCACATTGGCTTTCTATAAAACTTCACATGGGTTTATAAAGGCTTGGATGCCTTATGCAGTTATGCTCATAGATTGTAATCAAATAGCCCCTACAGTGTATAGTCTACTCTACCTATTCCTTTACACCATAACTTGGGGTGGGCAAGCTGCGCGCGCACTCACAGACACGGGCTCAGGCAAAGGGTTTTGGGCGTTATGAGGTGCACTTCGCATGTGCGTTGAGCCGCTTCTTCTTTTGTCTAAATTAGGACTGTCCATCAGGTGGACCTTGATCGTGTGCTCGTATGGAGCCTAAAAGGGCTCGCCCAGATAGGCTGTCCAACATGGTTGGACCAGTCTAACCGACTAGTCCTCGGATAGAACCAACTTGACTAGTCTACATGAGATGGTTCAACCGAACTGCCTAACACTATTTCGACAAGACGTCTCTAACAGACTAGTCTAACCGGTTAGGTCCTTGGACTAAATCAACTAAACCAGTCAACCTGAGACAGTCTAACCGAACTGATTAATCTGGACCACTCCATATGGATGGGTCCATACAATGTTATGCTGCTGAAATGTGGCAGATCCTATGGCTGATTTAATCTCTGGACTAAATAAAAAATTATAAGTTAATTAAAAAAGATTTTAACTTAAAATGACTAAGCTAAAATCAATTAGATAATTGACTTATGTGTTTAATTGTTTGGATTGAAATTGGATAAATAAATTAAACAAAATTAATTTTTTTGGAACTTACTTGATTAATCATGTGGGACTATATTCATTTTAAATTAATTTATACGGGCACTTCTAAAATGAGGTATGGTACTCCATCCGTCGAGCAATGCACACTTATAGCGATTGATTGGTTGAATCTGAGTTGAGTTGAATCCCAAAGATAGTGCTCTTTTTCCTTGCACATTGAAGGTTTCGACTATCTTCAAGAAAGAATCAATCAACCACCTCACAACTTGTGTGATTCATGTTTATTTTTTGTTTTTGTTATTAACTAACTTGTGTAGGCATTTTATATGTAAATCCAACAATTTGAAGATAATTTATCACCCTTTTGCGGGTTCGAACTATAGCAAATAGCTGCTACTCCGATGATCATACCGGTCAATGCTTCTCCCAAGCATGGTTTAAAATTCCGGTATGTATTGGCTGATATGTATCCTGTTTGGGGCTACCCGGTACACTAGTACGTTGGAAAAAAAAAACTCTCCCGTACTGGTCGTATCTACCCGATACAAGCCCGACATTGGGGATTTTTTAGTTAAATTTTTTTCTCTCCTATTTACACTAGGATCCACAGTATAGACCCGATACACACAACTTATTTACAGAAAATATTATTTTGAGTAAATAGTTTTAAATTAAATTTATTTTCATTTACTTCATATATTTGTATGTAAATAAGGTTATACCCTATTTGAATTCAAAAAAAATTATTCTGGATCCAAATTCCAGAAAAATAAAATGACAACTTTCCAGCTCAAGAACAAAATTCTCTTTTTAGCCCTTTTACGGATTATGTCAAAATTTCAACTTTTCAAATGGTAAGGCATTTCTCAAATATTAAAAATTCATAAATTCTAATATATCACTAGGGGTTGGTACAGTTGGCTAGCGTCTCGGGTTTGCTCCTTGTGGTTGTGTGTTCAACTCCCACTCCTCGAATTACCGTAGTAAGTGGTATCTGTAGGGAAAATTCTGAGTGGGTAGGTGCGGATACCAGAAGGAACTAGTCCTTGGTTCGAAGGCTTTGGGACACCCTCCGTTACCACCCAAAAAAAATTAACAAAGACCAAAAATTCGGAAAAAAAGTCATATTTTAGTCTTCAAAAATATTTTCATTTACAAGGGCTAAAATGTCAACTAAGAGTGTAGTAGTTCAGTATAAAAGACAAGTCAACTAATAGTATAATAGTTTAGTAGAAAAAGACTTACATTCAAGCTTATAATTTATGATTGTAATTCAATACATTCTTATTTAACTAATTAAATGTAAGGTTCTAATATCTAGATTGTATTTCCTATACTTGGCTAAGTGACTATGGTTTGTAACCAACCCTATCTTTAACGAGTATACCAATAATAAACGAAGGAGCCTGGCTTAGTCTCAAATAGGGCCTTCACTTGCGAGAAGTGCTTGGATTAAGAGACAACCCTTTATTTTGTCTTTTATGCCTGTTTATCAGCACACACATTTTTTTTTAATTTATAAAATTCTTAATTCTCATATATATATATATGGTTATAAACATAGTTAGAGGTCTTCACTTAATTTGTTTTTAGCTTATATTTGCATTAAAAGAAATTTTATGCAAAAAATCCAAGTTTTTCCTTGCGAATCCAACCATTCCTTAGCGTATCCTACTTCTTTCCACTGTATCCATCTGATACGGTATGATATGCCAATACGTATCCTATTTTGGACTTACTGATACAACATTCGATATCGATATTTTGAACCATGCTCCAAAGTTTGATGAACTGAACTACAATCGTTGGGTTCAATTAATGGAGTATCTTCTGAAGATGTTAAATATCATGTACATGCTCACAGAAGAATGTCATTCCATCCCTTTTGAAACTAGAGTGTCGAAAGAAGTTGTGGAGACAACAATGAAGAAGGCACAAAAGTTGAACCAATTCTCCAAGAAGTTAAAGACTGCAAGAGAGGTTTGGGAGATGCTTAGGACCATCTACATCTACAAAGAATCTGACACCAAGAACATCCAGGTGGCGAACTTTTTGGAATCCAAGATGGAAGACAACAAGGCCATCATCGATCAAGTTCAAGAATTTCATTGGCCAAGGCCTATGTAGTTGAGGCAAAGGTCACAAGGAGTTTAAAACGAATAACACGAAAAAAATAGTCTTGTGAAAATTTTGGCATTCCCAAATTTACTTGAAGCAAAAGGGAATCATGACCTTGAAGATAGAGCACCACCTTCTAGTGATTTAGGGAATGAAGATGATGCATTTATTGACGACCTTCATGATGATGACGCTTTTGAGCGATTAATGAATATGATGCAGTTTGTATTTTGGTATACTTTTTGTTGATGAAACTGTGAGAATGCAAACAATCATTCTTGTTTTTAATCTTGATAGTTGATGTCTTAATGAATTTTGATGCCTTGATGGCTTGAGAGAATGAAATTGGGTGTTAAAATAACGTTATGAACTTATTATTGTTGATAATAATTACTTTTTTTTGTATATTGTCTCACTAAATTGTTAGATATATTAATTTGTAGTATATTTTCTAATTTTTATAATTATCAAAAAAAAATCTCCGTTTTTTTCTCGAAGTTTGCTCGTATTTTTCCAATTTTTTTTAAAATTTCCGTACTTAACCTTTATCGAATGATTTCCGAACCCCTACTTTGTTACTATAATTAAGAAAGGTTGAGCATTATGAAAATTCTCTTAATGAGTGCTATATGTCTTAAATGGCAAGAGTGTGACAGGATCACTCTAGATAGACTTACTCTTTCTGAGAGCCAAAAGTTCTTCACTTCTTATGAGTTAAGGCTCATCTCTAGAACTTTCAGTAAGCTGAGATTAAAGCACAAACGTAAAAGTGTTGAGCTGAAATGTACATATAACCTCTTAAAGGAATGTGTGCGACAGTTTCAATTGCTAATCTGAGTTCACAGTTCAAGGTTCTTGCGGCTGCTCCAGCTTGCTTACTTCTTCTCCCCCTACTAGTAAAGGGCTTTAAGTAAGGAATGCGAAGCGGAGGTAGGTGAAGAACAAGCAGTCCCTAGCAAAGGTTATGAAATCGCTTTGTTTGCTTTGCTCATAGAGCTACGGGAAGCTTGCTTTGCTTAGCAACCTAAGCTCCCGGGTGGAAATGGCGGCCTAGAGCTCCAACTCTAGCTCAAGCACTGGAAGGAAAGGTCGGGCCTTACTCCATTCATTGCATGAATGGCGGCCCTCGGCTTTACCCCTTCTTTTTAGAGCTCTAGTTGGAGAAGGAGGGGAGGGAGATATTTATTAATCGGAGCTTCAGGGAGAGGCTCGAAGACAGGCTGTCATCTGCCCTCATTGCCATTCTCCACTATAGAGCTGCCCTACCTGAAAAGCTAGCTGACTTATCCTCTCTAGCAGAAGCCAGATCTATCTAACTTGAGACTTTTCATCCATATAACCCCACTCAAGACAAGAACTGATCCACTTGGAAGAAACTACAGTTACCAGGGGCAGGCCTAGGGGAGGCAAGAGGACTGCTACACGAAATCCTGTTCGAACAAGAAGTAGTTCAGTATCCGTGAACACAATGGAAGGAACTTCAGAAGGAAACATCGTACAACAGATGACCGCAGATATGGAACAAATGCGACGAGTCTAACTTTGTCCATACTGTTTCCGTAGTGGTTGTCTTGACTCAGCAGTGACAGCAGTTTCAGAATCCACACCCCCGTAAGGGTGCGACATGCCATCTGACTTACCGCAACTGATGACAGCCTTCTTGTACCAATGGCATCGTCCCTCACCTTATCTTAGTGCACGAGGATTTTCTCGGCCGGACCGACGTAATCAAAGGTTTCCCGGTTGCGCACACAGTAATCTCCGCAAAAGCCCATTCCGCCACAGTAAAGACTATGTAAAGACTATGAAGCGCTAGAAGAACACTTTAGGCAGGTCATCGATAGTTGACAACGGTGGACCTGGGGAGGAGCACTTGAAGGCGTGCCCCTGCATTACCAGGTGAGATAAGGTTTTTCTTACTTCTCTGGGATTGGATGAGGATGAACTTCTAGAGAATAGATCCTAGGGAGCTCTTCTCGTAGCTAGGCTAAGCTAGGTCCGAGTAGCTAGGTTGTTCTAGAGCTTCCCTATCACAGGCGCATCTCGTAACTCTCGTGAAAAGCCTGAGGTGGTCCTTAGCCGGGATCGCTTTTGCCATTCGCCCCAGCTTGACTCGAGACCAAGACTCCTTACTTATCGCACCAATAGCGGCACTGAGCGGCCGAAGATTGATTGAAAAGGCAGCCTAGCCACCACACCCCCCTTTAGATTTAGGAGTCTTTGTGCGAGCCGTACGCGGTGAGAGTCGCACGTACAGTAACGAGGGGGGTTCGCGTCTATACGTGTACTGTGGTGGTTAGGCCTACCCACCCTATTTGGAAAATAAATAAGTCAACTCTTGAAGACAGGCTGTCATCTGCCCTCACTGCCATTCTCCACTATAGAGCTGCCATACCTGAAAAGCTAGCTAACTCATCCTCTCTAGCAGAAGCCAGATCTCGAGATTGTTCCATTAGACCTAGTTCGGGTTGTGCTACCGGCGGCGCCATTACTAGTAAACTGGGGAAGAAGAGGCAGTAGCAGCTGGGGCGGAGGTGGATGCAGAGGCTAAAGCAGGGGTAGAAATGGATCCGCTAGGAGCTTTCCAGGGGCAGAGGCAGCTAAGGCAACGCCTGATTCACTACCCGACCCATCATATCGTAATTGCGTTATCGATAGGAAGAGTCGTTCCTTCTTACAGAGGAGATTATAACGTTCTTTTTTGGCTCGGGCTTGGGGAGTTGGGAGGGTTCGGGGAGTCCTCCCCCTGAAACTCCGGGTCTCTGTTTAAGAGAAAAACCCCTCCTTCTCCCACTCTTAAGGTCAAGTCTGCTCAAGGGTCGCTTTTGTTGATTGAGCTTTCGTTGACCCAAAAGAGCTGGAGCTCAACTTTAAAAAGAAGGTGCAAACAGTTGAGTAAGGAAAGCCATGACAGTCCTAAAAGAAGGAAAGACATTGAGAGATATAAGGGCTTCCATCTTCTTACATATTACTCTATCCCTATAGGAGAAGAAGATCAGACGAGCAGACGAAGACGAAGATTAAGACACAACAATAACTTATATTCTTCGTCTTTGCATCTTTATTATTTATTATTCGTCGTTAAGTAAACGGAGTAGGTACTAATTATGACTAGTTTGCACTAAGTGGGGATTCAAGTTGAAAGACACCTCTATGTATATGCACAAGATTTTCTAGAATACCCGTAATATTATTTTCAAAATAAAATTTAAATTCAGCGGGGGATTGGCGAGTAATTTTAAAATTTGAGTCCTTGTGGGTTTTCAAATAATGTTTTTATCTTCACATCTTTGTTTTAAATCAAAATGACCCCTAATCATATTGGGTAAAATGTTTCGTTTTGTTTGTGCGGTGACTTGATGCTTGGTCTCTTAAGTGAGACAAGCTCAATGACTTGATGCTTGGTCTCTTAAGTGAGACAAGCTCAATCACTTGTGTTTTTCTCCTTGAAAGTTTAGTCACATAATGAAACTTCACATGGGTTTATAATGGCTTGGATGCCTTATAGATTGTAATCAAATAGCCTTTATGATGTATAGTCTGCTCCACTCATTCCTTTACAGTTTACACCATAACTTGGGTGGGTGAGTTGTGCTCGCAGCGAGCGCGCGCACGCGACATGCAAAGGCATAGGCAAAGGGCTTTGGGCCCTATGAGGCGCACTTGGCACATGCGCATCGTCGTGAGTCGCATTGATTTGTTTCTTCTTTTGTCTAAATCAGGACCGTCCATCAAATGGACCTTGATCGTGTACTCATAGGGAGCCAAGTGTCTCCGTGGGTGGTGTAAGCCATGTTGCTCATTGGTTGATCTGTTTAGCCTACTTGCATAGATGGGTAAGGGTGAAGTTGAATCTCAAGGATTGTGAGATGGGTGAATTGAACCCACCTGGTTCAATGAACTTAGCTCATGGGTCGGTGAGCCATTAATCCAACATGGATTAGTCATTTACACAAGCAATTGGCGGATTAAGAAAAAAAAAAAAAGAGCTAGCAAACCTTGGTCTCGAAAGTGAGGAAAGGAGTAGGTTGGCGAGAATTAGGAGGGAGCTTCTTGACGAGCTTGATCTGGAGGCGGTTAGCGGCACCGCCCTCGATACAGATGCTGACGCTGCTACGGAGGGCGCGATGAAGGAGGGCAAGATCGAGGGAGAAGGCAATACGGTCGTCGTTCTGGCTGGAAATTCGGTAATCCTCGAAGAGGGTCTCCTTGCGGAACTGGGCGATGGACTGGACGCCGTCTCCGTTGAGGAGGTTGTGGAGGAAGATGGCGTGGTCTCTGCTCAGGTAAAGGTGGCATATCCTTCCCATCTTGTCCAGGGCCGGAAGGAACCCTGCTTTTTAATTTGTTATCACCATTTCAAATGTTAAAACAAATATATTTGGAATTCTTCAGAAACAATTATACAATATGGAGGAGCTTACTCTTCTCTAGCAGATTCACTCCATTGTCTGTAAGGAAAGCTTTGAACTTCATCTCTCCCGCTCTTTCTCCAAAATTACTCCTCTTTACCCGCCTGCTGCTCCCTTTTAAATCCCCGTGTTTTTTTTTTTTCAAAGTTCTGAGAAGAGGACCCCAGGTTCAGAGTCCCCGACCCTTTTAATACTTTTTAACCATGGTTAAATTAAAGTAATAATTTTTTTCTTTCCTAAAAACCATGGTTAGATTGCTTAACCCTAGGGGGTGTGAATCCTAGCCACACTTGATGGGTGGTAAAAAGGGGGCTTACCAATGAGATCCCGGGCTGGGTCCGTTTTCCATTCCCCCCCTCCCCCTTTTTTTTGGGGGGTAAGTGTGGGTATCCTGGGTCAGACTAGTCCCACGGGAGTATAGGTAATCCCCCAGGCCATACATCCGATATTAAGGGGAGCCCAGATTTGATCTTGAAACCTCTTATGGTTCTTTCGATCACTGGGTTACACCTTCGAAGGTTAAATCCCTGTGTTATTTTGATAGCCATCCCAATTAGAAATAAATAGGGCTTTTCCTTGATTACCCCTCAAGATTGGGTTGTTCCCCAACTGCTCACGTTTTAATACTCTTCTCATAATGTCTCCACGCACATGTAAAGGTGTTCTCACATGTAAAATTTTCAATTTTAGACCATTTTATTCTAAATCATTTAAAGAAAAGACATTAATAAAAAAAAAAGTTTAGTAATACCCCCCAAAAGGGAATCTTTACATCTATTTATATCGTTTTGGCGGGCTTTCGCTTTTGCGTCTCTCTAAAATTGAAGTCATGGTAAAATTTTGGTTTATTTAATCATCAGGGAGAGTTGACTACCCCTTTTCCAAATCCAAAGAAGTTCCCATAGAACTTCTTGGTTTGTGTCCCCTCCATTCCTTATCAATCATAGAGCCATCCATTCCTGATCAACAATGGAGCCTCTTCGTTGATTCAAAAGAGTCTTTCAACATTTCATTACCAACCATTTCGACTAAGATTTCCACAAGAGAGCTTCTTCTGTTAAACTAGTAATCACGATCACCACCATTAACTGAATATAAATACTCATTTTCGGGTTAAGATCATCACATGTATGATTAACCTAAAGAAAAAAGTTTCTAATAATTGCATTTATGATTTTAAACTTAAATCTCATGTTAGATGTTTTGCATGTGTTTTTTTTTTACATTTTTTTAATTGTTTACAGTGTGCGATCGATACTCAACAAGTCAAGTCGATACTTCATATCGATATTGGTTGTTTTCCAAGGTTGAAGACGGTATGTATCAATATGTATTGATATAAGGTATATCAATTACGTGTATCGATTGGAATCGATACCTGGTGTATCGATAATGGAAGCAAAAATCAAAGATAGAGAATAAAAGGAAGAAGAAGAGTCTCTGTTGTTCTTGTCTTAGATTAGAGTTTCTTCAAGTCTAATTACAAAAGAGGCATACAGAGACCTTAAATAGGGTACTAAACAAACCATAGGGATGAATTATAAAAAAAATACCCATAAAGAAAAATAATCAAAAATGTCACTTAAACTGAAAAGTGTTTCTAAAGACCGTCAAAACAATCTCGAAATGAAAATCTAAGCGATGAAGAACATACCTAAACTTAAGTGGCAATCAGGAAAAAACCACTAGAATCCTAATCTAGAATAATGCCCCAAATACAAGGATTCGGAGCCACTATTTATACTAATTACTGGGGAGAATAATAACCCCAAACTATTCAATGGTAAATGGAATGATCTGTAAATATAAAGCCTAGGCTAGAAGTTCATTTTTTCTAAGGGGATGTGTTAGGCAGTAGGGGTGTCAATGGGTCAGGCTGGCCCGCAGCTTGGCTCAGCCCGTTTAAGTCCAATTTGAACTCCATAAGCTGGCCATTTATTAATCGAGTTGGGTCTGGCCCGTTTGGTTGCACTTCCCTTTTCTGCTTTTGAAAACAAAAATTTGAAATTTTTTACACAAAACATGTTTTTGTTTCCTGTTTTAAAAATTAGGAATGGAGTTTTTGAAAATCATGATCACAGAAATTTTTTGTTACCTCTATTTTTGAAAACAAAAAACAAAAATAGAAAACATGGACCCACCCCCATCCACACACAACCACCATCACCACACTACTACTCATCACCCACCACCACCACCACGACACCACCACCACCACCACCATAATACCACCACCATCCATCAAGACACCACCATCACAACCACACCCACCCACAACCACAACCACCATCACAATACTACCAACACCACCCACCACCACACCACCACCACCACCACCCACTACGCACCACCACAATACTACCACCACCACCACCAACTACGCACCACCACACTACACCACCCACCACCACCACCACCACCACCTCCTCCACCACCACCCACTCACCAACCCACTACACACCTCCACCACACTACACCACGCACCACCACCATCACCACCACCACCACCACCACTACTCAATACCACACTACACCCACCACTACCATCCACCACTACTACCACCATAAATTGAAATTATTTATTCATATTTATCAAACACGTTTTTTTTTTGTTTTCCTTTTTTTAAAACAAGTAATAGTTCGGAATGTCAAACGTGTTTCCTACTTTAAAAAAAATTGAAAACAAAAAATCATTTCCAATTTTTAAAAACATAAAAAACAGAAGTGTATCCAAACAGCCCCTACAGTATGCTTTTAACAGGGCCAACCCGACCCAACGATTACATTTAGTTTATAATGTTCATTACATAGTCTAAAATAACTAGTTAGCACTACAGTTACAAGGAAAGTGTAAAAATGTATAACTTTCGGTTTAATGCTTGCCAGCATATGAATTACAAAAGGAAAGAAACTATCTTGAATTTTATGATCGTTTAAGTATTTCTTCAATCATGCGTTTGGAAACTTGGTGTTAGTCAAAAACTTACTCAATGAGGTGTTTTGCGTACCTCCAATTAAGGTTTGCACAAAATGCACAAAAATATAGGTTGAGTATCTTAAAAATCATTCTCCAAAAACTACTAATTTACTAACTTTATTATTGTCATATTACTATATTAGTATGTGTTCTTATCACAAAAAATTAGCATGAGAAATGCCAATTCCCGGGAAAAGTCTAGTGTTCATGTGTTCCGTACATCCATTTCCCAAGAAATAAGGTTGGCATGAGAAAAAAAATTATCACCCTCATAGAAAATTCATGTTTAGCCTAGGCCGGTAAATTGATGCGGATATTATCTGTATCCGAATCCGTTTAGTCGGATAATTATCCGAATAAGTATTCGGTGGAGTGAATTCAGATAGTAAAAGTACTATCCGTTTATACTCGGATACGAATTCGTATAGTGGTATATCCGATTTGATAAATATTCGTCCGATTATATAATATATATAAATAATATATTTTAAATTTATAAAATTAATATAATCTTTAAAATAAAAATTTATATATATTTAAAATATTAATTCACATTTTTTTATACTTTTTAAAGTAATTGGATAATTCGGGTACTATCCGAATTCGGATTCTTTTAATCAGAGTCGGATACAGATATCATATTTCACTATCCACCGAATAATTATTCGGATTCGGATATCCGGATATATAATCAGATACAAATTCGGATATACCACTATTCTCTCCAAATACGCTCCCTTTACAACCCTAGTTTAGCCTCAATTATGAGACATGAATTTCTCCTACTTTAAAGACTCATGAAAAATATAAAATACTCTCTCGACCTTATGTTCTCTCTCTCTCTCTCTCTACCACCACCACCTCCGACCACCACCTTTGACCATCACCACCATCACCTTTGACTAACACCCACCACCACCTCTAACCCCCACCACCACCTCTAACCCCCACCATGTCCACCACCCTCACCCTTATTTCACTGTCGCTGCCACCTCACCTCACCTCACCCCAGCCCTATCCCACCTTCACCTCACCCTCACAGCCAACTCCCTCATATCCAATCCCAGCAACACTCACTACAACCACCTCCCAAATGGCACCACCTGCATCCCCACTGTCACTACCACCACCACCACTATGCTCGGCCAAACACAAAATTAGAAATTGAGGGAAATTACTTTGAATTCTCATGTTCAACCGAACACTAAACACTCATGTTGTGGCAAAATTAAATTTCTCAAGAATTGAATCTCTTGGAAGATTCAATTTCTTGAGAGATAATTGGCGCTGAAACAACAACACGTATACGTGAATTGATCACCTACTCATATTACATTCAAATCTCAAGAACATCCCAATCAATCTTTAGTAATAGTATTTTTGTAATTTTAGAAAAGAAGGGATATTTTTGTAATTTAAAAATATAAAATATCTAATTTATTTGAAAAGATAACTTAGTCAATAAAAGATGTTGAAAAAGAGAATTGAGCATTCTTCCAAGATAAATGGCAGTTCAAAATTGGGTGTTAACCTTAGTAACCCAAACCTCCTAACTTGCTACTCGCTCCTGCTCCCGCTTTCAAACCCCGCTCTCACCTCGAGAGCTCGATTTAAACTTTTGTAAGCCTCGCTCTCACATTGCTCTCACCTAGAAAGTGTTGTTTTTATGTAAAGTTTTACATTTTTTCATTTTTCTTTATATGGTAGAAGATTCATGTAAGATTTGTTAATTATTGGTGATCTTGTAATTGAGTTTAGAATGATACATTTAATATATCAATAGTCATCTTCTTTGTTGTGACTACACATTTGAATGATGAATGATTTTATTAATTATTTCTTATAGTTTAGAAAGTATAAAAGATATATTTGCATCCATAAGTAATTTTCAAGATCATATATACATAGCGACGCTCTAGAGGCGCTCTCAACCCTATCCTAAATTAAAATTTGACGCTCTCGCTCACATTTTGGTTACTTAGGTGCTAACAAACCTCTTAAAAAATTGATTTTATGGCACTAGGGCCGTTTGATATCGTTTGTAGAAACTCAAATATTTTGCTTATTTTAAGTCGTTTATATGATTAAATTACATGAAATTAAAGTTAACAAAAAAGTTGCAAAATAGTTTTTTTTTTAAAAAGGTGTTGGCGATGATGGGATTTTCTATGAAAATGTTGATTTTCAATTTTTTTTTTAACACCTTAGGGTTGCCAACTCTATAAATACGCATTCTTTCATGGATCTAGGTTAAAAAAATATTCTAAAAGTTTTTGAGAAAGAAAAAGGGGAAAATCTAGGGATTTCAAATGGTTTTCAATTGGAGAAGAAGGAACGCTTGAAATTCGAGATCTAAGACCATTCGTAAGCGATTGTGTAGCACCCCGGACTTTTTCATCCTTAATGAATAGCACCTTCGTAGCTAATTGGTCGTTTTTGTAGTCTAATTAATAAATAAGGGAGAAATCGGAAATTCCGAAACGTCAGAAATGTGCGTTTTCGAAAGACGAACCCAACGCAAGTTGAATCGTCTAAATCCGACGAGCGAGTCAAAAGATATGGTCAAAACAGTCCAGACATACAGAGAACCGATCGCTCGGTCCAGTCAGCGATCGATCGGTCCATAACCGATCGATCGGTAGCTATCGCGCGGTCAGAAATTTTGTATGGGGAAATTTTCCAGAGAGTGAGTTTTTGACCGGTCGATCGGTCATAAACACCGATCGCTCGGTAGGCAACCGATCGATCGGTCATAACCACCGATCGCTCGGTCTTCGCGTTTTTGCAGAAATTTCAGTAAGGGCTTTATCGTCTTTTGGGGGTTAAACCCTTTCTCCTTAAGGCTTGCCCGAGCCTTTAGGGCTTCATTCACAACACTTAAGGGATTTTGAGAGATAGAGAGAGAGGAGAAGGGGATTTGCAAATAGGGTTTTCCATTGGAGAAGAAATCAAAGGGGTGAAGACCCTAGATCGTCCCCAAGCACATTTTTTTCAAGATTTCAACTCAAGCTCGTGTGGGGTTCCATTCTCCAAGCTAGGGCAGCAACCCAAGCACGTTTTTGAAAGGGGTTTCTTCCCCAACTCAAGTCTCCTTCAAGCAAAGGTGTTCTTCCTTCAAGTTGGAGCTTCAATCAAGGTTTCTACCAAGGATCAAGCCTTGATTTAAAGTTAGTACACCCTACTAACTTACCCTAGCAATAAATCTAGGTTTTCCTTATGAAATATGATTCGTGTTAGTATGTTTTATTCTTTACAAAATGTGTTATCTATAATAAACATAAACAAGATAAAGAAAGGGTAGGGATGCTTGGATGGAGGTTGGATACGGCGATTGGATGCCGAATGTGTGATGTATGATGTGTGGGTTGGGGATTGGAAAATGGAGGATGGGCATTGTACAAATAACAAACTTACTATTGTGTGATTGAATGGAAAACATGCATTTAAAAAGAAGAAGATAAACTACTAAGGAATAATGTATGAAAGTGTTTGACAAAATACCTAAACTATGAATAAATGATCTCAATGAAGAATATAGAAATGAGTTTTATGCATGCGTACTTATAAATGATAAATTGATCAAATGTTATGCAAACTACTTATGTTGCCTATGTTCATATCATGAATTGAATTAAAATGTCATATCTTGGTTATTCCCATTATCATGATTGTCACTATGGACACGTACACGAGCACGCATGATAGCATGAACCGTGATTTCAATAGCATGTGCATATAATAAAAACAAGAAAATATTGCATTGTCAAGGAGGTTGGTAGCCCAGGGGGGATTCGGGTACTAGCCTCTGGCTCACAAGAAAACTAAACAAGTAATAAAAATCATCTATTGTCAAGGAGGTTGGTAGCCCAGGGACATTCGGGTACTAACCTCTGGCTCACAAGAAAACCATGCATTTCATAACAAGGAGGTTGGTAGCCCAGGGAGGATTCGGGTACTAACCTCTGGCTCACAAGTGCATTGCATAACAAGGAGGTTGGTAGCCCAGGGACATTCGGGTGCTAGCCTCTGGCTCACAAGTGCATTTCATAACAAGGAGGTTGGTAGCCCATGGAGGATTCGGGTACTAACCTCTGGCTCACAAGTGCATTGCATATCAAGGAGGTTGGCAGCCCAGGGAGATTCGGGTGCTAGCCTCTGGCTCACAAGTTTACAAGATGGAGGTTTACAAGATGATGATCATGCATTCATGCATGCACGCATACATGATTTCTACGAGGCATACCGGGACATGACAAGGGTTTTCAAGCATGAGTTTTACCGGCATTTTCGCATTCATGTACGCACGTCAGGATGCTCGTATTGTGTCATGCCCTATACTGTTTCTCTGTGATGTTTCTATTATTGCTGGTATGATATTACTATTACGTGTTTTTATTATTGTTATGGTCTGCTAGTAGCTTGTACTCGCTGAGTATTCCATGCTCAGCCGTACTTTCATGTCGGCAGGTATTGAGGGAGCCCCCGACCCGGAGCCTTGGGTCGAGGAAGAGTATACAGAGGAGAGAGAGTCGGCTATCCCATTACAGTCTCAGGCGGACCGAGACCTCGATGCGTGGCCATACCTCGACTACTGTTGAGGGGAGAGTATGAGAGAGTTTGGTGTATTCTGATATTTTGATAGGTGGGCCTGTCCACCTTAGGCTTAGACATGTCTTGTATTTATGTTAACTTGGAATACTATTTTGGATCATCAGAAGAAATGAAAATTTGTTTACGCTTCCGCATATATGATAGCTTCCGCGCTCTGATTATCGTTATGAGTACTGTATTTTATCTTGTGCATTACAGGATGGTTTGATAGGTTCGCAGTGTGACACCTAAAATATCCCTAAACTCCTAGGGGGTATTTTGGGGCGTTACAGATTGATCGTAGGAAAACGATCTTGAGAGGTTTAATACTTTGTCTAATTAATGATTTTAAATAATAAGAATTGTTGATTTTAAGACTATAATTAGGCATTGATAAATCCTAATTGAGTATAATTATTTTATATGATTTCAAGGATTGGATCTCAAGGATTAGTATAAACTAATAGAAAGAATGTTGATTAAATTGTTGATCTTGTTTTAATTATTTTTATTGTTGGAATTGGACACATGATAAAACTTGATTTAATATGGAGGAAGAGAATGAATGATCGTTATGAATTGATTATGGTGGATGAGATGTATGTTGGATTATTGTGTAGTGAATGGTGAAGGATTTATAATTTTAGGTTATACGATGATATTGATAACCTTGTTAACATGATTTGATATTAATACCCGGTTGAATGATAATTATTATGGTATGATTTCACATATTAAATTACGATTATTTATATATATATAATGATTGAATTTCCGAACAAGTCAATGCTTAGAGGATGATATCATTAACCTAGAATTTTCTAACTATTGTGGTACGGGGTCATTATAGTGGAGTTTTGATGGTAAGGTATTAGAACCTAAGAGATAGCCTAGATGAAAATTAATTATGACACGATCAAGTAAAAGTCTCAAGATATAGTATATTGGTAAGTCTGCATAAGTTCATGTATTATTGAGTTTGCATATGTACCCATGACTGATAGGACCTTGGTATGATTGGTATGGACTTGGTGAGAATGGATAAACATAAAATTTACATGCAAATGGTACATACTTAGAATTATGTGACTGATAAAGCTCTGGTACGAATTGGTAAGCTTTGAATGACATGAAAACTGGTATGGACCTTAGAACCCTAGTATGCTAATGGAAATCGGTACAAATCTTGTATGGACTGGTATGGACCTAGTATGAATGGACATGTGTCTGCATATGTCTCACAAGTCTACATGAGTCATGAGTACGAAAATGTCATGGAATGATTATATGAACTGCTTATATATTTTCGTACTCCAAAATTATGAAGTATGATATGACTGAAAATACACAGTATTTATACTGTTAATTATGCTTTGTATCCACTAAGTGTTTTCAATGCTCAGCCAAACTGTTACTTTTGGTAGGTTCAAGATTCGATATTTGCGCTCCAAGACTGTGAATTGAGGAGAAGTATGAAGAGGAGCCCGAAAGTTATTATAGGGAAGAAGAGATTGACTTGGATCGACACCCTTACTATTAATTTAGTAGTATCCTAATTGTTTTAGAAAGGTTGTAATAAGATAATTTTTATTGATGTTTCTTAGGCTTTAAGTTGTTGGATTTAGTGTCATAATGGATGATCTGGATTAATTATGGTTAAATTGGTCATTTATTATTATGGATGATAATTTATAGAGATCATCAATTTAATTTTATTAATGTTGAGGAAAAAAATTTGAGACTTGTATTTTATATGCCTTATATTCTATTAAGATAAGTTAGATATGCAGTGTCAAGGGTCCAAAGTCCTATTTGACCAATATGAGATTTTAGGGCGCGACATCGTTCCTTGAGAACGACTTTCCTTTTCCCGTGAATAGCAATGGTATAAAAGCATTTTACACCTCATTTTTAGGGAACACTTTTAAAAATAGTTACATTTTTAGAACAATTTTAGCAAAACAAAAAAAAGGACGCTTCATTGAATTAAATATGAGAAACACACTTAAAAAGAATTAGATAAGCATGAAAGCGGATGAAATAGACAAAACATATATATATTAAAGAAGTTTTTATTTTTTTCACCAAAATGTAATTTTATTGTTTCTTTTCTTCATAATTGATTCCGGCAACAGTTCCCAAACGTTCTTTTGCACAGAATTGATAATAAGAATCAAAGTTTATGAGAATTAATTATTTTCCAGAATGAAAGAATCACCAAAATTAATGACAATCAGGCTTTCACCAGACGATTCAAAATGCAAGTCTTTGAAAGCTGATTATGGTAGAACCAAGTGTTTTTTTCATGTAAATCAATCGAGTTTCTCATGCACAATATCATCACAATATCATCATAAGGACTTTGCTACTGAGACCCCGACCCCTTTAGGGCCGAGACCGTGCTCTAAGAGCACGGGATTCAGATGGGGCCCATTTCACATGGTAGGGCCCACCTGAAATCCCATGCTCTTAGAGCACTGTCTCGGTTGTCTCGGCCCTAAAGGGGTCTCAGTAGCATTTCCCATCATCAGAATTGATTTAGCCGATTAAATCCGCTAAAAAGTCAAATCCAAACAGCATCCAAGCATACTCAAATGACTTGTGGAAGGACTTTACTTGTTTATACTAGTGGTATTCATGGTGCTCTAGACCGGAGTGTACTTAAGAAAATTTTGAAGTTACTGATCAAATTGCGTGAAAAAAATTTTGAAGTTACTACTCAAATTGTGTGCATTCTGCGGTTAATTTGGAAGAGCCAAAAGGAGTAAGCTCAACTGCGAACTTTAGCTAGATGAGTCTATGAAGTATGCAGCAAAAATTTATTCTAGTTTGTCAAATGCAGCCGAACCGATTTATTCGATCTCTACTCTGGCTCTGATGTTTGGAACAATCATCTATTCAGATCTACTGTGATGTTCAAATTGAAATTATTGTTTGCCATTGCTAATAACTGGCAGCCCATCCGCTGATGTCCTTGGATGGTTCAGCTGGTGAGCCAAAAATCGGGAGATGATGCAAATTTTGGCAGATGTTATGCAGCTTCCGTATCGCTGCCCTTATGCTCTGCTTCAATATGGAGATGTTAAAAAACAAGATGCTCATGTACAATCACAAGTGGCTAAGCAATTCTGTTCCAGTCTTCTTTATGAACTATCAGATGAATATGATACTTCCTGGCATATCATAATTCTGATCAGCTTTATACTTCTGTGGATCTCTAATGATAATCAATACCTACCCTCATTTTTTTTTATAGGGAGTGTTCTTCTACGCGAGAAATGCACATAGATAAATATATCTCTGCACATGTCAGACCTACAAAATACAGAAGGGAAGTGAAAACCACAATTTCCCCAGGGCAATTTTTTTTTACTTCCCTTTACTAGCGGCCATCGGCTCTTTTTACCCCTTTGCCTTGCTGTTTATGAAACAAGGGTCAAAAACACCATCGAAGAACCACATCTTCATCTGGGTGTTGATGCAGAGATCCTTTTCGAGCAGTCTGCTAGTCTTTGTCAACAACTTTATGGTTTCAACTAATACAGAAGGTACAACAAAACAATGGCCTCTATCTAGGTCTCTTCAGATGTTGAAGTATTTGTATCCATATTCGGGGCTTGTCATCCCTTCTTCCCAATCACCCATGCGGCGACCACCAAAAACCACCTGTTGAATGCCTAAATATCTGCCACAAAGTATAAAGATTAGTCAAAATTTCAAGGAGAATACAGGGATAATAATGTGTTAACTATTGATTCAACAGTTAATAATTTTTCTTTTCCTTTTGCACAGAAGTCTGATTCGGAAGAGACTTACTCTGAGCTCAATACAGTCAAGCAATTGAGGAGTACATCAATGGCAAAGAAATCACATGTTCCTAGGTCTACCCTGTTTGATAAAATCACAAGAGTTAGATCTTCATTACCTATATACTTAAATGGATATACCATATCGTTATAAGTTAGAACAGCCAGCAATGTAAGTTAAAAATCTAGAATACATACCAAACCCGGCCCCAATTGTCCTGAAATTCAACATTGCTAATATCATGGAATGATGATGGCATAACTTTGAAACCTTTATCTGCATCATAGATGGGATTGTAGTCCAAAGATAAATTTGCCAACTGCAATCCACACAACATGCAGATGTTAGTATCTTGCTTTACACAGTAAACCAACACCAGAAAAACAATAATAACAACCAAACAAAGAACAATATTTGACGTGTTTCTGGAGCATGCATGTGCACGCACACATGCACTCAACCAATCAACCACCATGCATGCACATGCGCATGCACACCAGACGCTTATGACTGAGTAAATCAGCACACACATGTGCGCACATGCATTAGGTGCTTATAACTGGGAAACCAACCAAGATTGACATCTATAGACTGCTCTAAGCATCCGCTGATAACCTTCATGAGAAGAACCAGTCTGAAGTTCTAATTTCAACTCTCCCAGTTTATTAGAAAAGTCAACAAAAAGCTCTTATGTAAAAAAGAAAAAAAAAAGCCAACACAGTTTACTGAGGAAAAAACTGCATTTTTTTTCATCAATATGGTATATTATTTTTACACTGTATCTACCTGATCTACTCTATTTTTTTTTTATTGGTATTCGGTAATCAAAGATTATATTAATACCGAGATAGAAATTCAAAGGCAAGTACATCTGTCAAAGAGTTTACAAGCACATAAACTCAGGAAAGAAAGAAACAAAAGCATAAAGAGATCCCCCTAGGCTGCAAGCGAAGACAGCCTAAGTGCCTAACTGCACGACAAAATGAGAGCTCAACCCAGCACTTCTCCCAGTCTTCCTGATCCTCCCCTTCAAGCCTAATGGAACACCATTCTAAGACAAGCAATAGGATGAGTGAACATATGCGTGGTGGTGAAAAGGGAGAGTCCTCAAATATGATCTACTCTATTTTTGGTTTATCCAGATACAATTTCTTATATAAGATGCTTTTAAACTGTTAGGTTATAATATGCATGAAATACTAACTTTATTAGATGTAACCACACTATGTTGACTGATATGTCAATGTCTTAAGTTTTACAGAAGGAATTTAGGCACAGGAAACTTTGGTGGCGAGGAAGGACATAATGAGATAAAAGAACAATCCTAGAAGACACAATCACATCTAAGATAAATGAAAACATCCCTTCTTCTTTTATAACGTCAACTTCAGGAATAAGAGCAAGACTATTTCTTTCCTGTGAAATGTGGGCAACAATTTCGCTCCGGCCTTGAAGGTTGTAAACATGAGAAGATACATTTTAGATTTAACTAAGACTTGGGCATGATGCCATAGGCATGTCTCTTTACAGTTCCAATGACTTTCAATTTATTGCCAAAGAAATGTGTACATAGAAAATTTGTTTGAAGAAGATTAAGCACTTCATCTCTTCTCTCAAATTCCAGATGCAATAAGTGTCCAAATCTCAAATTTGCTATGAGATAACAAGAAGAAAGAGGTGGAGAATATCACGGAGAACTACAGCAATACTTCCACTCCTCCAAACTAATTTCCTTGTCCCTAGAAGATAAGGAAACGAACAAGTCTGCCATGGAGGCAGCCTTCAATACAGAACTTTTCTCTCAAATCATGATGCCTCTACGTGATCAGCCTCTTTACAAATAGAGTAGGCATAAAGTTCCTAGCACATAAAACTCCCTCACAAGGGAAAGCTAACAAATTTTGGAACCGAATACGTCAAAGGCACAAAAGACTAGTCTCTTTGACTGGACTGGTTGACAACCCTTAGCTCCACATTGACTTTTTTGACCCCTTTGTTACCAAAAAGACCAAACTAACTTCAAATAAATGCACTTTGTTGGACTTTAACTTCAGTATGCTAGTTCTGATGTATTAGACCATGACTAACTAAAACAGTCTCCCCGGGTTGAGGAGTATTCCTTGAGTTTATTATGGTGACTTTAGGTGCTTGATTTTCGATCTTCGACTTACCCAATACTACCACTTTACACTTCTTAGTTCTTAAACAGAAACACTTATAATAGTCGACTGCATCGTCTCTTCAGTTGCAGAAGAACTTAACCTTGAGGTTTTCTTTTTCTATTTTCTTTTAAACGATAATAAGAAAATTGTATCACAAAAAAAGAGCATACACAACAAGAAAACAAAACTCCATGAGGGTGGTGGTGAGGGGGAGGTGACAAATTACATCGGATGGAACACTTTGTAAAAGTAACAACCCCAATTACCCCATCTTTTGCCAATTGATTAGCTATGTCATTTGGCGATCTTAGGGTCCAAGAGAAAGAAGGTCTTCCATTGAGTCACCAAGTCAAGAATCTCTCCAACGACATTGGTAGTTCTCCAAAACCTCTCCCATTACTAACGGCTTGCCTTCAAGTTTGGTTTGACACATTTTTCTTGGATAGGTCCAGATGCTTCCTCTCCATGTTCTTTTCAGCTTGACCTCCAAAGGTGCTTTGAATTCTAATCTCAGAGCATTTGTTCCAAAATGCGACAACCACCATAAATCTCACTTTAAAAAAACTTCTTTAAAAAAATCACAGGTACAGGACATTATAAGTTAATGGAAAACAAAGTAACACTTTTCCGACTCGTCCACCTCAAAAATGTTATACTCGATGCTTTCAAAAGCTTGATTGTTTACATCATGCTCCCAATATTCATAGTGATTAAATCATTGCATTAATTGATGTACTTGCCTACGTAAATCCCCAATTTCTCTGTGGAGGCCATGACAAGGAGGTTCCCCACATGGAAAATTTCCATGGTCTCTCCCTCTCACGTCTCGCCATAGAATCGTTAAATTTGTGAAACTATACAAGATCGGCCTTTGATACCAACCTATGCAATGCAAAAGACCTCTCTTTTTAGAATACAAGTTCTTTTTGGTATTATATTTCCTTCTTTGATTAATATCATGCCAGTTTTAAGTCAACTTTTCATGTAAATCTTAGATTTTTGGATTTAAGTTTAGATAGTTTCCTGCTTCCCTAAGTTTGGAACTGATGTAAATTCAAGGTTCATTTTTTTCAAATTGGTATTAGATCTTGCAAAGAGGTAGCACATACTACCCAGGAGTTAAGGAGGCAAGTACCCAATTAACGCAATGACTAAATTGCTATGATTATTGGAGCATGACATAAATAGTCAAGCTTCCAAGATCATTGATTACAAACCTTTTCATGATTGTGTTCCCCTAGACGAGTCAAATGAAGACTAAATAAAATATTATGCCTATACAGTTCATTGGCAGGTGTCGAGGCTTTGATATGAAGGTAACAATACAGTATTTGGTGCCTCAACAATTTTTTAAGAATAATGATATGATGGATATTCAATCATTTCAAAAACTATGATTCTCAAGTTTGATATTAAATCCCATTCTTGGTATCCAAACTCTCCATTAAAGCAATTGAGGATACCCTGTAGCCCATGCAAATCCACACAATCTCTTCTACGGTTCTAACGTACTTGCTATTCAACTAAAGGAAAAAACTTGCTTTGATGCCAATTTATGCAAATTCTAAATGTAGCAAGCGTCAAAACCTGAAATTTGCAATAAATTGGACATCGAGCCCAAACTTCTCTCAATGCTGTCAATTCAACAATTCTATAAATAGAAGGGAAACCTGTGGACCAATTCCAGGCGGGTAACCTCCACGTTTATGATGGAAAAAGAAGCATTTTATTTATTATTTCTTCTTTAGTGGCATTTCTATAAACAAATATGAGGTAATAACAGTAAAATTTATCATCAAAGAACTTTTAGAAAAAAATCACAAGAAAGGAACATTATAAATAAACGAGTCTAAATAACACTTTTTGACTTGTCCAATTTTGTACTCTATTATTAATCAACCTAGGTCTCAAATTCAAAGACTAGTGGTTCTCTCACATCAAACTAGAAAGTTGGATGCCAATTACAATTTCAAGCAGATCATTGATTACTTTTCAGCAACTTGAGAATTGGACTTTTAGCAACGATCACATATCTATCAAGTGACTATTAAAAAACAATTGATTTTTACTCAATTTAGGTACTTCTACCTTCTAATCAAAGTCTCGACGCTTATCAAGGAACTGTATGTACCTAGGATTCTTCTCACCTCGCAGAGCAAGCTCCTTAGAAGGGTTATAATCAATGCTTTTTTAAGCTTCGTTCTTCCCATCATCCACCAGATATTCATTGTGATTAAGTCAAGGCACTATTTGTTGCACTTTCCTCTGCAAGTCATCAACATTCTTGTCTCGAGTATCACGTGGGGGTTTCCTACATGCATGGTTTGAAATGTCAACGAAATATCATCGATCAACGATATTTCTCAATTTCGATGGGTCCCGATATCTATACAAGGTATTATAAATTTTACAGTTTTTCGAAAATATCATGCGATAGATCCGAAATATCACATGATATTTCGGATATATCGTGCAATATTTTTAAACACAAATTTTTTTGTGCAAAATATCGTATGATATTGTGTGATATATGGGATATATCGCACGATATATCCCATATATCGTGCAACATGTTATATAAAGAGGGGGTTGGGTTTTGGCCATTTTTGAGTGAAACTCCTCAACAAAGGATTCCACCATAGACTTGGGAGCTTGGGGGAAAGGAAAACATAGGGAAATTCAAAGATCATGCTTGGAAATGTCAAAGATCACGACGGGTGGATTATCTGATACCCGTTCTGATAACAGTAGTGAGGGTGGTGATGACCACGACACCGATGATGGGGCAACTTCACTACACTTAGAACCCCACAACAGAATGATGTGGCAGAGCGAATGAAAAGAACACTCCTAAAAGCGAGCTCAGATTATGAGGATCAATGTTGGGTTGAAGAAAGACTTCTAGGTAGAAGCAATCAACATAGCCAAATTTTTTATCAACAAATCACCTTTTACAGTAGTAGAACTCCGAACATCGGAAGAGGTTTGGTCTTGAAAACCTTTCGACTCTTCTAAAGTTAGAATATTTACTTGTCCAGCATATGCACACGTGCACAGTGATCTACGAAGTAAGCTTGATGCAAAGTCAAATAAGTGCATTTTTCATGGTTTCAAGAAAGAGGTTAAAGGCTACAAACATTAGGATCCCAAAACAAAGAAGATAATTATTAGTCAGGACGTAGTCTTTGATGAGGCTGCTATGATGAAAGTAGAGAAACACAGTAAGCGTGCATGCGGCAGTACGGAGGATTAGTCAAGGCAAAAGACCAGACTATTCTCTTTTTCCATTCTTTTTTACTGGACTGCTTGACTATGCTTACTGGACATCAACTCTTTGGCCCCTTTCATTAATAAAAGGCCACCCTAACCTCAAATAAATGTACTTTTCTAGACTTCAACTTCATTATGCTAGTTCTGATATATTAGACCATGATCTACTAAATCAATTTTGTTCCCTTTCAGTTTTTATAAAGTCATCAAATAGAAAAGAAAAAGAAAATCAATAGAACGTATGATAGAGCCAATTTATCTTAACACTTCTGTCAGCTACATGGAACATTGTTATTATGGTGAGCAAGACACATATAACAGTAAATGAAAAAAGATAAACAAGAATAGGTCCGTGGACAAACCTGCAGATTAGAAGAGTTAAAAGCTCCCAAACGCCCCATGACATACCATGACTGAATAACCTGCATAATTTTTCTGAATTGTAAATTGTTTCAATGTATTGGAACACATACAGAAAATTGGAAAGAATTAACCACTTAATAAATGAGGACTTATGCTGTAGAGCCCTGAATTTATCATTCTTGACATTTGTGTTACTTATTAAATTCTATAGAAACAGGTGTTTAAATTTTAATATGATTAAGTCACTAAATTTAATGTGAAACGTATGGATTTTAAAACCCAAATAAATCACTTAATTTAAGTTATTTTTAGAGTTAAATTGCATGAAAAGAAAGATAGTCAAAAAGTAACAAAAGACATAAAAAAATAAAAAAAAATAATAAATAAATAAAAATTGGATCGGCGCACTGGCCGATCGATCGCCCACCAGCGGAGATCGATCGCCGCCAAAACGCCGATTTTTCTCGGGTTTGCGTGATTTTTTTATTTTTGAGTCCCTAGGGCCCCCAACATTATAAATAATCCTTATATTCGTGGGTTGAGGGTTTCTAAGGCTTCATAAACCTAAAAGAAAGAGAGAGAGGGTTATTTTAAAAGATCTAAGAGGAGAAATCATATGTTTTGTAAAGAGAAGGGCATAAAGACTTAGATCGATCCAATTCGCAAGTGCTTGATCGTAGGGAAGTGATCGGGAGAGGTAAATATAGATTCTTTCCTATCAATATGATGATTTTTAATATAAATAAGGAAAAATACTTGGATTTAAAGTAAGAAAAATAAGATCAAGCATGCTATGTTTAATGAATCCTTTATGAAAATTGTTTATGAATTTAAGAGATATATTCTTATGATTGTAGCATGTAAATCAACAAAGGAAAATGGAAAAATTGTGTGGTTTATGCATGGTGGATAATGGAGGAAGGGATGATTGTTGGATTAGATGGGATACGTATGAGTTTGATTTGAAATTGTGATGAGTTATAAAACTAGGGTTTTATGAGATTGATTTTTATCAAAATTATATGCCAAAAATTGATGTATGATAAATAGAATTGTTTCATCATTTTATTGTTGAAAACCTAATAGAGTATATTTTTATATTGATCAATTATGAGAAATTGTATATGCTTAAATTGATGTATGATTGACAAATTGCATTATGATAGATCTTAATTAAATTAAACCGTGAATTATGATCGTGTGACTTAAGGGTATTATCATGGCGTCGTTAGTCGTTATGATGAGCTTTCAAGAGCCTTGACCAATAATTCTGGGTGCGATTTAATTAATGTCTATCATGGTTTTACTCACACTCATTCATGAAAATAAATATGTACAAGCATGATAAAAATGCAAGATCATAAGTATTATACAAGTATACAAGCACATGAGCATGATGGTATGATTGAGTTTTGCATTGCCTGAGTACCAACAAGCCTAAGATCAAGGCAAGACAAGTCGCATGCACCGGGTAATGTGCAGATAAGCCGTATACACCAGACAATGTGTATACAAGCCATAAACACCGGATAATGTGTAGATAAGCCGTATGTACCGGATAATGTGTAAACCAGTGGTATCTCAGTAAGTAGAGTATATGTTAGTCTCTATCCAATATATAGGGTAGAGTTATCTTAAGTTATTGCATAGTGCATGTGGTTGAATACACTCACAAACAAAATAGACAAGTAAGATATGTAAGAAAGATAAGTACAAGTGAACACGTATAAAAATTAATTAGAAATTATGCTTCCGCACTCTGATTTGTTTATATGCTCACATAGTCACATGTACTGTTAGATCATGATTTATGCTTTATATTAATATTGTTACATTGTTAGTTAGGAGTTTATATACACGAGGTAATTTGTTACTCAGTTGATGACCTTGTTGTCGGTAGGTTCTAGGTTCGATATTTGTGCCTCAGGACCTTGGGAAAAGGAAGAGTACGAAGAGGAAGGAGATGATCCAACAGGTGATTATCCCAAGGGTGAATGGAATCTGAATCGTTGGCCATTTTCTGGGAACTAAATTATCAGTATTTAGATTTGGAGTTCAAGACATTGTAATAGATTTAATTTTGGATTTATGGTTAGGTTGAATTGATAATTGGGAATTATGATGATGATTCAAATTATTTAATATGTTTTAGTTTTAATTTGAGATATTAGATTTGATTATGATTAATTGAAGAAAAATTTTCAGGTTCATATTTTAGAGTTTAGACTACCTTAAATGCTTTATGACAAGATGTTATGATGGTTTGATAATGAAGTCACGTGCCAAGGTCTCACTTTAACTTAGGTGGGATTTTGGGGTGCGACATATGCCTACCATTCTAATTAAGATTCTGGAGAAAAATTATTAAATAAAAAATCGATAACTGTCATAGAAACCAGAAAAGAGAAGGGCAAAAGATCTACTTACACTACCAATGAGGTCAACATCCCGGTCAGAAGGTGATCCATATAGTTCAAACCATATGAAGAAATCAATGGGATTGAAGCTGCACAGACACACAACCAATGTTGTTAACATGAACATTAAATATTTCTGCATGCCCACAAAAATCAGCTACAGGAAATCTAAAGGTATCAATAAACCAAACAAATATCACATTAAATTATCTCATTTCACTTCATGAAGTTTCTGAACCAAATCAGTTTTCAGTTCTCTTGGCAATAACACTACCAAGCTCTCTTTTATAAGAACTTCAGCCTGAAACATAATTTCAGTGATTATCACTCAGTACTTCCTGCTAGTATGCTGTATAACTTAGATTGCATAAGAGGTGTTTGAGAATGTGAATCCGAGAAACCCTATAAGCCAAAACATTATTTCTTTTATTTGCTTTTTATATTTTAATATGTATCAACAAATTTATTGATAAAAAGATACACATACAACAATTCTTTTCTTTTAGATAAGCCAAAAACTTCATGTATTTAGTTTAAATGCTTAATAGCACCATAATAGTTATCATCGACATGGTACCCAAAAAAAAAAAACTATGAGTCTGAGAAAGATAAATACATTACTAGTTTATATAAGCAAACAACATTCTACATAATAATAAAAAATAACACATAATAAAGCAAGCAATTTTTTGTTGAAAGCATAGTCACCAAGTTGGAGTTCAGGAATTGTTCGGCTTGGGAAAAGATTGGGAAAAAATAGGAAAAATTTAGAGAACTTGGAGAGAAAAAATGGGAAAGATTAAAAAAAAATTACTAATTATGAAAAATTATAAGCAAATATATTTTATATTTTAGGTATTTATTGTGACATTTTCAAACAATATTGTGAATATTTCATGTTTTAGTCACAATTTGAGACTAGTTGAAAAAGTCACAACTTTTTCAATACGTCACACATACTTCGTAAATTAATTGTTTGACGAAATGGTCAAGAATTATTCAGGACTTGTGGGAAAGAAAAAAAGAACTTTGCTACCATCATGAATATATATATATATATATATAAAAGGAGTAGCACTAAACTTTTTAAGGAATATCGGAGAATCGAACTCCGCAGCAAAGAATGCCCTGCCCCAGCGAGAAAAGCCCTTGACTATATATATATACACGATACTTCCAAGTAAGAAAGTCAGATATGCCCATAACATTAGGCAGGTTGGACATGGTAGTTCTTTCCTTCTTGCATGGATTAGATGCTTCCCATTCTTCTATGCTCTAACTTTATGAAACAGCAAAAGAACATAAGAAGTTGGGAAGATTTGGATGTATTAATGTGGTCGTACATGAAGCATTTTGGTGAAAATGTTTTGAGTCATATAAGCTCTGTTTAGTGAATTTGGGATTGAGTAATCTGAAACTAAGAACTCAAAAGTTCACTGCACGGCGTGCACGCACTAATGAATGTTCACTGACTTAGCTTAGCAGGTTTGCAGGTGATACATTATGCTGCCTTTCGTAAATTCAGTGTCAGACAAGAAAAAAAGATTACGTGTTGACGGCCACATGTAATATCTTATATCCAAATATCATTCATACATTTTGTATTGATGGCTATGTCCTTATCCCCCTTTTCCTTAACGGGCTAAAATTTTGGAATACCACATAAAATCATTCTCCAATTTGAAAGAGGTTGCATCTTTCCAATCATCCACTTTCATAGAAAAAAAATTATCAATTAAAAATGGAATAGAGAGAGAGAGAGAGAACAGAACGGATAAGTATGGATATAAAGTGAGGTGTAGCTTACTCTCTGAAGCTGACTTTGAAGGCAAGGACCGAGCCCGCTTTGGATTTGCGGAAATCTCGACCTTTCCTCCTAACCCTTTCTTCGACCTGTCAGAATTGTACAAAAGAAGAAGAAAAAAATGGATTGTAATCCTCGAAAGACCATGTTGATGAGCAGAGGAAGAGGAGATGGATATAATATTACCTTTTTCCTCATGAGGTCGGGATTTCCAATGCTGTCGCCAAGGACTGCTCGAAGCTCTGCATCGTCTTTGCAGGCATCTTCCAAGACTCTGTAAGCAAATCAACTCGACCCAAAAGTAGTTAGAGAGAGAAAGTAGAGAGAGGGAGAGGAGAGAGAGAGGTAAAGGAACAGACTTGGCCCAGGAAGGATAGTTATGGAGGCGGTCGTATTCGCGCTTTCTCTTCTCCTCTCGGACTTTAAGTAACCTCCGTCCCCTGGCCGTGGTTCCCGATCCCTTTGGCACCCCTGTTGCCTCTGCATTGGTGATGCTACTAGTAAAACTGTCCCCCACAAAATCATCATCAGAAAGGGATGCTGCAGGGATTAATGCCAGTCGGGGTGATTTCAATTTCAAATAGATGAAGAGATGATTGGGTGAAATCTTCTTCTTTTCCTTGGGGTGGAACGGTACTTGAAACCGTTCCACTGATGAAAAAGAGTATGGAGAAGAAGAAGAAGAAGAGGAAGATGGAAATGGAGGAGTATTCACGCCCCAGCAGCCACAGCACTTCATCTTCTCTGTGCAAATTCAGTATTTCAGCTTTTTCTCATCCCAAAAATAAAAAGAAATAGAGATTACGTTACTGGATTGCAATATGAATTGAAGATAAAAGCAACCAAATTATCCATGTTCTCATTTCTATGAGTAGAGAAAAAATGTTTCTATAGAATGAACCAGAAGCGATGGGTATCACATATTCTTCAAATCATTTCTATGTTCTTGAATTCTATTGGAGTCCCCTTTTTCTTTATTTAGATTTTCCATACCTCAAGTTCTTCAATTGAGGTATACCCATTTGATTTAATTTGGATCAGAAGCTCAATTTCAGTACAAAATACAAGGAAATAGAAGATACAGTGAAAGGGATTGCAGAAGAAATAGAAGAAGCCACTCCATTGTCTTCAACAGCTCCACCGGCCAACAGAAATAGAGGAAGAAGAAGAAGAAGAACTTACTGGTGAGATTTTTCCGGCGACGTCTCTCCGTCGGAGTCGATGGATAAGAAGACTCCACTGGGGTTGGGGTTTGAGTGGGGTTTTGTGGTTTTTTCAAAAATGCTTTTTAAACAAAACCGTTCCGGTCTATACGGTTGAACCGGAAACTCGTTCGAGCCGTTTTCCGGTTCATCATAAAATATACAGAACAATATCTCTGCAATTTTTTTCTTTTCTTTTGGATTAAGATATCTCTGCAACTTTATTCTCCTATTTGCAATTAAGTTCAAAAATCTTACAGTTGCAGTGGAGATAAATGGCACCTGAGGTCTAGAAGATCATGAATAGATTAATGATGAGAAAAATCCTAATCATTTTCATAGAGATATTTTATTTCTGGAACAGATATTAGTCTAAGGTACTGATTTAGGAATTGAACCTTGTGTCAGATTTAGTAATATTTAATTGTTTAATACAAATAAATGGACACACCATGGGATTAGACCAGTGGTAGTGTATCCCCTCTTTAGGAGAGTGAATCCAGGATCGAGTCCGTTAGGTGGGTATTGGTGTATTTGAGCCGGGCTTGGTCCTACTTGGCTCAATTTGAAATTTTTTGGCTCGGTTTGAATTTGTTCGACTAGAATCAAGCTCGAGCTAGCTTGGTGGTTTGAGCTTTGATTGCATTATTAAAAAAATATTTTAAAGAAAAAAATATTATTTTTTATATAATATTCAAGTCGGGCTGAACTCGAGTCGAACGAACTTCAATCGGGCCAAGCTTTGAGTCGAGCCAAATCAAGCAAGCCTTGGCTCGAGCTTGGCTTGAATACATTTTCAAACTCAAAATATAGCTCGGCTCGGCTCGGCTCGGCTCGGCTCAATAGAACCTATTTTTCTAGCTTAAGCCGGACTTGATCGGGTCGAGCTGAACTTCGAGCTAGCTCGGATTGGATAGACCCCTAGGTGGGCATTGTGATTTCCCCATACTTTGAGTTGAGCAAATACTAATTCCTAACCCTAAACTGCGCAATATATATATAAATATAAAGATGATTCCTCTTATCAAAACGTTTATTATTATTTGTGTCAATTCCAAAAATGTCATTTGGCTTTTATCTATCAACTACTTACTCTATTAATCTTTATAGTTCAAAAGCATGGATTGAAATTTATGTTAATGAATATTAATGAGAATGTTCCTCTTAAAAAAGAAGACTATATTTCTTAAATTTCAAAATTACCTTATCATTATCATGTATATAAGACACAAATTTCATTGAATGTGTGCTTAATTCTCATACTACCTTGTACTGATCTATAGTAGACTTGAAATTCTCTACGGTTATATACCCACCCCTAGGGTTCACTCACTTATCCTTGGTTTTTAGGGAAAAAAAACTAACCCTAAGAGTTAGTATATTTTAACTAGGGTTTAAAAAAATTCACCCACTTATCATTGATTTTTATGGAAAAAATAACTGGACTCCTCGCTCTCTTGGCAAAACGCTCTAAAAGAAGAACGTCTCGCCAAGTCCCCGTCCGCCCCTTTTCTTTGCTATACCTAAAATGCCCCTAAAGCTTTTAAGTCTCAAAATGTCCTTACATCATATTTCTATAACTAACTTATCTCTTACAATTTTTTTATATGGGGTATCCAAAATATTCCTTAAGTTTTTATACCAAAAATATTCTATTTTTGTTTTTTTAAATGCCCTCGGTCCCTCCTCCCAGTCTCTCTCCCCTTCCCTTCTCTCACGTGCATCACAAGTGCCACCACTAGTATACAAATAAATGGAAACTTTCAAGAATGAACTTTCGTAAGTTTAGGGATATTTTCTTTTACTTTTGGGTAGCCTGTGAGTGATAAATATGGATTTTTCGATACAGAGGTGCAATTGGGATAGATCCTCAAAAGATGTACATGTGCTCATGAAGAGTCACTGTTAGATCTTGTCAAGGATGTTTTCAGTATGGGTCTCAAATAGCTTTGTTTTAAGCCAAGAAAAATAGTCCTTTTTTTTTTACATCCAAATATAATTATTTTGTTTTTATTCTTCTTAATTGAGTTTAACTGACAGTTACCAAACTCATTGGCTGCACAAAATTAAATCAATGGAGGAGAATACAAAATTGCAAAATGGAGGGAGGTTAATAAACCGGCAGGGGCCTTGCCAAATCCCCCTCCCCCATTGGGAGGCTTAATTTTTTTTTTTAAACCTCTTTTTTAAAACAAAAACAACCCGACACAATAATTAAAATAGATTCAGCCATTGTGTGCATATATGCAAGTGTTCCAAATATATATATATATATATATATATATTGGTTCATTGGTGGCCACATGTAACTATGAGCAACACAATGAGGGGTAGCCCTCCCCTCCCATAAACTCCCCCAACCCTAATGTAGGTGGGAAAATAAATAAATAAATATATATATATATATACCTGGGATCGAATCTCACCTGCATTAGTGTTGGGGGGGGGGGTATGTGAGGGGAGGGCTACCTCTCATTATATACATAATAACCCCCCCTCCCCAGGTGAGATTCGATCCCAGGTCTCTGTCAAACGCCAAGAGACTTACCAACTAAACTAGCTGGCAACTACAAGTGTTCCAAATATTAGCCAATATACAATCACATGTCCACTTGATACACTGTAGAGTAGTGCTGATCATTCATTTCATAAAAAATTAGATGTTTTTTCTACTTATAGCCTGCAGAGCCTTCCTCCATTGGCTGGTTTCAAAAAATAGCAAGCCCATTATATGTGCCATTTACAGAATCTAAGCACAACCTAAAAGAGACATGGTTGGGGGTAAAACATAGTACAGACTACAGAGCCAGGAGGCACACATTTGATATCAATGGATATTATCAAGAACATATATTTGTGTATTAAAAAAAAAGTTATCATGGTAAGGATAAAGTTATATACATTTGGTACCTTTTACAAGAAGAAGAAGAAGAAGAAGAAGAAGAAGATATATGATACGTTATACCCGTTCCCACAACGAATCTTTGCCAATAAGATAACTAACTGATCCATGCTTGGGGTTTTCAGTCACAAATGTTAAATATCCGGACATGATCAGTGCACCGTCTTGTCGCCCTTGAGATAATAGACTCAACTGTTTCACCCTCCTGTTTTAATCTTTTTTTTTTTTGCAATACATATGCTACATACAGCTGATGACACTTTGAGCGCGATAGCTGCAGTTCAAGAAGCAAACCCTGGAGGGTCCTGGGTCAGCCCGCCAGCCTTACTACTGAAGAGGCAAGCAAATCATAGCTGTGAATAATTGCATTCTTCTTTGTTTATGTATTGGCTATACTTGCCTTGACTTCATTCAATACTCTCCTGGAAATTTACCATGTAAATAGCAACTACAGTCACCAATGCCCCAACCAGTTGCAAAGGTGAGAATGTCTCTCCAAGAAGTAGGAACCTGGGGATAGAAAGAACATTATTTTTAGTGTAAAGAACATGAAACTGATTTCAACAGAAATTGGAAAATCGGAATGGTAAAAGATTGACCAGCGACGGTTTTTTTATTCTATTTATGTTATCTTATTAGATTTTTGTTCCTTCTCTTTTTTTTCTTTTTAGAAATTTGGGAGTGGGGGTGTACAGATGATCTCACCCGAAAATTGAAGCAAACATAGGGGTTAGAAAGGTGAGGGAGCTGAGCCTCGTCAAGCTACCTGCAAATGCATCAGTAATGACTAATCAGTCCTACAGTATGACCTTGGAAAATACTCTGTGGGAAGCATAATGTAATTTTACAGAATCCAGAGATACGTCTGTTAAATTCAATATGGGGATAGAAAATCTACTAATATTTAGATGTTGATACCCTGTACTCAGCTTGATTCAACTAATGAAACGTAACCAAAAGAAGGGAAAGCAAATACACTAGAAAACAAATAGATGATCCTTTAACTGAAAAAAGGTAGATATGATATGAACTATACAAAAAAAGTATGAATACGACCTCGTGATGCATTGTAAAAGTATACACCGTAGCTGATGGCACTTCCAAAAATGGAGGTATAGAGGAGGGCCAGAATATCACTTGATGTAAGCTCCTTAAGACTTCCGCTAATGGCAGGATCGTGATTAAGTATGGAGATCACCACAAGAGGGAGTCCGCCAATAACCATGTGCTGCAATAAAGGTGTAAGCAGATTAGTTTCCCAGTCTCCATCAACTAATTTAGTTGACAGGTGGCAGAGATCTTCAAGGCAATCCGATGATCCAGGCAATGTATTTTATTTAGTTTTATTTATTTTCACTGAGAGCTCATAATATTTTAGTGTTCGGATATTCCAAAATATCTCCTGATTAAAACCTTACAATCATCTATGATTGAAGGGTAGGAGAGCATCAACATGGGGTCCCATGCACACAAATGTACGTGGTGATAGAAATGACCACAACCTCTGAATGGTAGTCGAAATCATAGTCACCAAGTATGGGTACGGGTATTAAACGGTAATGATACGTTCGGGGAAGTACAGGTTTTAAACGGTAAAACACGGGAAAAGTACGGGGAGTTAAAAATAATAATAAATAATTATATATATATATATAACATAATACTAACTACTAATCATTTAACTCATAATTTAAGCTTACACAGTTGCAAAACGAAGGCAACCACACGAGATTAAAACCACACAGATGCAAAGGATAAGGAGGAATACCCCTCCCCAATATATATATAAACTGATTAACTCAAATACCCCTAGACATGAAGCTCCTAAAAGCATCACAAGATGGTTTACGCGTTAAAAGAATTCTGCGTATGAAAAATGGGTGACTCTTGGGTAGAATCGAAGCTAGTCTCACCTAGTCCTAGCTAAGGAGATAAACCAAACATTGAAGGGGAATAACTCAAGACAGAGAGAGAGAGAGAGAGAGACTTATCATTGCCGGATAGAGGTTCCACCGGAGAGCAGCTGAGTGAGAGACGAGAAAAGCTGAGACTTGAGACTAGAGCGAGAGACGAGGTATTGACGTTTTGCCCTAACACATCGTCTCGTAACTCTTAAAACACGTTTTAACCTTCTTCTTTTTTTGGTTAAGAAAAGTTTTAAACGCGTATAAAACAGAGTACGCGTTTAAAACGTATTTTAAAGTTTAAAACGGCAACCCCCTCTAAAGTTTTAAATGTGTTTTAAATAGGTACTTTGTGACTATGGTCGAAATGGCAAGTTCTAAATTTTTTACCCTTAAATCCCACCGGAAAATCATTGCCTTATGTGCCCACCCACCCACGAGCGCACGCGGTAGCGCACACCCCATTACCGGCCGAAATATCAGAGACAGACCTACCCATCCGGTTGCCATGACAGGGTCAGAGTATTTGGACACCCAACGGACCATGACAGTGCCGACTGCCATGCTCTGAGCTGCAAGAAGCATCCACCACTCCCCACTTCCCCACAATGAAAAGTTGCTTCCTTCATTAGTAAGTGCAGGTACCTGCAGAAGAAAGATCATTATCCCTAAGCGATAATGCACAATCAATAGGCGTCAAGCAAATCTCTTCATTGCACCCATAAGGTCATGAAACTGGTCCCAGCTTACTAACAAAATAGCAATAACAAAAATATCACAGTGCATCAGATGCATTCCTCAATGTAAGGCAAGTATGATTGATATTTCACCAAACGGAGGAGGATCATCTTCAAAGACAAAATAATCACGGCCAGACTCACATATATAACACAATAGAAAGCCAATTGGAAGTTACAATAACCTCATATATATACACACACATATACACATACATACATATATTCACATACTTTATCCAGACACTCGTAAATATAATTAAAATATGATCCATTGGTTCTAAAAAGCCTTTGCTAGGGCCCAGGTGTATTGAAAGATCCATGGAGGCTTTATTGTGTAATACTAGATATCTTAGTAGACCTTGCAGTTTGTATAGACACAGAGGGATAAGAGTCGAATAAAGATGCCACTTCATTGGCCAAAGAAGGAGTTCTAAGGCATCATCATTACCTAGGCAGCAGCCTTTAGCTTCCCTCTTTGTGGTTTATATGATATATCGAACTCGTTACTCATCAATAAATATAATAACATGAGTGCTAGCCCCAGAAGCAGATCTGATTTTTTTCCCCCCAAATTCACTGTGGGAGCAACACGTGGTTTCTACCACTTCAACAGGTTAAAAAACATTTTCTTTCAAAAGAAGGAAGTTATAAGTTTAACCAGCTATAGAGGTAGCAGGGAAAAGTAGTGACACATGTCGCTACCGCAATGAGGGTTTGGAAGTCTGCATCTGGGGCTAGCATTCCTCACATAGTTGTATTACAAGGACAGCATCAAAATAATACAATTTGTATGATATAAGATATGCATTATAAAGAGGTAAGAGTTCATATAATGAGTCAATCTATGGTAGTGGACAGCCATGATCCAGCTGCCAAGGTTCCACAAGTTAACCACAACTTCTGGAACTAACTCATTGCAGAACTAACAAAACTAAACATTCCCCAAAACAGGAAAGATAAATATAGCTTCAGGATTATACATTATAATTATAGCATAATGTGAATTTATCAGATGGTTTCTCTAACCAATATGGTATGGAGTCAAAATGGGCTGTGGGAGTTCAAGATCAAAAACTGATTCCATCAATGGCATTTCCAGAAGTTGGTAATGAATAACTAATATCACCCAGTGTTGTAGGATTTATCACTGATCGGGGAAATATTGTTGGAATTTTCCCCCCAAATTTGATGAGTTTTTGCAAGACCTGCCTCTAGGGAGAAAAAAATCGTCTGCATCTAAATTGCCCTTTATTCGCAAATGCTAATCCTACCGGAAGAAAAAAGATGTGGAAAGTTGTAAGATAGTACAATATCAATTATTAAAATTACGTTGTAATTCTCATTATTCATAGATATCATTTATATTGTTCCCTATGCTCGTTATTCTGTTATAAAAAGTTTTCCAATATTTGAATTATTTGAATGCAATAGAAATGTAAACTCTTCATATATGCACATCCTCCTCTTCTCTGTAGCTCTTTCAATGTCCATTTAAGGGATGGTTATGCCTCAGAGACCCTAGTTTTGTCTATTCCTTCTGCACAGATTCTTCCAGTCCCCAACAAGATCTTTATTAAAAAAATCTCATAGCCATCTCAGACCTCAAACACATATCAACATATGTGTTACATAGTCATATGACTCATATCTGATGCCTTCCATCAGTACTCAGTAGAGAATGAAAAGATAGAGCTAGAAGAAACTAAGGAATTAAACTCTGAAAGTACATATAACTGAACTCCAATGAAGAATTTAGTGATTTATGAGAGATTTACCTCAAGAAGTAGAAGTCCTACGACACCAAGCACAAGCCCTGCAGCTCCAACAAACCCAATAGATTCACCAAATATCAAGGCTGCAAGCACAGCCACTGTCAACGGCTGTGAATCAATTATCACCTGCAATTTTTTTTTAAATTTCAGATGGAGATTGTTTAGCTTCATCACCCAAAAGAAGGCCAATCAGATTGATGAATGCCAAAAGAAAAGCGAAATGAAGAGTACTAATTTAGTTAACTCAGCTAAGCTCAGAGGGGCAGTAAAAAGTTCTCTTTGAATTTCTTAAGAAATTAAACGAAGACTAAGAAAATAGCACATCCCCCACACTTTTAACCTTTTTTCACAAGAACCCACATACAACAGAAAAGAAAAATCCCAAATATAATTCAAATCCTAACAGAAGGTCTCATTCATAACCCCACAATCATAGTTTCAATCTCCTTGTTGCCTCAATATCAAACTGACTGATTCACTCCAAAAGTCTCACTTGAGATAACTCAAAAGAACAGTGCCAATCCATAGACTTAAAATTAAAACAAAGAAAGAAATTAAGCACCCAGAAATCCAGATTTCATCCAAGCAACATTAATTAGAGAATTACACCTGAAATTACCAAAATTTGGCAAGCTGCTTAATTTGTTTTGCTATCTTCTTCTCTTATTATTATTAGGTGCTATAAAAATGAGGGACGTACACTGCCCAAACCGGCCGAGGTCCTCTGCAAACCTTCAGCAAGAAACCCCTGTCCAAGAATTCAACATTACTACATTAATTCAAAAGAAAATCAGATTAATAACAAAAAATTGAAGAAAAAGTTGAAAAAAAAAAGACCTGAAAACAGGCAGCATCAACAACTCCAAACAGAATAATGGAAACCCAAGCCATGATGCCGGAAGGCTGTTTCCTGCCTCGAAGCGCAGCGAAGGCGATCAAAAGCATCCCGGCCGGAATAAGGCGAAAGGAAGAGACGAAAAAAGGTCCTGCCTTGGGTAAGACTTCCTTCATTGCCACCATTGCCGTACCCCAGAAGAAGAAGGGAGAGATTAGAATAGCCCAATTCACGAACACTTGAGGAGGACTGAATTCACCATTTTTGTCCTCGATTTCAAAGGTTGAGCTCTTAACCTGCAACAATTGAGCCGTTTCTGGGGCTTCTGGGTCTGGAGATGTGACGATGCATTCGACGGAGGAGGACTCCATTTCTGACTCGGCCCTTGTGCAACTGATAACAGATCGAGGAACCCTAACCCTAACCCTAAATTTGTTAGGTGAGAGGGTTTGGTTTGAAGGGGCATTTCGTCTTCTGGGGTTCGGAGAAATCCGATTTGGCGGGCTGAAGAAGAGAGAGTTGGTGGCAATGGAGGTTGCTGCCATTGTTTTTTATTATTGTTTTCTCAGGGTGGGTCTCTTTCTGTTCTTCACTTCTTCAACGAGGAGAGATAAGACTAAGATATCCTACTCCTCTTCTTACATACATTAACCTAACTCAAGTTAAAAAACCAACTGCCATGTTTTTGGTGGGAGATGGGGTCACAGCCAATCGCGATTCAACTCAGGAGAGTTCAATCGCACCCACATGTCAACACGTGTCCCTTTGAACCCCTATTAACCCTTATTAAGGTTCAACAATCTATCAGTGGTTTGTAGAATAAATATTTTATTAGGATTAAGACATTTTAACCTTAGGGTTAATTTTATTTTAAATTTTTTTTTCTAAAAACCCAAGGTTAGATAATAGATTGTTGAACACTAAGGGTTGGGCAATCTTAACCAAGGTTGGTAGGGGTTAAAAGGGACACGTGTTGGCTTGTTGGTACGATAAGTGTTATCAAAACTAGACCGGTCGGTGGAACATGAAAAAACTAGGAACCGGTCCCTCACGGGTTTCCCAAACCCCCAAAATCGGGCCACATTAAAAACCGGCCATTTTTTTAAGAACTGAAAGAACCGACCGGTTGAACCCGTTAAGAACTAGCTGAGTAAAAATGAAAAAATAAATTAATAAAAAAAGGTATACCCTTGAACCGGTCAAATTGGACCGGCCACCCTGTCGGTTCAACCGGTCCGGTTATGAAAACATTGACTGTGATTGAAGATTGGGTGTGATACGAGAACTCTTTTGGTGGGCCGTTCATAGATTGATATTTTGATGGACACACTTGGAATCTTTTCATAACATGGGAGAGTCTGTGCTCTGAAAGACACGAAGGAGAAGCTAAGTAATTTTGATAGGTGAGCTACAAGAGTTAGGATGCGCTGTTGCCTCTTTGTGTTACACATAAATGGGTCACATCTTTTTTTTGATTCCCAATCTACTTCTATTGAATGTGGGCCCTACTTTGTGAGACACAAAGGGGCAACAGCGCAACAGCGTGCGCTGTTGCCCATCCGAACTCACTCGAGCTACAACGTATCCATCAATGTTATTTGTTCAATTCAAAATTGGCTTCTCACGTCTTTTGTTTGGAGTGACTAACGGATTATTTGAGCCTTTATAAATCATCCTGTATTATTTCTGCATTAGATTTTTTCCCTACTTGTTCATCCTGTATTTTAAGTTATTTGTTCTAGATAAATTTCACTTTAGTTTTGGGCATAAATAAATTTTCATTTATAGGGAAGATAAAGAAGAAAAAAGTGAGTGACCAAAAAAAGAAGAAAAAAGTGTAAAACCTTTCTAATGGTGGCTACAAATAAATATTAAATGTTGTCAGGAAAGGCTATTTTCTCTATCCATATTCCATCATCCAATTCAAACATCAAATAATATCATAAAACTGTTGATTTATTCCCGTATATTTTTCATTTATATTGATTGAAACAAATACTTAAAGTCATTTTTTTTCCTTTCTCTCAAGTCTTATTATTTACTAAAGCATTGCTCGTAATTGTGAATTTGTATGCTGGCAATTCAGGTTGGAGGATGCTGTTTTATTCTAGGATTTTACTAAGACTGTCTTAGGGCCGAGATGGCCCTTTTGAAATCCCATAATCTTAGAGCATAATCTATTGAATGATTGTTGACCCAACTAAACTAAAGTTGAACGACGTGCTCCCAACACATCATCGGAACTAAACATATGATTTTATTAGTTGGTGGTGAAGAAAAATATTAAAAAGTCAACGTTGGAAGCCTATATAAAGATAGTTGTTGGTAACATGTAAAACCTCCGCATACTCTTTATCTATGTATGTATTATATGTGGTTGCTTGGACTTACCATTATCACATCTTAGCGGTTAGGCCTGGTTTCGTGTGAGTTTAGTGTGTTACATGATAACATTTCATCCATAAATAAATATATATATATATATATATATATATATATAAGTGACTAGTCAGTTTGACTGATTATATCTTATAGTCAGCTCACCTCCTCTATGCCGTTAGATCTCAAACAAAGGTCACGATTAAAAGAATCTTTTTTAATCTCATTTTCATATTACCAAAAATATCTTTTCGTTTAGTGTAGACACATTCGCTCTTCCTCTTCTTCTCCAACCCCCCATCTCTTTGTTGTAGAAATTTAGGGTTTTATACCCTCATTCTCTCCTCTCTCTTCTCTTGGATGATCCACCATTTAATTTCATTCTCTCCTCTCTTCTTCTCCAAGATTTAAAGAACCTTTTTTTTCCTGTGAAACTATCCATCATTGATGAGGCATGGAGTTCTAAGTGTTCAGAACTTTTGTGAAAATGATGGGGCTATTAAGATTTTTTCTCAAAAATAATTTTGGTTTAGATGGTTTCACCCACATTTTTTCCCCTGTGAAACGATCCTCCATTGATGGGTCGTGGAGTTCTTTGCGTTCAGAAAATTTGTAATTTTGATAGGACTATTAAGATTTTTTCTCAAAAATAGTTTTGATTTAGATGGTTTCACCCAAATTTTTTTCCCTATGAAACAATCCACCATTGATGGGGCATAAAGTTCTCTGTGTTTGGAAATTTTGTGAAAATGATGAGGCTATTAAGTTTTGGTTTAGATTGTTTCACCTAGATTTCTTTTTCCCTGTGAAATGATCCACCATTGATGAGGCATGAAATTCTTTGCGTTCGTGGCTTTCCAAAGCTTGGTATCTGCCCAATAGGTGTGAAGAAATCCAAAACTGATCTTTAACGAATCATCACTTCCAGCTTTAGATGGTCTTAAGTCCCCATCACTTCAAGCTTAACCCACTCTGCCCATCACTCAGCCACTCCCACTCCCACTCCCACTCCTTGCAACATGTACAATTTTTGCAATTTTTAGATGGTCTTCAGGTGAGCTTTAGATGGTTTTGAAAAAAAATTAAATAAGGTTTGAATCTGTCATAATTTCTGAAAGTGTTGGAAAAGAAGAAGAAGAGTCCCGACAATTTTGAACGTGTCTACACTTATAAATAAAAAAAAATGGTATTTTTGGTAATACAAAAATGAGATTAAAAAAAGTTCTTTTAATCTTAACCCTTGTTTGAGATTTAACGGTATAAAGAAGGTGAGCTGACTATAAGGTATAATCAGTCAGACTAACTAGTCACCTCCTCATATGTATATATATATATATATATATATATATATATATATTCATACAAATCACAACCCCATAACTTCATGTTAGTTTGATTGCAAAATAACAACTCTTGTGTGAGAAACATGTTTGGGTTTTGCCATTTGGACACAGTGAAGGTAATATTCCCTTTAAACCATTCTATTGTACAATTTGTGAAATAGAAAACCATAAACCACTTGATTTGCATGTCTTCTTATATATAATGAAAAATTCCCCCCCTAAAAACACAGGTTAATTTTTTTTTATAATTCTCAAACTACCTTTATCATAATCATTATACACGACAAACACTTGATTGAGTATTTGCTTAATTGCCATACTACCTCCACGCTCATCTATCTATTTAGACATGAAATTCTAACTGGACTCATTATGCCACCAAGGTCATCATGTGTCCCTTTAACACTTCTTAATTGTAGTTAAGATTCACCCACCCCTAGGGTTCACCTACTTATCTTTGATTTTTAGAAAAAAAAAATGTATAAAAAACATTTGTCTAAGAGTTAGTAAATTTTTTACCAGGGTTTAAAAAAATTATTTTTAAAACATTAAGGGGTGTCAAAAGAGACACATGACAACCTCAAGGGCATAACCGGACTCCAACTGTTGTTAAGATTCACCCTCCCTTAGGGTTCACCCACTTATCCTTGGTTTTCAGAAAAAAAAAAATATTATATTTAGATCCTAGTTAAAATTCACTAACTCCTATAGTTAAAGATTTTCATTTTTTTCCCTAAAAACTAAGATAAGTGGGTGAACCCTAGGGTCGTTGGTGATAGAAATATGACATAGATACATTTTGAGAATCAAAAAGCTTTAGGGGCATTTTGGGTATAACAAAGAAAGTTTGTGAATTTTAACAAGGGTTTAAAAAAATTAATATTTTTTTTCTAAAAACCAAGGATAAGTTGGTGAACCCTAAGGGTGGGTAAATCTTAACCACAGAGTGTTAAAAGGGACATATGGAGACCTTAGTGGCATAACTGGACTCCTCGCTCTCTTGGCAAAATGCTCTGAAAGAAGAACATCTCACCAATGCCTCGCCCGCCCCCTTTTTTTGCTATACCCCAAAATGCCCCTAAAGCCTTTTAGTTTTGAAAATATTCCTACGTCATATTTCTATAACCAAAGTGTCCCTCACAATTTTTTTATCCATAGTCCCTCAAGTTTCTACACCCAGAATATTCCTTAATTTTTTACCAAAATGCTTTCACTAGGGTCCCTCTTCCCAGTTTCTCTCCCCTTCTCCTCTCTCTCACGTGCATCGCATGTGCCGTCCACTAGTATACATAATTAGTATACATAATGTAGAAGTTAGTAATCTTGATTCCAATATCCAAATTGGACCAAAATTATGGATGGTAAGTGAAGGTAATATTCCCTTTAAACCACCCAATCGTAAAATTAAATTTTATAGTGTAATAGAAAATCATTAACTTTTAATAAATCACTTAATTTGTTTTAGAATGAGGGTACTATTCGGGCCTCTTAAAACACCCGACTAAGTCCCTCGGGCCATGCAAATCCTCATATACCACACGACTAGTTAAGCCGAGATAAATCCCGAATGGTAGCCAACAAGGGGAAAGGACTCAAACTCAAGACCTCCGCTTCTTGAGGCGTGGTCTTGGTCACTAGCCCAACCCCTCATTGGTAACATCCAAGCTAGTAGAAGCTAGTAATTTGCATGCATATATAATGTAGAAGCTAGTAATCTTGATTCTAACATCTAAACTGGTCCAAAATATGGATGAAACAAATTTTTTTTAATATATTTTGATTATAAATCTAAACTTTGAAGTACAAAAAAGTGTTTATTGGTTAAGCTTTCAACATAACAATTACTCATTTCCCATACTAAGTGCACCCCTCATTCACCGGAGTGAGGCCCTAGCCCTCAAAGGGCCTGGACTGGCTAGGCCCAAGTCCTACCCTCAAGGACCAGGTCGAAAGAACAAAAAAAAGTTTTAGCATTTTTGCATACATTGACTATCAACCTAACATATAACTCTCTTCCTTTATTTGGGCTTGAGACCGACAATGTAAAATTATAGTTTCTAGCCTCATACACACTTCTACACTTCTGTTACATTGGGGGTAGGTTTAATTTATAATGGGGTGGTGAAATTACCATCACACCCCCAACTCGTACCGCTAAATTATAATTAGTATGGTTAGATTAGAGAAAAAACACTTCAAAACTTACATGAAAATTTTGGATAGAGAATACACTACTATTTCACATACAAACGTGTTACGCATATTCATTGTAGCTTCTATTAGATTAAAAAAAAACGTGACTATACTACAATGGTAGTCTATTATATATACATAATAGTAGAAGACAAGTAGAAGGCAAATGCAACGCACGTGAGAGTTCAGCCATAATGAGTATAAAATATTAAACCAAATGATGAATGTTTTTTTTCTTCTATGAAATTGTTTTTCAAAAAAGAAATGAAATCTAGCGGTAATGAATGAGAAAATAAATAAATTGGAAGAAAAAATAAAAATATATATAACCAAGATTTTATTATCATAAATAAACAATTAAAATTATAAATTAAAAAAGTTGAACATTTATATATGTATATAAATACACTAAAAATGCTTGTCTCATGGATTTCTAAATTGTGAGGTGATAGATTGCTACTTTTTTTTGGTTAACACAGAAACACCACAAGGCGTGACAGATTGCTACTTCATCCATAGTCATTTTATATGAGTTTTTTTGACATTCATTTGTGAATAATATTAATTCTGCACTTTTATCCCTTCTAAAAGTTCATCACACAATACCAACTCGTATAAAGAAGTTCATGTTCTCCATATTTTTGGATGTTAAACTAATAGAAAGAAGGATTCTAGAAAGAATCATCTGAATGTTATGCTAATAGAAAGCTTCAATATATACACATCATTAAACTCATCCAAAGAAAAATTTGTAATAACAAGTTTTCAATATTAATTACAAAAAAGTCAGAAATTTCAGTAGACACATCGACAACAAAAAAATTGTTGCAAAAAAACTTTCAAAAAAATTATTTGATCATTAGGGAGGCAAACATACTCGATTCAAACGCCGGAGAGCAAATAGAATAGAGGGAGAGATGCCGAAGGGATTGTTCGGACTTGGAAGAATTCGCTAAGCCCCACTACCAACATTTGGATTTTTTTTACAACAAATAGTAGGATTACCTTTCAAGTGTATTACCAACGGAGGCATTTCTCAGCATTTAGGTATAAATAACGTTTCTGTAATTCCTTGTCCACTACATCTTACTCTAGACAACAATGAATAAAGATTGTGAGAGTATGCTTTAGCTTGCCTCCATCAGAATTGGTTGCTAGAATGGAATAAAACTACATCTTACTCTAGACAACAATGAATAAATACGTCCAATTGGTTCCATGTGTTGGATCAATACGTCCAACTTCCAACTCCATCTCTATCTCACGCTTTACTAAATCCCTCAGCCCGTCATGTGTACACTCTTCCTGACTTTTAAGTTAGTTTTGTGTAAAAAATTTAGGAAATTATATTGGCAAACCGTTTCCTTTGAGAAAATTTAGGAGATGTAGTATACGTTCCTTACACTATCTCTTATTACCTCTTATCCCAAATTCCTAAAATATCTCCCAAACTGCTCAGGTCTCCTCCCCATTTCTTGGCTTTAAGTTAATAAAAAGTTTGAAGAGACATATTCAAGCAATGAGTTTATCCCTCCTTCTCTCATTATAATCATTTTGTTAAGACAGGTTATTATTAGAAGGATACTAATTCTGTAATTAGTAACTCTGTGATTTGAAGTTTCCTATACTGTAATTAATAGTTTCCTCATTGTAATTAGTGGCTTACCCTACACTCTTGTATTCTTATAAATATACCTCTCATAGAGAAGAATAGATTATCAAGGATTAAAACCCTAAACTTTATCTCATCTTTACTATTATAATGGGAGAGGCAGGCGTAGCCTGATTTTTCCAAAATTCCCAAACAACCCTCATATAAAACAAAGCTTTGATTTCTTGATTTACTTTAATTTCCAAAGTACCCTTTGTTTATCTATTTATTTAAAGAATAGAATCACAGCCAATCGTGATTGAACTCGGGGAGAGTTCAATTGCACCTGCGGGTTAACACGTGTCTTTTTTAACTCCTATTACCTGTGGTTAACTCCTTCCCCTCGCTCTAACATGCATCGCACGTGCCATCCGCTAGTTCTACTAATAAAAGTACAACGAGTATATTAAACTTTACTTGGACATAAATACCCTTATTTTATAAATAACTTAAGAGTTAACCAAACTTTAGTAGTTCAATAATTAAAATTAAAAACTTTAATAAACATAAGGTCACTCCACCCACTAAAAAAGGGATTCGTTTGATCTTAGAAGAGTTTTGATAAAACCAAACTCTTCACTCTTATCCCATCTTATCTCATCCGAATACAACCCAATCTTATCCCTTTTTTTTTTTTTATACCAATCTAATACCTCATTTTTAATCTATAAATACCCACACTAATCGAACAACTTGAGGAAAAAATTGGGAGAAGCAATATTTCTTGAAGAGGAAACCGTTCAGAGAAGGAAGCAATCATGATGAATAGTGGGAACTATTCATCGTCTCCCTCATTAGGCCAAGCATAGATTCACCTATTTTCAACAACATTGCCTCACTTCTCTCTCATATTTTCATCTCTACAGGTTCAGTAAAAAGGGACATAGCAGAATTTCAAACGCTGCTCTTCATCATTCATGGCACTTTGTAGAGAACAACGTGCCATATTTTTCCTGTTCTTCTTGCAGCAGTAATACACTTTGCTACTAATGACTATTAGCTTCTATGCATTGATAGCGCACACGAAGCCAAATTAGCAGAGGTCCCTCCTCCATTACGATAGCATTTGAAGACATAGGAACAACAATCACCATCATTTCCTATGCCTTCTCCTTCGATTTGCAATAGCATAAGAAATTGTGTTTGTTTTGAATTACTTTTTGAAGCACAACTCTGGTGAAATACAATAAGTGGTTCATTACATTGAGATCTGAATTTTTTTAAATCAATTACTATTATGTTCTCTGAGACATGTTGCAAATTTTTTAGATGTGTTGTGGTGATTTTGAATTTTCTAATTTTGAATGCCAAGGGTGTTTTTGCAAATTCCTATTCTAAGGGGTATTTTAGTAATATTCCGGTGTGTTTTTTGGTCATGAGAAGTTATTAACTTTGGGTAGAATAATTAAAATGAGCATAACATACTAAGGGTTTAACATTGGGTTGTAACCAAACACTCTTAGTAAGGGTATTTGGGTAAAAGCACATAAAAAAGTTTTTAGTATAAATAGATAGAGATAGACCTAATTTTTCATTTTTTTGAGAAAACCTAATCTAAGAGAGAAGCTTTGGGACGAAGGAGAAGAAGAAACTAGAGTTTGAGAACTTGGAGAAAAACTTTGAGAAGGTGATTCAAGGCCCAAGATTCGAAGTTCTTGCTAAGGGAAGCTCAAGATTGTAAAGCAAACTCATTTAATGATTTTCCATCTTCTTGAAACCCTAAAACTTTAGGGTTGAGGCAAGTGAACACTTTCTTTGATCATTAAATACATTGTGGAGTTGTATTTATTGTTGTATTTGATAAAATGAATACTCATAAATGATCTAGGTTAAATTAGAATGGATTGGGAGATTTTGGAGGATTCTTCCTCTTTTAAAAACCTAGATTTCTAGGATTGAAACAAGAGAGACACATTATATAGAGACCCAAAACTTTGTGTTTTAATATTTGTGCACATTAAATGATAATCTTGATATTGACGTCATGCATTTAATACTTCGGCACTTAATGATCTTAAGTCAAATTAAGAACAACTAAGTATAGGAATGTCAGAAATTCTAGAAGGGGTGTGGTTTTAGCGAAAACATAAATTTGTGAATTTTGAGATGATTTTATCAGAAATAGATGTTTATAGATTAAATAAAGATATGCGATTTTATTATTAAGTATAATAGAGTGGTTAACTCGGCTATTGAAAATCTTACGATGATGACATTTTTAGTTTTTAGCCTAAAACTGGAAAATGAGATTTTGATTTATTAGGAATTAGATTTTCTAATATTTTTTTTTTATTGAATTCAAATGAGGGATACTTCCTTATTTTAATTTAAAACATTTAATTAAATGAAATTAAAAGTTAAAAACATTTACTTAAATGTTTTAAAGGAAAATAAGTATGTTGATGGGCTGGTGCTGAAGAGGAAAGGGTGCTGGTGTTGTTGCTGTTGAGAAAATAGTGACTGTACTTGCTGGTTGCGATCGATCGCCCATATGCTGCGATCGATCACACCAAAGACAGAAAGTTGCAATCGATCGCAGTGAAGCCATGATCGATTGCACATTACGCACATGATTTTTTAAACACTTACGAAAATTGGGGTTTTGAACCCCTAGACTATAAATAATTATTCTAATTTGGAGGTTTCAAGGGGAAATAGGTTTTAAACCTAATTTGGGAGAGAAGAGGGGAAAACCCTAGGATTTCAAGAGGGGTTTTACTTAGAGAAGAAACATTTTGCTTGGAGAAGGTGGATTTGGCTTAGAGATTTCCTCAAAGCCTCGAGGAGCATTCTCAAGCGATTTGGATCGAAGAGAACGATCCCTAAGGTCGCAGTTCTTTCTGAGAGTAGCTTTACTGATCAAGGAGAAAGGTCGGGGTGAACCCATAGGGTTATGGACCCTCAAGGATGATTAAAAGACTCTCCCATGTGTCTTGGGCCTGTTGTGGGTCCTGGGCTTGGTCTGAGATGGGTGCACCCATCTTCTCACTATGTCATAGAATCCAGAATGTCGGTAGAATGTTTACCGACATTCTGAGCAGTTTTCTTTTTTGAGATTTTAACCATGGTTAAGCTAGTAGGGTGAGCCTGGAAGGGCAGGGTAGGTAGAATGAGGTCTCAGGGGTCTAGTGCAGGCCTTGGAATGGACCAGGGCTCAACCAATTGGGACCTGAAGCTACTGGAATGGGAAAGCCCAGAAATGGCGGTACTGTGTTTACCGCAATTTCTGGTTTTTTCCAGAAATTGATTATTCTCTCCCTGGCACTGCACCGGGGTTAATCCAGGGGATCCCTCATGTATTGAGGATACCCCAGAAAGCTCAGGGAGTGTCTACATTTGAGAAGGGCTACGCAATTGGGGGTTTTTACCAGTGAGAGATTCCCCATACCTATGAGGAAGGTAGGGGGAATCCTTGCTCAGGGGTTTTGCAACAAAACAACACGAGAAAAAGTCCCCTGGAGTAGGACCAGGGGTTCAAAGAGAATGTACACAGAAAGAGAAAGGGGGTAGGGGAGGCCCTATCCTACTACAACACTTCAACGAGTTTAAAGACCTGCAATGGGACGATGGAGAACTGCACGTTGCTATGAATAAGTAAATTAGCAACGGGTTTGAAGATTTATTCTGGAGAAATGGTGTGATTTTTTTCAAGAATAGACTTTGTGTTCCAGATAATGAGAAATTAAAAATGGAGATTCTGGACAAAGCACACAAGTCTAAGTACACTGTCTATCCAGGAGGTACCAGAATCTCAAGAAATATTTCTGGTGGAAATGTATGAAGAAAGATGTGGCCACCTATGTGTCCAAGTGTTTGGTTTATCAGTAAGTAAAAGCCGAACACCGGAGACTAGTAGGACTCCTTCAGTTGCTTTCTATTCCTGAGTGGAAGTGAGAAAATATCTCCATAGACTTTATTATTGGTCTGCCAAGAACAACAAAGAACTTTGATGCTATTTGGGTCGTGGTCGACAGGTTGACTAAGTCGGCTCATTTCCTTCCGTATCGAACCACGTTCAATTCCAACCAGTTGACCAACCTTTATATCAGAGAAGTAGTCTGTTTGCATGAAGTGCCAGTTAGTATTGTTTTCGATCGAGACCCGAGATTTACTTCCAGATTCTGAAAGAGTTTTCAACAGGCCATGAGTTCTCGTTTAGATTTCAGTACAACATTTCATCCGCATACAAATGGGCAAACTGAGAGGGTGAATCAGATCATAAAGGACATGTTACGGGCTTGCATGTTAGATTTTCAGGGCAGTTGAGATGATCACCTGCCGTTAGTTGAATTTGCCTACAATAATAGCTATCAAGCCAATATTCAGATGACACCGTTTAAGGCTCTCTATGAGAGAAGTTGTCATTCACCATTGTGTTGGGATGAAGTTGGTGAAAGGAAATTCTTGGGCCCCAAGCTCATTGGTTAGACTGTGGATAGAGTTCAATTGATCAGAGAAAGGTTGAAAATAGCTCAGAGTAGGCAGAAGAGTTATGCTGATACTCGTAGCAGAGATCTTGAGTTCTAAGTTGGAGATTTTGTATTTGTCAAGATCTCACATACGAAGGGGGTGATAAGATTCGACAAGCAGGGTAAGTTTATTCTGAGATATGTGGGTCCTTTTGAGATCATCACCAAGGTCGAGGAAGTTGCTTATCGGGTCATCTTGCCACCTCACATGGCTAGTGTGCATAATGTCTTCCACATCTCCATGTTAAAGAAGTACATCTCGAATCATTCGTACGTCATCGATGTAGATCCATTGGTAATCCAAGAAGATTTGACTCTTGTTGAACAACTGGCTCAAATTTTGGATCGGAAAGAGCAAGTCCTGTACACCAAAGTCATTCCCCTTGTGCTCTTGCAATGAGAGCATTACTCTTGGAGGAAGCTACATGGGAGAGAGAAGTTGAAGTTCGTGAAAAGTACCCTCATATATTTGAATAAGGCACGTAAATTTTGGGGACAAAATTCTCATAAGGGGAGAAGGATGTAGAGACCCGAACTTTATTTCATGCCTTTAATGGAATTAATAAGGGTAGTTTAGTCTTTTGTTACGTTTTTATGCATATTTAATTATATCTAAGTGGTGAAGTTTGATTTAAGTGTATAAGTGTTAATAGAGTGAAAAATTCAGAGCCGACGATCGATCGCCAAGAATCTGAAATCTAGGTAAGCCCCTGTTTGTGCGACGATCGATTGATCGATCACACTAACGTGACGATCGATTGTCTTGAACCAAAAAAACTTAGGAAGCTTCTTTTTCTTCGACGATTGATCGCAGCAGATACGATGATCGATCACCAGGCGAGCGACGATTGATCACTCAATATGATGATTGATCGCAAATCGCGTTTCAGATTTTTAAAAGAGTTACTGAAATGAGGATTTTAAATCCCTAACCTATAAATAACACTTCTGATTCGAGAGTTTTAGATTCTAAAGGGTTTCTAGCCTACTTTAGGAGAGATTTGAGGAAAAACCTAGGGTTTCAAGAGGATTGGCTTGGAGGAGAAGAAATTAGCTTGAAGAAGAAGAAGATTAGCTTGGAGATCAACCCCAAAGCTTGAAGGAGTTTCATCTAGCGATTTGGATCTAAGGAAAGGATCCCAAAGGTTAATATACTATCCAACTCAACCTTATTATGAATTTATATGTGTTTAAAATTGTTTAAGCTATAAATAATGGAGTATTATCATGTTTATGGTAAGATTGTAGATTATGAAATATGAATTATGGTTTATTTTGTATGAGAATGGATTTGTGAATATGGATTGAGGTTCTATGAACTATTACGTGATGATTAATACTATGGATGAGTGAAATGGAGGATGAGAATGTATGAGAATGGATTTAATTGGCTTGTTTGGTTTTGGATTGATGTGAAATGGAGGATGAGGATGTATGTGGATAAATTTTATGGTTTATATGACTTGTAGATGGTGAGAAATGGAGGATGGGCCAATGTAATGGAAAATGAATAACTTATAAAAGAATATTTGTGAAATTGATTATGAATTATGCTAAGGATCAAGATAAGGTATATATATATGTGATTGTTTGTTAAAATTATGCCTAATTATTTTGCATGGTAATTAATATTCGGGTAAGCCATTACTTATAGGAAAATCTTTCAAATCGGAAATTCTATAACTATATGGTATAAGACAGTATAATGGAGTTACCATGGTGGGAGATCGGAATCCAAGCGATGACCAACTCGAATGTTAATTGCGACACTTATGCATAAACTTACGTGTATGTTAAGGTAAGAGTCTCACATGTGGACCACAAGCATAAGCATTGCATATGCCTGATAGACTGAATAAGCCCGATGAGAGATCTGAATAAGTGTATGTTTTGAATAAACTGCTCAAATACTCATAAGCATAAGCATTGCATACGCCTGATAGACTGAATAAGCCCAATGAGGGATCTGAATAAGTAAATGATTTGAATAAGCTGCTCAAGGACTCGTAAGCATAAGCATCTCACAAGCACGTGGTCTCATAAGCATAAGCATCTCATAAGTATATTGTTTCATAATTCTAAGGTTCTCACAAGTACACGAGTCAAGGTGATGATATGATGTATATGAGCACATGTTCTTCCGCACTCTAATTATGTTACTATGCTATTAGTTATGGTTCTAACTAAGTGCAAGAATACTATGTTGTTGGTTGGATTTTATATAAACCAAGTGCTTTTGTACTCAGCCAGACTTTTGTCTTGGCAGGTGTGGAACCTGAGTTTGTAGGTGAGCTTTGGGTGGAGGAGGCTTACGACGTAGAGGAGGAAGACGATCCTCTAGCTGAAGAAGGGCGAGAGTTGAACAGGTGGCTTTATCATTAGACTTTTATTTTTGAGTTGTGAGGAGTTTTTGTAATAGACTCTTAGATGATGTTGCTCATCAGATTACTTTATAGTTGGGTATTAGACTATGTTATTTATAGTGAGTTGTTAATGTTGAGCATAGACTTGAGCAGAATGGTTTAGTTTTATATATCAAATTTTATTATTCTCATTTTTGGAGACGTGTTTTGCATGTCTTGTATGTCATGAGATTTAAGCAGGTTAAGAAATGTGGCGACCTAAAGTCCTATTTTAGTTAAGGTAGGATTTGAGGTTGTTACAGTACTAGTTAAGCATAATAAAGATGCTAGTTTGTCCATCCACTTCATAGTTCGGGTACGAGTTAAGAAAAGTAAAGATGCTAGTATGTCCATCCATTTCGTAGTTCGGGTACTAGCTAATGAAAATGAAGAATGCTAGGCATGTCCGTCCTTTTCATAATTCGGGTGCTAGCCAAATGAGATAAGTGAAGCTTGATTCTCACAAGAAACTCATAAGCAAGTTAACAAAAATAAGAGAAGAGGCTAGTATACTATGACCAGGTATGGGTACTAGTATTTGTCTCAAAGTAAGTACAAGATAAGTGAAATGAATAATCTTATAAGCTAAGAATCAAACAAGAAGTATAAGGAACTCACAAGATTTATAAGGTGCATAAGGAACTCACAAGACTCATAAGATATTTGACATACGATTTGTTAAAGCATGAACTTAAAGTATGATTTAAAGTATGATTTCGAGATTATGCATTTGTTACCTTGTCTTAACTTTCGCATTCTGATTATGTAAATGTTATTATAAACTGTAGCCTGTATGGCATGTTAATGTTTTTATAGCATTGTTAGTTAATAGTTTGTATACGCTGAGTATTCAATACTCAGCCGAACTGTTATTTCGGTAGGTCTCAGGTTTGACAATCAGGCTTCGGAGCCATGGGTCGAGGAGGTTCATGGAGAGCAAGAATTTGTTGGAGATCAACATGCAGATGATAGGGGTCTCGACACGTAGCCTTATGGTTAAGTTTTGAGAGAGAGAGAGAGAGTGACATATAGTTTGGGTTATCATGATGAAGTTTTGTTAAACTTGGGTCAGGTAACCTGAGTTATCATTATATGTAAATATGTAATTTTATATTTCAGTTTTAGTTGACTCTTGTACTTGTATAAGAAATTTTCAGGCTCGCTATTTGCTATGCCTGGTATACTTTCTCACATGATGGTTTGTATGTAAGTCACGATGCCAGAGTCTCATAACCCCTAGGTGGGATTTGGGTCGTGAAAACATGATTGAATTTTCTCATAAGTCCGAAAAACAACCAAGTAAAGATTCTCATAAAGTAAGGGTTGTCAACTTGGTAAGTTGTTTGAGGTTATGTCATACCTAGTTCTCTAGGGTATGTTATATCTGGATTTAAATTAAGTTGTTCAAAGAATGTCAACCGGTGTGTTGGTCAAAGATGGTAGTTACCCAGCTTTAAGTAAGTTCGCTATAAGGGATTTTATACCTGGCATCAAGGTCTCAGTTTATAAGGATACTAGTCATCTGATTTCAAAGTAAGTTCTCAAAAGTAAGAAAATAAACAAAAGTAAGCAATAAAGAAAGTATGGTTTTCCGCACTCTGATTTATCTATGTATGTTTGTCTCCGTTGAACTTGAACATGTATGTTATATTGATGCTTATGATATTGTTAGCTAAAAGTTGTATATATTGAGTGTTTTCAATGGTTAGATGAACTGTTATTTTCGGCAAATTCGGGATTTGACATATGCAGACCGGAACCTTAGGTTGAAAAAGAATACATCGAAGAAGAACCTGCAGGTGACCATCCTGAAGAAGAGAGGGATCTGGACAGATGACCCTACTATTGATCTTGGTTTATTAGCACTTATTTGAGATTCAAAGAAATTGTAATTTAAATTATTATGGATTTATGTTTAGGTTAATTTGATGGTTAAGAGTCATGATGGATGATTCAGATTATTTATATTCATTTTAGTTATGAATTTTAATAAATGCTTAATTGAGGTATCAATTGTTATTAATTGAGGAGAAAATTTCAGGTCTACATTTTAGTATGCTTCTAACAAGATGGTTTGATAAGTAAGTCACGTGCCAAGGTCTCACACTCTCCTAGGTGGGATTTTGGGGAGTGACAATGATTGCATTATTTATTCCTGGGTAAAGTGACTCTTAAAAGAACATGAAGCTAGCATTAGCTGCATTACCCTCTATTCTTATAATTAATTAATTTGAAGTTTGATGTGTAACTGTAAATTTTATAAATTTTTTTCTAATTTTGGTGTGCATTTAAAATTTTGAGAAACTAGTGGTGTGTGGTCATCAAATATTAGAGTGCAATAACACCACTATTTTTTTATTAGTATGAACTGCATATCATAATTATATTGGGTTTTTCATTGATTGTTTGAAATTCTCTCTCTACTCTATTCTTTTTCATTAGTATGGTTTGTATGCTTAACCCTAGGTAAACCATGGTTAAACCCTAGGATCCAACCAAAGTCTATTTCAGGCCTAAAAAACTCTCAAAATCGAAGCTCAGAACCTTTGTGGGCCCAAACAGGGGCCCATAATACCTTAGAGACGGTTAGGGTGGGGCCCACATGCCTTAAAATTCAAATTTAATTAATGGCGGTAATATATCTATCGCCATTTCCGATTTTGGTAAAATGTACAGTGCTTTCGGCCCGCATGTGTGGGGGTTGGGCCGAATTCAGCAAAATCCCTAAATGGCAGTAATCTAATTGCCACCCTTACCCTTTACGCCTAGCGTAGGAATGGCGGTAATCCAATTACCGCCATTACCTGATCTTCTGCAAACGCATATCAGCTCCCCTCCTAGCCACCCTGACTCGCTTCTAGCTTGTCCCCCACGCGTATTTTAATGCCCAGAGTGCCCCTAGCCTTTCCACCGTCTCTATAAGTAGATCCCTCCATCCACAGTTCAAGGGACTCGAAAAATCATCCCAAAGAACCCCTGTTCGAACTCTGCCAGCTCACTTCCATCCATCTCAGGCTCTTGTCTTAGCCTTAGGCAGTACCTCGGACTCCCCCAGCTCTGCCTCGGAACAGTGCACCATCCCTATGCACCACTACACTCCAAAAACTCATACTCAAACTCTGCCCAAGTTCATCCAGCTAGTCCAGTGTAACCAGGCCTTGGCCTTACGCCCGAGATCACTCCTTGACATCCCAGGGAGCCACCTCAGCCTCCCTTAGTGCTCCACCAGCAGCCACAACAACCATACTACCGTGAGCAGATTGTAGCAAGGGTAGCAATCCCCCCCCCCCCCCCCCCCCTTTCCTGTTACTTTGCTTTCAATCATTGTAAGGACCCCTGGTCCTACTCTAGGGGTCTATTGTCTTTTTTTTATTTCGTATATACATTGCTACTGGCACAGGAAAAGGACCCCTAGCCTTCCTCATAGGCATGGGGGATTCCTAGATGCTTAGAGCTTGGATTCAGACCCTCCCCTACTGCATAGAACCTCCACAGACTCTCTGGAGGGTCGTCAGTCCATGAGGAACCCCTTGGGGAAGCCTTGATCCAGTCCAAGTTGGAGAAAATTTGGTTTCTGGGCAAATCTAAAAATAGCGGTAGAATAACTATCCATTTTTAGCCTTCCCCTTTGCAGCCTCGTTAACCATGGTTAGCATGGGCCCTGATCCAATTTAGGGCCATAGTTAGGACCACCAAACCTTCCACTACTTGACCTGGTCCTTTCAGGCCCAACCCTTGACCTTAACTACAGTTGAAATGACCTCTCAACTCAGGTTACCTTAATGGCGGTAGTCCATCTACCGCTATTATAGTCTTCCAAACACAACACATTTGGCCCACTGTGGGGCCCACTGCAGACCTCTCCCTGGGCCCACCAAAGGCCCAGAGTCTTCCCTGGATTTCATACTTCACCCTTGTGGGTTCAGAACCCCTTGGGGTCACCCCTAACTCGAGTTACAGGCTTACAAACTAGGGTTAAAAATGTTACTGTAATGGTAGTAATTCCATTACCGTCATTACTGACTTTTTAATTTCTGCGCTTTTGCACAGGGGCCAGACCTGGTAGGAGGTCATTCTAGGCCCTACCACACCTTCTGAGCCCAATCCTGACCAGACCACTACCTTAACCATGGTTAATCCGACTTTTGGTTAATATTTAATCTTGGTTAAGCATCCCCTTAACCCATGAAAAATCTCAAAAACATTCAAAAAATATAAAAAGATCAAAAATACAGTTTCTGAACCTTTTTTTTACCATGGTTAGCATCCCTAACTATGGTTAACCATGCTTTTAATCCCAGTTAGCAACCCTACCCCTTGGTTAACACTCCCTTGGCCTACCGGGCTCACCCTTGGCCTAACGGGCCCAATCCCAGCCTACCGGGCTTGATCATACCTTATTCGACTGTGGTTAGCTACCCTAACCATAATTAGTTTGACTTAACCCCGGTTAGTAATCCTAACCTTGGTCAAACTTTGCCTTGGCTTACCGGACCCAAACCCTAGTCTACTAGACTATCTCTTCGCCTACCGGGCCTAATACCTTGCACTTGAGCAACTCCGATCAACCAAACCCTTACCTCCTGGTTAGATCAATTAGCCACCCTTGGTGCACACACACCCCTTAGCCTAGGCACGGGCTCATGTGCTAAAATTACGCTCGGTCTGGTCTCACCCCAATGTGAGTACATAGGCAACTCAACTCAGGTTCGACCTTAGTTAGCTCTTTTTTCTAAATTAGTCTTATCTTAAACACTTAGACATTTGAACAAATTTACTTTAAATTGGCTTAAACCTAACAAGTAGGGAGCCATTGTAAAATAGAAGTACTGGTGTGCCTAACACCTTCCCCGAACTTAACCAAAACTCTTACCCTAACTCTCATCGTAGATCAATACCTTATCCAACATCCCAGGGCTTATCCCTTCCAAATAAATAGGTGACGACTCTAAATTCACCTTCACCTGTGAGGGTATACACCTCCTAAGCGAGAGAGAATGAAATCCTGTGCTCACAGTAAGTACAAGATAAGTGAAAGGAATGATCTCATAAGCTAAGAATCTCATAAGTCGTATAAGGAACCCACAAGATTCATAAGGTGCATAAGGAATTCACAAGACTCATAAGATATTTGATAAACGTTTTGTTAAAGCATAAACTTAAAGTATAACTTTTGAGATTATACACTTGTTAGCTTGTCTTAACTTCCGTATTTTGATTATGTATATGTTATTATGAACTGTATCATGTATGACATGTTAATGTTTTTATAACATTGTTAGATAGTAGTTTGTATACGCTGAGTATTCAATACTCAGTTGAACTGTTATTTCGGTAGGTCCCAAGTTGGACAGTTAGGCTCCGGAGCCATAGGTTGAGGAGGTTCATGGAGAGCAGGAGCTTGCTGGAGATCAGCATGCAGATAATAGGGGCTTCAACATGTGGCCTTATGGTTGAGTTTTGAGAGAGAGAGTGCCATGTAGTTTGGGTTATCATGTTGGGGTTTTGTAAAACTTGGGTCTGGTAACCTGAGTTATCATTATATGTAAATATGTAATTTTATATTTCAATTTTAGTTGACTCTTGTACTTAGAATACAGTTGATGTTATAAGAAATTTCAGGTTCCCTATTTGCTATGCCTGGTATACTTTCACATGATGATTTGTATGTAAGTCATGACGCCAGAGTCTCATAACTCCTAGGTGAGATTTTGGGTCGTGACAACATGATTGAGTTTTCTCATAAGTACGAAAATCAACCAAGTAAAGATTCTCATAAAGTAAGGATTGTCAATGCGGTAAGTTGGTCGAGGATATGTCATACCTAGTTCTCTAGGGTATGTTATTTCTAGCTTTAAATTAAGTTGTTTAAAGAATGTCAACCGGTGTGTTGGTCAAAGATGGTAGTTACCCAGCTTGAAGTAAGTTCGTTATAAGGTTATTTTATACCTGGCATCAAGGTCTCAGTTTATAAGGATACTTGTCATCTGATTTCAAAGTAAGTTCTCAAAAGTAAGAAAATAAAGAAAAGTAAGCAATAAAGATAGTATGGTTTTCCGCACTCTGATTTATCCACGTATGTTTACCTCCGTTGAACATGAACATGTATCTTATATTGATGCTTATGATATTGTTAGCTAGAAGTTGTATATATTGAGTGTTTTCAATGCTCAGATGAACTGTTATTTTCGGCAGATTCGGGATTTGACATATGCGCACTGGAACCTTAGGTTGAGGAAGAATACATCGAAGAAAAACTTACAGGTGACCATCCTGAAGAAGAGAGGGATTCCGACAGATGACCCTACTATTGATCTTGGTTTATTAACACTTATTTGAGATTCAAAGAAATTGTAATTGAAATTATTATGGATTTATGTTTAGGTTAATTTGATGGTTAAGTATCAAGATGGATGATTCAGATTATTTATATTCATTTTAGTTATGAATTTTAGTAAATGCTTAATTGAGGTATCAATTGTTATTAATTGAGGAGAAAATTTCTGGTCTACATTTTAATATGCTTCTAATAAGATGGTTTGATAAATAAGTCACGGCCAAGGGCTCATACTCTCCTAGGTGGGATTTTGGGGAGTTTCAATGATTGCATTATTTATTCCTGGGTAAAGTGACTCTTAAAAGAAATGCATTAGCTGCATTACCCTCTATTCTTATAATTAATTAATTTGAAGTTTGATGTGTAACTATAAATTTTATAAGCAATTTTTCTAATTTTGGTGTGCATTTAAAATTTTGAGAAACTAGTGGTACATGGTCATCAAATATTGGAGTGCACCTGACACTACATTTTTTTTTTTTATTAGTATGAACTGCCTATCATAATTATATTAGATTTTTCATTGATTGTTTGAAATTCTCTCTCTACTCTATTCTTTTTCATTAGTATGATTTATCTATCATATTTGTATTGAGATTTTCATTGATCGTTAGAACATCTCTCTGTGCTCTGTCTTTTTTTTTTAATTATTAAAATATGATCTATATATCTTACTTATGTTGAGATTTTCATTAATTGTTTGAACTTGGCAACCCAGAGGAATGCTAGCCCTACTCTCAGTCAACTCATACTCTCACTCTCTACCAACCACTTGTCCACTTTTTGCGAAAAGTGCTTTAATTTCAATAAAATGGACATGTTGTTGGTGGATAGTGAGAGTAGAGGTTGACCGAGAGTAGGGTAGCACTCGTCATAATATAATAGTGTGCATAGGCTAAGAGGTTATGTATCTTTATAGAAAGTGGGTTCTTGATATACTCAGTCACATTCTTGTAGCTAGGAAACGTGAGACTAAACTTTCAAAAGACAATACACTTGCTAGTTCCCATACACTCATACAGGAGACCAAGCTTTAAACTGAGTAACCAACACAAATGGGTGTTTATCTCATTTTAAGACACGGATAAAAATGAAAATGGTTATAAGAAGATAGGGACCAAAACTAAATAACTAAAATTTTAAGGACCTAACATTTAAAGGGAAATACTTAAATTAATGCTGCAGTAGACTTCCTATTCTAATGTACAGTCCTCATAATTGGTCAATGCCCCCTTTTTACCACACATCAACTAGTTAAAGATTCACTATAGTAAAGCAAGCTAAACTTGATTTTTAAAAAGAAAAAAAACCAAAATATTTACTTTAATTTTATTAAGCTTAATCATAGTTAAAGGAGTGTTAAAAGGGACACGTGGCCATGACATTAGATTACCTATTCTAATGCGGGGTGTGCTGCTAATTACTGCGCAAATTTAAAAATTCAAATTAAACCTCCAAGCCCGCCTATGGAGGCATTATGTCATCTAATTAACTACATGAAGATCCAGGTACAATTAACGAAAACTTCTCCTACTGCGGTGTGAGGACATACATTTTACAGGCATGAGAACCCACCTCGGCTGAAAGTTGCCCTTGAACTGACGATTGAGTTGAATGCTGTGACCAGTTCAAGCATTTGAAACAAAATTAGAAGGAGTGTATAGTAATAGTAAATATGAAGCAAATTATGGATGAGATCTCACCACCCACAAATCTCGAGCATTGACAACCGTTGATGACTTAAGCTTTATATCCGACCAATAAGCGGTGATTTTTGCCTGTGATGATCCTCTGTTCCATAGGACTACTGCCACCCTTTTATCACTAAGAGGTCCAGCCCAAACCTGTATTTTTGGAGGACAATTGAGCTTGCCTTCAAATTCTCTAGCTATTCTATCTACATATGCATGCCTAGCTTAAATATGTATGGGCCTACTGAGCTGGGCCAGCTTGGTGAGCATCTGATTTGGGCCCTCTAGCGGCCTGTTTTGGGCTTGCATATAGGAATTCATTATTTGGAGTTGAGCTAGAATTTTTGTCCTAAATACATAAATAGGCGGGAGTGTGTGATAACTTTAAATAATTACAACTTATTTGAAAATTAGATTTTATTGGGACTTTAGATCTTATGGTTAAAGTCTATAATTGGAGGTCTAAAAAATTTAGACCTTTATCTCATTAACTATCTAAAGAAACAAGTTGAGTTTATTTGGACAGGGGCTCCTCTTTTCTTTAGACTTTTACATCTAATGCGCTTAAAAGAAATTTTGGGCTCATTTATATACCAATTTGTTAAAACTAAATTTTTATCTCATTAACTATCTAAAGAAATTCCAAACATACCCTCACCTTTCATTTTCTCCCCTACTGAAATATTACTTTACATTAGAGGAATTTTTCAGAGTTTTTGTCAAAGGATCAAACTCTAAAAAGATATTAGAGTTTATTATATACAGTAAGAGTTTTCAAATGGACCGTCCATGTATGAATGTACAGACATGCATGTAAGCACCCAATTTTTACACCATGCTCACCTAAACCCTAGACCTAAACCTAGGTCTAACCCTAGCCTAGCCCTAGTCTAAACCCCTAGGGAAATCCCCATGGGCTCAAGGCCCACTTCAAAGTTCATAATATCAAAAAATTTTCAACCAAAAGGTTAAGGCCCATGGCCTTTTAGGATTTATTTTATTTTATTTTATTATTATTATTTTTATTTTTATTTTTTATATTTTGTTTCATTATTAAAAAAAAAAAGGGGGTTTGAGTTTGGGGCCCATGGCCTTTTAGGATTTTTTATTTTTTAATTTTAATTTTTAGTTTTTATTTTTTATTTCTACTTTTTATATATATATAAAAAAAGAAAAAAAAAAAGGGGCTTGAGTTTGGGCGCCAACATGGGTTGGCCCATACCCATTTGTTATTAGACCCGTATACAAACAAACAAACAAAAAAAAAAAAAAAGAGAGAGACTAAATGGGGAAGACACTATTCATCGTCTTCCCCATTGGTCCATGAGTATACGGCGCTGTCACCACCGCTTCCCTGACTCCCCTACTACCCTACGCCCTCCTATCTTCCCTCCAAAATTCCTAAACCAAGTCCTTTGGGGTTAAGAACCAGCAAACCAGAGGGAGGCAGTCCCCTTTTCATATAAAACCACCTCCTACCCCCTGTGCGCACCAGCTACACATTGACCACCCAATCACAGTCGTCCATCGTCATCCTTATCCCTCCCCCAACCTCTCTATTTAACTCTACTTGCACCCACGTATGAGGACAAACCCGATTGTGAGGGATTTTGAAAAAAAAACAAACACAGTGGTTCCACCTTCTACCAGCCCACTCATCCAAGTCCCCACCATACCTCCACCTTAGGCATACCCTTAGACACTTCCCAAGCTTCACAATCTCCCCTAAACCATTACCAAAAGCCTATGTTACAAAGGAGATTTTGAAAAAAAAAAACTGTAGCTTTCTACTTCGGCCAGACAGCCCACCCCTTTGCTCCTCCACCCTTCACCTTAGGTAGGACCAAAACATTCTCAAAAAAAAAAACCTCTCAAGCCTAAACCCCCCAACCCACTGTTTCGTAAGTGTTTTTTTTCAAAAAAAAAAATTTCTTACAGTGCCTTCCCCATTCGGCCAGGCTACCTTCCACTCACCTAGCCCCTCCGCCATCGCCATAGCTCGGTCCTAGACCCCCGAGCACTCCCCTAGCAGCCACCTAGCCACCGCCGTCCACCACCACGTTCACTTGAGTTTTTTTAAAAATTTTACAGTAAAGTCGCCTCTTCGGCCAGCCGTCCCTACTCCACCTGGACTCTCTCCGCCTCAGCTCAGCCTACCGGTGGACCTCCGAGGCCTGTCATCTTCGTCCCCTAGGCTCTCCCAGCCTCATCACCGTCGTCCGCAGCCGCCACGCTCCAGGAAGCTCGCCACCGTGCAAGCCGATCCGCGAGGGTATACACCCCCTTTCCCTTGCTTTAGCTTGTTGATTTAGCATTGTAAGGGACCCCGGTCCCATTCCAGGGGTCCCCATTTTGTTTTTGTTTTTCTTTTTTTTAGTAGTTAAAAAAAAAAAAAAAAAATAGGCCGTCCTTGAGGCATGGCCACAGGCATAGCCCTCACCACCATGCACGACCACTCCTGGAGGTTGGGGGGGGGGGGGGGGTCCTCAATCAATGAGTGATCCCCCTAAACTCCCTTTGTTCAACCCACTCAGCCACTCAAGCTTTTTTTCCAAAAAATTTTCAAAAAAATTATTTTCAGGACACTGCCTTTAACCACGGTTTAACCATGGTTAGACCCGGCCTTGGTGAAAACTGAGGCCATGGTTAGACTCACCACACTCCAGGCTATACCCTTGTACAATTTCAGCTCCTAATTCGCACTCTAACCATAGTTAAATCGACCCCAAAGTGGGGTCGACAGTGTAAAAATCTGTGCGAGGAGACGACTTTGGGCCTCTGTGGGGCCCACATCCGGCCTCCCCTTGGGCTCCACAAGGGCCCCAATTGTTTCCCTCATAGCAAGCTTCGCGACCATGGTCTCGGATCTCCCGGGGGTTGAGCCAATCAGCGGCAAAATTGCCGCAAAGTTTAGAAAAAAATCTGTTTTGGTGGAAATCGTCATTTTATGTGGTATTTTTCGGGGCAACTTTGGGGCACTGTGGGGCCCACATACGGCATCCCCCTGGGCCCCACAAGGGCCCAAATTGTTCCTCACATAGCAGGCTACCCAATGGTGGTCTCGGATTCCCGCGATTCCCCCGTTAACCATAGTTAAATTCATGTTAACTATGGTTAAAAATTTGATGGAAATTTGGAGTTTTTTTTGCAATTTCGGATATTTGTGGGGGCCCAGACCGGGTAGGAGGCCAGTCTAGGCCCTGCCATGGATCTTGGGCTCACTTTTGCTTCAGCCGGTCCCTTAACCATGGTTAAACTCACCCGTGGTTAACATTTAACCATGGTTAAGCGGCCCATGACTTAACAAAAATTCTGGAAAAATCATCAAAAAAATCATAAATATTACATGGAATCCAGAAATATCTTCAATTGCATTTTTTACTGTGGTTAAGACACTTAATTAGAGTCGACCCCATTTTTGACCCTTAACCACGGGTAAAAGATCCTGACCCGGAAAAAATCTGGAAAAATGCTCAAAAAATCCAAAATATTAGGAGAAACCCAAAAATGGTCTCTTTTGACCATTTAACCATGGGTAAGACCCTTAACCATGGTGACCTCCCCTCCTTAACCGCGGTTAAGCACCTTTGACCGCCCGGAAAAATCTGAGAAAACCCCAAAAAATCAGAAAAATTCAAAAAGACCAAAAAATCTGAGATTGGACTTTTTTAACCATGGTTAACACCCCTAACCAAGGTTAATCACATTTCTTAACCCCGGTTAGCAACCCTAACCCTTGGTTAAGACACATTGGGCCTACTGGGCCTCACCCCTTAGTCTACCGGGCCAAATCCTAGCCTACTGGGCTCATCGTTGGCCTACCGAGCCCAATCTCGGCCTACCGGGCCAAATCCTAGCCTACCGGGCTCATCCTTGGCCTACCGGGCCCAATCTCGGCCTACCGGGCCAAATCTCGGCCTACCGGGCCCAAACTAGCCTACTGGGCTTCACCCTTGGCCTACCGGGCCCACCCTAGTCTATTGGACTTACCTTAGGCCTACTGGGCCCAATACCAAGCACTTGACCAACCCGGTCAACCACCCCTAGCCTCCCGGCTAGACCCTAAGCCACCATTGGTGCGCACACACACACCCCTAGCCTTGGCACGGGCTCATGTGCCAGAACTACGCTCGGTCTGATCTCACCCCTTTGTGAGTACGTAGGCAACCCAACTTGGGTCCGACCCTAGACATTTAGCTTTATATTTTTTGGATTAGCATTTACTTAAATACCTTGGATTTTTTAATTGAAATTTGAGATTGAAATTGGCTTAAGTTTAGGGAGTAGGTAACCGGTATAAAACGGGGATCCTGGGGTGCCTAACACCTTTCCCAGGGCTTAATCGAACCGCTTACCCTAATTCTGATTAGACCATTTGCCTTATCCAAAACGCGAACACCTGGGACCTATCCCTTAGAATGAATAGGTGGCGACTCACAGTCAAACCATATTATGTGAAAGTGGGTAGGAAATTCTCATGCTCACAATGCATATATTGGTATGTATAATGTAGATGTGATTTATGTCTGGATGTATATTTTTTGTTCATAATGTGAGCTATTAGAACCAACTGTATGCTGTATAAAACAAATGACTTAAGATCATTTCTGGCTATAGCCAGAGATACTCTCTTGCTGAAATGTCATGGTGACACATGTTCAAATAGTTTGACAGTTTTAATAGTCTTAACCGTTTTCCTTCATTTCTTAGACTCCATTAGTTCCAAATTTTAAGGATGTGGAAGTTATGGAATACATATCACCTCAGCATTTCAGCAAGAGAGGATGTTTATGGCTATAGCCAGAGCCGATCCTAAATCAAAATGAGTAGAAACATAGGTATACTGTACGATTAGCAAACAAGAGTAACATGGATTGGGAAGAATGGATTGGGAAGACAATAAAGATGATGATAAGTTTACCTCTAACTTGCCGTCCTTCTTAACCTTCTTCCCTTGAACTCCAAGTTTATCTGTTTACCTCAAGAAATTAGGCTTTCCATTAACTCATTCACAAACTCAAACAACAGATAGATAGTTCCTACCTTGATTAACTGCAATAACCTCCTTGTTGCTAAGCAATTCTAGGGTCACACTACTCATCGATCGAATATCGCACCCAATCAACAATGGAGCCTGCACACGAATCATTGTATGGTTCACTTAAAATAAACAAGTAGTAGGGACACTAGTGGGTCCCAAAAATTTTGATAACCTAAAATTCCGCATCCCTGTGTCTGGTCTTGGGTTGCTCTATGACCGGGCGGTCTCAATATCATTTTCGTAAATCATTCCAATGTACCTTAGCTAATGCCCATATGCTGAAGTGTGAGCGATACTCCTCTGTAGTCATTCCCCCATTTCCTACTTCGAGCATGTCAGGATCTAATCAAAACAGCTCTAGCTAGTGAGAAAATCAGTCTGGGCATTCTTCACATTATGTAACAAAATCTATCACCACCATAAAACAAAAAGAAAATACCATTCCATCCACCGGGTCCAGCATAAGATGCCCATTTGTCATTTTGATCCGCACGAGTTATCAAGCTATCCATAAGAGTTACATTAGTTTCTTAGAACGCCCCAGTGAGCAGCCAAATACCCCTTGAACTAGACTTTTGATTTATATATATACCTCTTCCAGTTATCTTTGATGTCTCCGGTTGTTCTCCAACTATTTCCTAGACCAGGTGCCCAAGTTGCTGGGTCTTCCTGTCCCCTGGAGTTGCAGAATATTTGACAAAACTTTATGTTATGTTTGGTTTCCGAGAAATTAAATAGGTGAAAACATGAAAAAGAAACCAAATTTTGGATTTTTAATACAATGCTTAGTTGTGTTTTGTCCAATTTTCTTTTATCTCTTTTCACTTATTTTCTCGACAACCAAACATAGTGTTAAAAAAAATGGCCATTGTTTATGTTATATGCTTGAAAACCATAACAAAAAGGAAACTCAGAATTTCGTAATGAAAGTAATAAGAATAAGCATTCTCATCTTATTTGATTTTCGGATTAAACTTTGCAAAAGAGAGTTATCTTACCATTCACATAGAGAGAAAAAGATGGGCCTTCCTGAGCTCAATAAAGCTTTACTCATCTTAGGGTACCTATTTCACAAAATAATTCAGAAAAGAATGAGCACCTTCTTTTTCTAGCACAGCACAAAAGCTTGACCTCCATGGTGCATATGAGAAGACACATACCTCTCTTTGGGGTTTGTACCGGTATTTTGACAGTTGTCATACTTCAAGTAGTCGATTTCCTATATGGAGAAGACGGTTATAGGTACGTACGGTAGTGTTTGGATACACTTCTAAATTGATTTTTTCGTGACTTTTGTCTTTAAACAGTCAAAAGTTGATTAAAATATCGTTTGGTTCAGCATTTAAGTGAGTTCTTTTTCATGAGTCAAAAGTCATAAAAGTCAAAATGTTAGCTTTTAGGGGCTGTGGGAAGTTCCACATTTAAAAAAAAATTTATTTTTCCTACAAGTTATTCCAAAGAAATCCTTCCCTTCTCAGAGAAGTTTATCCAGACAATAATTTGTCAAAAATTTTATTATGCAAATTAGTAAAAGCTTAGTAAATTAATTGTGATTTCTATTAGATTGAACTGAAAATTACAAAATGTTTTTAAGAAACTAATCCTAATTAAATGAAACAAACATACCCATGAGGCAAAGGTTTTTGCATCTTGTTCTTCGTAGCCCAGTGATCCAGGCATGGTCTTACTGCAAGTTTGAGTCCTGAGGAGAATAAATATAAAAAGGGCTGTTTCATAACTAAGCTAGAGAACAACAATTGTACGAGATGACTGAAAAGTTTGAGTTACAGTTCAGTTATATGTAGGCTTTTGCTAGCCCCAGTCGCAAATCTTTCAAAGATGCAACTGGGGCACTACAAATGTCAAACATTCTCTGACTTTTACTTTTTAAACCATTAAAATAATGAAACATCTCCAGGTGTTAGGCTCATCTTGTGTCTACGGAAAAAATTGGAGTAAATGCAACTGAGGCTAGCACTCCTCGTTAAATGTATTTAGTAATGATCAGTGAGAGAAGAAGAAAGAGATCAAAGCCTTAGGGTGTATTCGTTTGGCGAGAAAGTAAGGGACAGTAAAAGAAAACTGATTTTTCTTGCACTTTTCTTGTTTTCAGTCCGCAAGAAACATACTTTCATTTTTTTTGCACTTTTTGAATAGTGACAAAACTTTCTCCCAAAAACTTCCTCCACCTTTTGATGATTATTTTGTGAGAAAATTTAAGATTTTTTTTTTCCTTTTATTTTCTTTTCTTTTTCTTTCACCCATTTTCTCGCCAAACGAAAGCAACCTTAGTGTAATGTTATATTGAGATATTTTAGGCATCTAAGCAAAATGAGAGTCTAAGAGAGTTGATACCCTGCATCAGAGTAAATGCCAAGCTTGAGCCCTTTGCTATGAACATAATCTGCTAGGCCCTTAATGCCTGAAGGAAATGTTGAAGCTTTAGGAACCAAATTCCCCTACAAAAATTCGGAAATTTCCACCACCAATTTTAACATACAAATACATTTTCTGTAAAAATTCGGAAATTTCCAGAAAAGTTATTTTCGAGGAATCAATAAATTATTTAAAAGAGCAATAGTTCGCTCAATGGGCGAGGAACGAACTATTGCTCCTCACTCTCACAAAGCCCCTTTAATTGTCCTTCATGAACTCTAGTTAAATTTTAACCCTTATGATTAATAATTTTTTTATTAAAATAACCAAGGGTTGATGCTTTAACTAACCCCAATTAAAAGGGAGTTAAAAGGAAACACATGGCGAAAAAGTGGAGTTGAGACAAAAGGGGACCGAGACGCCTTCCTTCGCTCCACCAGCGAGGAGGTAATTATTTTCTTTAAAAAGAATATATGTGTGTGTGCATGCAATCTGACAATGAGGGCACATTTTGCACTTTGTCACTGTAATTGTTAGGAAACTTGAGTCACTTGATAAAGGTTTCTAACAAAATTCATTCTTACCATCTGTCATGAGATTTCAAGTCTAATAATTTTTCTGAGATTTCAAATCATTCATTTTGCTAAGTCTTCGTGAATTGCAACCCAAGAGATGAAAAACACTAGTTTTCAAAAGAAAATGCAAATTATCAAATGACAAAACTTGCAAAATGCCGAACTTTATAACTCTCCGCAAAAGAACGGACCTAAGAGGTAAATAAAAGGACACCAACGACGGGTCTGTATGTGGAATTCAAATAAGGACTATTGCTTACCTTGGAGTCTCTATTAAGTTCACCCCAGCAATCATCTAACACAAATCAAATGAGAAACCCATTTAGAAATAAAACTAGGATCATTCAAAATGTGGTAATATAATTAAAACGGTTAGAACTAATATCTACCTAGATTTATATACTTGTATCCGAGTGCTGCAAGCCCAGTTGATACCATTGCGTCCGCTATTAGAACAAGTAGTTCAATCGTATTCATTAAAGTTTGACATGTAATCAACAAAATATTAACGAAAAGCAATATTCAATTCGAACTCGTCTAGATTATTTAAAAAAGGAATCACCTGTTTCCCTTATCAATTTCTCTTCAATGTCACATGCGAAGTGATTCCAACTGTTCCATCTGTCACCACATAAATAGCTGATTTGAACACTTTAACGAGAGATAACTAGAGAACTAATCATCTATTTATCAAGTAATTGAGATGATAAAAATTGAAGGATGAAAAGCTTATAGATTATACAATTAACTAACTCAAGAAGAATGAGAATATATAATAATCAGCATAATAATAATAATAATAGACTTGGGATCATCTCTAGTTGGTGCTCGTGAGGAGACCGCCAACACCCACTCTTATGGCGCCGACAAAAGATTAGCTCTGGTGGAAGCCCGAGTTGGGCGCCCGAGCATCCACAAAATATGCGGCACCTGACGATAATTTGAGAGAGAAGTCATTTCACTTTCTCCCCATGATTTTGACTTTTCCCCAACTAATATCTTTCCCCTTTCAATCACCACCCGTCTCATGTTTTGTGGATGCCCGAGCGGGGCGCTGTACACATCTACCAAGATAATTGTGCACGCATTGGGCACCTACTCTCATTGCGCAACATGGGACATGTGGTGTGAGTGCACAATTACATTGGTAACTGTGTACATAGGGTATGTGGTGCTATGGGAGGGGGTGCTAGTAGTCTCCTCGCCAGTACCAACGGAAGATGATCATGTTTTGTATTAATAATAATAGAAAATATTAGAAAGTAATATCATGTAATTAAGATTTATATTTTTAATTTTACCAAACAAAAAAAGCTATGAAGGAAGACCTCAAGCCTGATACTAGGGTGTACTGTAGAAGTATAGAACTTCATTGATCCTCACCCCATCCATGTTCATGAGATATGCATGGAAGGGGATCAGTAGGTCACATAAACTACATGGGACGTGTACGGAAGTCTCTAATATTGCAATAAATTTGGAAAATATAATAGGGTTTAACGAAATAATTGTTTTTTTAACCCCAAAATTATAATTTTTTTTTTTAAAACTTTTGTTCTTATTTATAAAATTGGAAGAGAGCTTACCCCATCTGGGGAGTTCGACCCAGTCCATTGTTCAACAGATTCCTCCTTATCTCCTCCCTGAATCCGATGTTGCTCTGAGCAGCGCCGACGATGGTGAGGAAGAGGTAGAAGATGACGGCAACCAGAGCTGATGAGGCTGAATTAGGAGCCATGGCTGCTCTACTTCTCATCTCAGGAAGGAATTAAGGAAGCTAGGCAAAGAAGAAGAGATTGACTGATAATCGAGGATGAGGATGAGGATGTGGGTGTGGTACTTTATCCTTTTTATAGACACGAGAGAGGATGGGAGGTGCGTGGGGGGGTCCCAAGTTGAGCTGGACAAGACAAATTAACAGCACTTCCGAAGCATTTGTGATACAAAAATGGGTGTGTTTTTAGTTTAACTTGTTACTATATAAACACATTTATTACACAGTTTTGGATTTTGGAGTAGTTGGGATTGGAGGCGAGCGCTTAGAAGTCTGCACTCTGCAAGCACGTCACTCTCTATGTCTGCGGTTTACGTAAGCTTTGCAGCTGTCGGTGCTGTCCGCTTGCTTTGAGGTAATGACCCACCTTGTCTTTGTCTTCTATCCTAAGTCTTATTAGCCCGGCCCTCACTTGTAAGGTCCAGCCTAAGCCTTTGGAGGGTATGAATTAACTTAGGCCTAAGCTCTACTCTAAGTGTTAGGACAACGTCAGTCTGGGCTGAGAGTTGGGACCTAAAAAAAATTATATATCTCTATTATTATAATGCTGATGTCATGTTTAAAACGTGGATTACAATTTTTGATAATTCTAAATTTGCCCTTTATAATTAAATGTGTTAAAAACGTTGATTATTTTTTACTAAATTTCAATACTATCTCTTCTATTACTAATGATGAGATAAAAACATTGATCGCTATTTTACTAAATTCCAATACTATCCCTTCTATTATCTTATGAGTCCTCCACTTCTAGGCGGACCCACCTTGTCTTTGTCTTCTATCCTAAGTCTTATTAGCCCGGCCCTCACTTGTAAGGGTCCAGCCTAAGCCTTTGGAGGGTCTGAATTAGCTAGGTCGAAGCTCTACTCTCAAGGGCAAGGACAAGGTCAAGATCGGGTTGGGAATTGGGATCTAAAAAAAATTTATATATATATCAATTCTCCTCCTTCGTATAGTCTTGAGATGGTAGCACGATGGAATTATTATTATTTTATTAATAATTCATTTAATATATTTCTTAAATATTATTATCTTTTAAAATAAAATTAATTATTTGTTTTAAATGAGTTAAGGTAGCTGATTTGGATTGGGCTCCCTTATTTTGTTAATTCGGGTTTGATGTGCCTCATGTTCACGTCCAGTTTGTAGGGGAAAGCTCTGGTCTGGTTTCATGAACTTCTAAAGGGTTCCATCCTTAGTAACCCAAACCTCCTAACCTGCTACCCGCTCCCGCTCTCAAACCTCGCTCCCACTCTCAAACCTCGCTTTCATCTCGGGAGCTCGCTTTCAACTTTTGTAAACCCCGCTCTCATCTCATTCTCACCTTAAGGTGTGGTTTTTGTGTAAATTTTTATTTTTATCCTAATTTTTCATGTGAAATGAAGTGTATTTTGTCATTTTTCTTTGTAGGTACAAGATTCATAAAAGATCTGTTAATTATTAGTGATCTTGTAATTGAATTTAGAATGATACATTTAATAATTCAATAGTCATCTTGTTTGTTGTGATGAAAAATTTGAATTATGAATGATTTTATCAATTTTCTCTTAGAGTTTAAAAAACTAAAAAAGATATATTTACATCTACAAGTAATTTTCAAGAACATCAATATATATTTTATGTATATATATCGGCGCTCCCGACCCTATCCCAAATTGAAATTTGACGCTCTTACTCCCGCACCCACTCTCGCTCCCACTCCCGCATCCGCTCTCACTCCCACTCTACGCTCTATGCTCTGGTTACTTAGGTTCCATCAACAACTCGCCCATCACCTCTCGATACATGACCAATAAGTATAGAACCTAAGAGCATTCCTAGTAGCCTGTCCAGCAGCTTCTTCAAAGTAACCATTTTGGTTTGATGAGTGTACACCAAACCAAATATTTCTCTCTCCCTTCCTTTTTGTGGTCCCACATAAATAATAAAATAATGTTTCTCTCTCCCTTCCTTTATTGTGGTCTCACACAAATATAATAAAATACTGTTTCTCTCCCTCTTCCTTTTTTGTTTTCCCACATAAATAATAAAATAATGTTTCTCTCTCCCTTCTTTTTTGTTAAATTGGTGAGGTTGTTGAGAGCGTTTTAAAAAAGTGGATAGCCAAAATAGAACAAAGTGAGTTTTGGCTATTTTGGTGAGTAAAATTTGGTGAGGCTGCTAGGAATGCTCTAATACATATACTCCATCTTCACCATGCGCATGGAAAGGACAAAATCTTTGTAAGACTTCGTGTAGAGGTTCCAAGAAGAAGTGCAATTCCTAGATGACGGCGACGAATATAGGACAATAATTGCCCTCAAGAATGCATTACCTGCAGGATTTCGCAGCTTTATTAGTCCCCCGTGAAGAATCAGCCTATCAAGATGGACAAGCTCCTAGCCTGAGCTGCCATGTACATTCAGCTCAAAGAAGACGCAAGAGCAAGAGTTGACCCTAACAGAGCAAGAGTCAACCTGATTTAAGAGCATGCAATTGAGCTCAGAGACGCCCTAACCGAGGAAATGCCAAAGAAGCAGCCATCTCTGCGAAGTTGGGGGCAAATGGTGATTGATTGTTCATACAATTCCTCTTATTTAATGTCATTAATTTTTTTTTATTAATATCATTGTATTAATCATCTATCCCGGCTACCAACCATTGTTTTGTCATTGCTTGAACCATCGTTTTACTAACCATTTGTAGGAGGTCGTAAAATGCTTCTACCTTCTTCAAAGGCAAGACCAATAGTAGTAAAAATCCTCTCTGGAGGTGTGTACGGCTGACTAACCTCTTCGGAGGTAGGACAGGCTTAAAAGTCATCTCTGGAGGCATGTAAGGCTTACTGCCCTTTTCGAAGGCAGAAGGGTCAAAAATTCCTCTTCGGAGGCGTGTAAGACTAACATCCTTCTTCGAAGGAAGGACGAGCTGAAACGTCTTCTCCGGAGGAGTGTAAGGTCAATTGCCCTTTTGCCTATTTAAAGGTAGGACATGCCAAAAAAGTGCTCTCTAGAAGTGTGTAAGGCTGACTGCCCTCTTCAGAGACAAGACGGGCCAAAAAGTCTTCTCCAGAGGTGTGTAAGGCTCACTGGACTCTTAGAGACAAGACGACGAAAAGTCCTCATTGGAGGTGTGTAAGGCTGATTGACCCTCTTCAGAGACAAGATTGAGGCTTTAAAGCTGTCTCAAGGACTTCATGTCCGCGGATTTTAATTAATACCCGTGGACATGTTGTCCACAAACTTGGACTTTTCCAAATTTTGGTTAAGTCCTAAAAGGTTGTCTGCGGACTTGGAGTTTTCCAAATCTTGTTTAAGTCCTCTAGGATTGTCCGCGAACTTTGACTTTTCCAAATTTTGGTTAAGTCTAAGAGGTTGTCCTCGGATTTGGACTTTTCCAAATTTTGGTTAAGTCCAAAAGGTTGTCCGTAGAATTTTTTTTTTTAACCTTTGCTGATTTAATGCTCTTTTTTTTTTTTACAGAATGAATCTTTTATCACAGCATGCTTCGAGGAGGGGCGTTCTTGATTGGTTGAAGATCAACGAAACCAAGTCAGCCTTCATTTGTCCCTTGAAGACTACAAGGGTCTTAACACTGATAAGACCGAAGTTGTCAAGTTGTGTGACTTGGTAAAGCAAATAAGATATCATGCGAAAGTACTCAATTTCTTGGAGTTTGTCAGAAGTTCAGGTGTTCTTGACAGTGAGCTTGAGCATGTGCCGAAGGAAATACTTTGCATTTTACCCGTCTGCTCCGATGAAGCCCGTCTGGATTGTTTGATGCTGCTGAACAACCTCCTCACTAATGTTGATGGATATGATTTTCAAGGTGTTGCTTATCTAATTTTGTAACTTGCCATGACTGACAACACTGAGAGATAATTGCCAGCTCTGTTTCCAGAGGCCACCTCTACTGCTATTGATGGGCTAGAATTCTCCCTTAGAGATGGCTGCGTAACATCAGCACCAAAGATGATGGTGGAAAATCAATCACAGGAGGAATTCTTTTCTGAATAGCGTCCACCAATATGATGTTCCACCCTCCAACCTTACATTCAAGATACTGCTTGTTTAACTTAGTAGTTTGTTGAGGCTGCTAACATGTTCTCAAGATACTGCTTGTTTAACTCGAGTGAGTTCCTCAATTTATGTGGAGTTCCCTCATTTTGTTATCAATTAATAAAAGACTATTTTGTTTTTCCCATTTTTTTTGTCTTGTACTCATCATCATTTTTTTTATAAGTGATATGACCCATTTTTGCATCCCGAGGGATTGGTGTTCTTTTAAAAGTACTGGTTGACCCCAAGTTGATTTTCTCAAGCCGCCTATATATCTATTATAGGATCAAGCCAAACGTAGTTCAGAGGGGCGATTTAGACTCGTATTTGTGAGTAGATTATTTCTATTCATATCTAGGAAGGTTTAGACTTGTAATTTGAAAACAAGTAGGTGGTTTCCATTCGTACCTAGGAATGTTTAGACTTGTATTTTCGGGGCAAATCTTCGAGAAATAATTTATCTTTTTAACTCGTATTCAGGAGTCTGTCAAATTGCTCAAATTTTTGCCTAAATTGAATCTCGGAGTGTTAGTTTAGCGAGCCTTTTGTTGCCTTAATTTTTGTCTAGACCGTCTTTTGAAGTTTTGGTCCTGCGGGCATTTTGATTTTGACTCTAATTTTTGTCTAAGTCGTCCTTTCGAATTTTCAACTTAACGAGCCATTGGTGCTCTAATTTTTGCCTAAGCCGCCTTTCCGGGTTTTCAACTTAGCGAGTTTTGTTACCCTAAATTTTGTCTAAGCCATCCTTTCGGATTTTCAACTTAGTAGGTATTTTGGTGCCCTAATTTTTGCCTAGACGGACTTCAGCGCGTTTGGCATGGTATCCGGGCAATTGACCATGTTGGAGATAATCGATGAAGGGCTATTGCCAGTCTTCGTATTTTTCTGTGACCGTCACAGAGCAAACTGCTTCCTGAAAGTTTACATCCGGAAGGGGTTTGAGAGTTCTTCTCTCTCCCACTGTGATAGTCAACACCCTGTCTGTTGGTAGAGTTAGAGATGCTGCAAGACCGGCCAAGGCATCGGCTTGATTGTTGATTCCTCTACATACATGAAAGAGGCTGTTGCTTGGTATTTGAGTAAGTAGCTGATCCACTCTCTTCTGATAGGGAAGGAGGCTGATTCTTCGCATGACAATAATCACCTCGAACCTATTTGATGACAAGTTCTGAGTCCCCATAAATGGTTAGTTTATCTACCAGGATCTCAAGAGTCAATTCAAGACCTGCTATCAGGGCCTCATATTCAGCTTTATTGTTTGAGCATCCTTCTGTTAGTGTGAAAGAATAGGGTAAGATTGCGTTGTTTGGTGTGACAAAAACAATACCAACTCCTGATCTGTTTTCCTTCAGGTTGATGCACTTGATTCCATCAGGGCTTCTTGAAGCTCCGTCAAAACACATCTTCTAGCCTAGTTTGACATGTACCTGCATAACTTCTTCGTAAGGAAGATCGGTGACCAGTGGTGAGTCTACGGGAACCGGATGTACTACAAGAAAGTCAGCAAGGGCTTGCCCTTTCATCGCCTTTTGGGACACGAATTCGATTTCGAATTCAGACAGGAGTACCGCCCATTTTGGCATTCTGCCAGAGAGAGTGGGGCGGGACATTATGTATTTGAGGGGGTCGGCTCTGGATATCAATTTCACCGAATGCTTTAGCATATAATATCTTAAATTCTTTAGAGCAAAGATGAGAGCCGGACAGACCTTCTCTATCTGAGTATACTTGTATTCTGCTCCAACCAGAGTCCTGCTTAGGTAATACATGACACTTTTCTTCTTTTGGTTGTTATACTGAGCAATGAGAGATCTTAGAGATCCTTCGAGTGCTGCTATGTAGAAGATAAGTGGCTTTCCTCTAATGGGACCCACAAGGACTGGTGGATTGGTGAGATAGACATTGATACTATCGAGGGTATTTTGACAAGCCTGATCCCATTGGAATGGTATTCCCTTTTTCATCAGTCAGGAAAACGGTTGACACCTTCCAACCGAGTTGGAGATGAATCTCCGGATGTAAGCAAGTCGACCCTGAAGTCCTTTCAGCTCACATAGATTTCTTGGAGGGGGCATTTCGTGAATGACCTTTATTTTAGTAGGGTCAATCTCGATTTCTCTATGGCGTACCACAAAGCCTAGGAATTTCTCAGATGTAACTCCGAACGTGCATTTGAGTAGGTTCATCTTGTGATGGTGCTGTTGCAGTCTGTAAAAGATTTCTCTAAGATCATCTAGACGATTGCTTCATTGTCTTGTTTTGACAACCAAATCATCGATGTTGTGCTCGACTTTGTCATAGAGAATATCCCTAAATATAATAGTCATGGCCCTATGATAGGTTACTCTGGCCTTTTTGAGGCTGAATGACATGAATTTGTAGCAGAACACTCCCTCAGAGGTGCGGAAGGCTGTGAGTTCTTCACCTTCCAGAGTCATCTTGATTTGGTTGTAACTGGAATATCTATCCATGAAGGATAATGTATCAAAGCTGGTTATTGAATCGACCATCATTTCTGTGATAGGCAAAGGGAAGTTATCCTTGGGATAGGCTTCATTCATGTCGCGCCCCAAATCCCACCTAGGAGTTAGGTGTGACTTTGTGCGTGATATACCTGTCATGTCAAACCATCCTGTCCGATAACCAAGGCATAACATAATAGAAACGATAATTATAGCGGAAGCGTAAACTAAATTTTTTTTAACATATGTGATATGTATTCCAAGTTTGTACATACATAATGAAAGTAAAAGTGGACATGCTCACTTATCAAAATACAAAATATGATTTCACTATCACTCCACTCAGCAATAGTCTAGATAGGGCCACACATTTAATTCTCTATCCTCCTGTGGCTGCAACGGGATAGGCGGCGCCCTTCCTTCCACGTATTCCTCTTCAACCTATGACTCTGGGTTACTAATGTCAAATGGACCTGCCGACATGAAATGTATGGTTGAGCATGAAATACTTAGCGAGTGCAAGCTACTAGCTAACAATGTTACAATTAATAATATCGTATGAGTGCTTAAGATAAAAATTCATAATTCATGCATGGAACCGAACATAGAAATCATACTTTAAGACTTTAACTTAAATTGTGCATAGCTTTAAGACCTTATCTTAAGAACTTTTGTAGAAAACAAAACATGCCTTGGGAGTTCTTATAAATCTTACGTCTTATGAGCCTTATGAGTTCTTATGAGTCTTGTAACCGATCTTAGACTTATGATCAGTACAGACTTGTGAGATGATCATAGACATGATCCGTAGAGCTTGTGAACCGATTAGACATGATCCTTACAAGCCTTGTGAGCCTTATGAACCACTTGTGAGCTTTATGAGTTCTTATGAAAGCCTTGCGAGACTTGTGATCCTTGGAGACTTGTGAGCCAATCTTGGACATGATCTTTATGAGCATTTGTAACCGATCTCGGACTTATGATCTGTAGAGATATAGTAACCGATCTTAGACTTTGCCAACCCAAAGTTTGGCCTTGTCAAATCTTATGAGCTTATTAGTTTTCCTTATGAGGTTTTCCTTAAAACTCTTCTTATGCATTTTTTAAAAAACATTATACTTATAATCCAAAGAACTCCTATGCTTCGGTGGTGGGAGCAGCAAACAGTGCAAGCAGTTCTTCTATGCATCAAAGGGACTTTAGTTTTGAATCTGTATCAGATATGAAAAAGCCAGCAATATACCAAGGTGAACTAGCGCTATTCTTCACACCAGATGAACTGAATATTTCAGCATCTCCTTTCAGATTCACACTTCTAGCAAAGTCTGTATTCGGAAGACCCACTATTGAAGCTTTGAAGGTACACGTTAGAGAATCCCTTCACACTAAATTGACCTTTTCAATTGGGATATTGGATGATAGGCATATGCTGATTCGTTTCGAAGCCGAATCTGATTTTCTAGCAGTGTGGTTGAAGGATAGATGTTATATAACTGGAAAACTTGTTCGTTTCATTAAATGGACCCCATATTTTCAAGCTGGATCTGAACCAGCAGGGGTACCAATATGGTTAAACTTCCCAAGGCTTCCTATAAATTTTTTCAATCCTAAAGATCTAAAAGCTATAGGTAGTATAGTTGGGAAAGTGTTGTTAGTCGATGGGCCAACTAGAACAATTTCTCAACCGAGTCTCGCTCGAATCTGTGTGGAGGTAGATGTGAGCAAAGAAAAGATTGATCGTTTCTGGTTAGGGTTGAGTTCATCAGGAAGATGCCAAAAGATTGTATATAAAAAAGACCCTATACTCTGTTCGAAATGTCATAAGATAGGTCATAGCAATGCAAACTGCACAGTAGGCAAAAAGATCAAAGGATGGAAAGGTGTTAATGCTGAATCAAGGAGGAACAAGTTGGATCCGAAAGAGGGAGCAGCCCTTGTGAGAAAGGAGGGGATGAACTCAAACCCCATGAACAAGGAAACATCAAAAAGATGGGTTGAGAAATCCTTTGGAATAGAAGTTAACAATGCTAGGAAGGAACTAAATGTAGAGGTGGAAGAGGAGCGTCTGACAAAGGAATCATCAATGGTGATTACTAATGAAACAAATGCAGATACATTATTTATAGAAGAAAGAAGAGAGACAAGCGAAGAAGAAAAAGAAGTAGAGAAGGAAGAAAAATCCATTAATGGCGAGTCAGTTGTGAATCAAATCAACCAGGTTGAAGATGAGTTTGAAGAATTCAGAGAAAAGAATAAACTAGAAGATAATATAGAATTAGAAGAGGGAGAGGTCTTCGAGGATGACTCAATTGGGTCGCAGCTAGAAAAGGAAACAGATAAATCTATGGAAGAAACATTAGAGCTAAGAAAAAAAAAATAGTAAAGATGAAGACCAGAGTATGTCGAGATCTAAAGAGGACTTTAGAGGGAATGTAGAAGATTATGTATAACATCAAGGTAATGATTGTGATAAAAGTTTATGTAAACACATAAATTTACCGTCCTTCCTCCCCTCTCAACTCTAAGTGTCGAGATAAGGTCCGAGAGTAGAGGAATAACGCTAAATTTATTTTAAGAGTCGCCACCTACTTAGGGGAAGTAGGATCCCGAGATAATACAAAATAAGGGGGTCTACGGTCCAGAGTAGTCTAGGTAAGAGATCCCTTTAGGTCTTGGGGAAGGGGTTAGGCACCCCAGGACCTCCATCCAATGATGGTAACCTACTCATTGGGTCCAAGCCAAACATTTGAAATCACTTAAAATTTCCTAAATAATTATTAATTTTGCTAATCAAACACAAATCAATATGGGGTGTAAAAATTTTATTTTTGGTTGGGGTCGAACCCTGGTTTTGGGCTGCCTACTTATCCGGTTAGTCGAAATCAGACCCTCGTAGTAGTTCGGGGTCCGTGACTGTTTTTATACTCGTTTCGGAGTGTGGTCACTTCCAACTCGTGTTTGAGTTGGGGGGATGTGGGATTGAGATTTATGAATCTCATTCCGAGAGATAGTTGCGTAGCTAGGTGCTCGTGGGGGAGCTCTAGGGGGCGTTCACTTATTAAGGTAGATTTCTTTTAGATTTTTTTTGAATGTTTTTGTTATTTTGTATTTTTTGATTTTTTGTATTTTTTAATTTTGGCAAGTTTTAACTAGTCAAGAACTAAACTAAATGCCCAAGGTAGGCAAAAAGGAAAATAAAGTCTAACTGATTTAATTAACTTAAAGGCAAAGAGCAGGGCGGATCGAGCGGCCTTAAACCAAAAGAGGCTATGGTTTAAATACGGACCCTGCTCTAGGTCCCAAGGGAGGATAGACCAGTACCTTTAATTTATTTTAATCTTTTTTTTTTATATATATTTTTTTGATTTCTTGTATGGCTAACTAACGGGGGTAAGCCAAATAATTAGGGTTAAAAAGAACCTACCTAAGTGCCCAACGTAGGCAAAATAGGAAAAGATAACGGCCTAAACTTATTGCACACACATATACATGAGAAAAAAAATAAATGAAATAAATAAATAAGCATGGAAGACACGTACCTACGTGCGGTTGATGGGGAATGTGCAATATTGGCGGATGCTCCGGTATGTGAAAGAAGAAGGTTGGCGTGGTTGTTCTGTTGATCCAAAAATAACCAAAAAAAACACTCACTCCTCTCACTCCCTCAATCCCCAGAACAAGGGATCCACAAAAAAAATAAACCAAAAAAAAAAAACAAAAAAAAAACCCAAACGATGAGGCTGGCTTAAAGCCTGTTCTGAGAAACGTGAAGAGCTATTGGCTCGAAGAAGATCATGCTGCTGGATCTCAACAGATCTGGGATAGGCGAACGAAGAAGATGACGGTAACTATGAGAAACAGGGAGCTCGCCGGAAGAGAACAAGAAACGAATCCGGAAATGGGGATCCGTGAAGAGATGGAACCTCGCCGGAATTCCTGTGATTCGCCGGAAAGGTGAAATCGCCGGAGATGGTGAAGAGGACTGTTGGCCGGGAGACGCTGGCGCCGATGATAAGGTTAACAGAGCCTCGGTAGATAGGCTGCTGCTAACAGTGATGGTGTTCGTTGGGTATGAAGATAGAGAATGGCTCAGGTGAAGAGGAGAACCAGGAGAGGGAGAGAGGGAGCTCGGCTTTTCTCTCTGCCGTAATCAACCGAAAGATGAGGATTGCTTCCTCGCAACGAGTATTTAACATATGGGTATAAGGGTTTGGGGAAATGGTTCTTTAAATGGGCTTGGGCTTTGGACACTGAAGAATGGATCAGGCTTGGCTGGGTCTAAGCATTGGCTTCTCAAAAAATTTTGTTTAAATGATGGACTTTAGCCATTGGGGCTAGCTACAGCCTTTGGATTTGGCATGAGGACTTGGATCACAGGTTTTGCAATTGGGTTATGGATCATGTGGAGTTTAAACATGGGGTTCCTCTTCTCTCTCTCTCTCGGAGACCAAAATAACACCCAAAATAATAGTAAATAAATAAAAATAAGTAAATAAATAAAGAAATAAAAAAAAATAATAATAATAATAAAAAAAATCAATAATATTAAATTTGCAAGGAGGATTTTCAAGGGTGTAAAAATGGGGTGTTCACAGTTTAAATTCTCCATCTCTATTAGACGAAGCGGGGGACACTTTAGCTTTTGAATGAGAGAAGATCATGGATCCTTTTTTAGCTGAGCACCAAAGTTTGTTAAATTCCCTACTAACAGCAAATCCTGGCTGGGTATTCAAACCAAAGACGTATGCCAAACCTAAGGAGAATATTCAAGGTGAGTCAGATTGTTTCTCTGAATCCAGATTGTCCAAAGAAATAGATATTAAAAATGGGACGCCCTATGCTCGTGGGCTTGGTAAACAAGATGAAGTTTGTGATGATATTCTTAATGAAGATTTTGAAGAAGATGACGGTTTTCAACCTGTGACTTCAAAGAGAAAGAAAAAAAATAAAGCTTCAACAATTACTTCTCCTCAAGGAAGACCCCAGATGGAGGTTAGGAAACCTACTCGATTTAAGGAGTAGTTTCTTATCTTGTTGGTTTAGGGGTAAGGGTTTGTTGTCTCCTATTTTGTTTTGTAAGAGGTGTTCACAATTTAGTCTTATAGATCTAGTGTTTTTGTAGGGGTATGACTTTTTGTCCCCCCCCCCCCCCCCCTCCCCATTGCTTTTTCTTATCAGTAAACCGGTAGGGGTCTGCCAAACCCCCCACTCTCACTGCTTATTATTTAACAAAAAAAAAAAACATTGATCATACAAGACATATAGTGATTGTGGTGCTTGTGAGCATACTAACAATTTAGAAATCTTAAAACATGCACATATGGAACATATAGGCATCAAATAGGTTTGGAAAACTTTAAACATCCAAGACATGTTGAGATAAGCTTAGGTGCCTCATATAAATCATAAAAAGTCTAAAAATATCCAATCATAATCATAAAATATCACACATAGAAATAGTATAGCAAGGAACATCATGAGCATGCTTTAAAATTATAGTTTTCATAATGGAGAATTTGATAAAGTCAATTGTAGAGAGCATTTACTCATTCAAGTTCATTAACTTCACAACAACTCATTTATTACTATTTATGTGTAATAAAGTTACTAGTAGGGTGTACTTACATTGCAAAGAGTGAATCTCCTCAATATAGAGCTTGAGGAAAGTTGAGAAGGCTTGAAGGAGTGCAAACCGATCTTTGGGAAGCAAAATGAGTTCTCACCTTGGTCTTGGAGCAAAATCCTAGTTCTCCCCTCCCTTCTTCTTCCAAAATCCCCAAAATTAGCCTTAGAGGGTTTGTGATAATCTAAGGCCACGAAATTGGCCTTATATAGGCAAAGGGGTGGTCAAAAGACCATCATACCCTTAATGAAGGGCTTAAAAATACCAAAAAGGGAAAAACTCGCATGATCGGTTGACTGGTAGTGACCATCGGTCAACCGGTCAAAAATGACCTCTCTGTTAAAAATCTCATACAAAATTTTGACCATTCGGTCGACCGATAAGGAGTATCAGTCGACCGATAGTGGTTCGGTCATCCGGTAGTGGCATTCGGTCGACCGGTTGCTGTTCGGTTGACCGGTAGCAAGGTCGGTCGATCGATTTGCTCTGTACTTGGACTGTTTGCTGTTTTTCCCATTTTTTTTCCACATTTAGACTCTTTCCCACTTATGTTGACACACCTATGAACCTTAAATGAAAACCCATTAAGACTTTAAAACATTCGTAACTTATATAATATTTTTGATTAAAAATCAAAACTCTCATCTCTATTGATAATATACCATGAAACACATAAAGAATTCCATGCATCAAAACACTATTCATAGCACTGTTTACCGTGCTATGCAATTTAGTTTCGGGGTTGTACAATTCAAATCCCAGAAGTCCATGCAAACTCGGATATGTCAGTTTTTCTTCTTTATGAGAACAACGTTGGCAAGCCAAGTAGGGTATTGAACCTCTCTTATGAACCCGTCTTTGAGGAGTTTATTTACCTCAGCTTCAATTTGAGCAACCAATTCTGGGCGAGCTCTTCGTTGTGCCTGCTTAATTAGTCTGACATCGTCTCTTGAGTTGTGAGATGATGAACTGCAATTTTTGAATCTAGGCAAAGCATTTTTGTGTAGTTCTAGGCAAAGACATTCTTGTACTCTTTCAGGAGACAAAGATATTACTCTTTCTCTATTTGAGAGAGTGAAACACTAATGAATGTTGGCCTTGGGTCTTGTTCTGAGCCAAGGTTAATTTCAAGGAGATCATTAACTGTTGCTTGACCTCCTGCTTCAAATTCTGGAGGAATCAAACGAACTTCTATTTCTTCCGGTGGTTCTTCCATAATCATTTCTTCTCCTGAAGAGGAGCCTTCATCTACCGTAATAGTATTTAGGGTTCAAACCTGATCTTCATTTGATGAAGGATCAAGACTCAGATCTTCCCAAGTTAGAGCCAACCCACTTACTAGTAGCCAAACTCTTGAGTGTTGACATAATTTTGTACTCAACCTGCTCTTTTCTTCAATATTAAATCTATGTTTTTCAAGCATTTTCTTGATTGTTGGATCATACATAAGCTTCTTCTGGTAAAGATTCATTCTTCTGTCACTTCAGTTGTTCCGGGAGGTGGCTTTTCTTGTTTGCCTTGCAGAATAAAAAACAATAGGTTTTTTCCATGCTCCTCTGAATGAGACAATGATACTAGGAACGACCTCCGTTGTTCGTCATTTTTGCCATACATCGAGACTGACCTTAGCCAAGCTATCAATCATATCTTGATGCGCTACCTCAACCCATGGGGACGTTTGGTGGGACTTTGTCTCTTCCGAGAGCCACTCCATGGAAGCCTCTTTTGATAAGGGAACTTCTCTGGCGTGACCATATTTATGGTCCGGTTATGATTTCTTTCAAATACAAAGACTGGGGCTTCATATCCAATTTTTGGCGTATCTGTATCAACATAGTCGCCAATATCTAAGGTCTTATGTTGGTCTATTTGGAGTGCATCTTCATAAACAGGTAGGAGAGTTCCTTTGACCTGTTCTCCTTCTTCAGGATTCAGTCCGTGATTTTTAAGGACTGTGAGGGTCTGTTTGTCATAACTTTACTTCTTCCTGTAAGGATTGATCACCTTATGTCTTTCATCAGTGTATTCAGGATTAATTCTTTCATATTGATCGAAAGAATTGTAAAGTATAGGCTTTTGTCCTCTGTTTGTAACTGGAACAGTGCGATTGGAGGTAGTTTCTATCATTGTACAGTCCATCTTCCCCAGATGAACTAGATGATCAACTTTCAAAGCTCCTCACTCTTCTTTGAATGTGGGGAGCTAGGTGGCACCCCATCATTGACATTTAAGAAGGGGATCCCTATCTCTGGATCCCCAGAAGTAGCAGAGGATCCCCCCCCCCCTAAATTTTTTGGGATTCCCTACCACATGACAATCAAATATTGACTGTCCATTGGGGTAGTTGACCAAGTCCACAACCAATTTGGACAACAAACTAAGGGCTAACTTAGTCAGTTCGCAAACTTGGTGAGTGACCAAGGATGGTCTATGGGTTCCATCCTTGGAATGAGTTGGTCCACAACCAATTTGGTTTGCGCACTAGGTTTCTAAGGGAAAGGTCATTGGTCAGTCCATAAGATTGACTTATTAAGCTAGTCCGGGGATCTCATTTGTTAAGGACCGACTCCAGTTTGCAAGGATTTACTTAATCAGGTTTGTCTGCAAGGACAGATCTTGCACATGTGTCAATCCCATTGGGATTGACATTTGGCATGTCGCAAAAGCATCATTGCCTTTCCTACCATCAGTGGTGGATAGTGGTAGTGGTGATGGTGAGCGGTGGTCATGCTACGATGCACTCCATGTTTTGTACTTTTGTTTTCTATTTCTAAAAACAAATGTAACAAAAAAATTCCTTTTACCTTGATTTTCGAAGTTTTTGTTTTAGTTTTTTTTTAAGACACATATTTACCAAATATGTTTTATGCAAAAATTTCTTAACTTTTGTTTCTTTAAAATAAAAACATAAAAGGAGGCCTAAGTTTATACTTTATATTACAGTCGATCCTATTTGTGGACTATGTAAGTCATCAGCAGAATCGACCAATCATTTGTTGCTTGATTGCCCCTGTGGTGGAAGTGTATGGTTTGGATCACAACTCTCTCTCCGCCTACTTGACAGAATGGATCAATCCTTCTCCGACTGGTGGCTCCACTGGACGAAACACCTGGAGTTTGAAAATGGAGGCAAGGAACTCGCCGTGCGGATTTGCATCACTTTATGGTTCATCTGGAAAATGCAAAATGAGCTCCACTTTAATGGCGTCACTCCAAATCCGATGGAGGTTGCCCCTGAAGTGGACTCAATGGCATGTGAAGTCCTAACCATTGCTGATTAGAAAATTCAAATGGCCAAAGAGTTAAACAAGTTGCAGTCCCTTAATTTGGCCGATCAGTTGGGAACAATAGGAACCGATCCTGCTTAAACTTTCAAGTTGATGGAGCTGTCCTCATTTCTGGCCATGCAGAAAGAGCAGGGGTGATTGGTTGGAATGCTAAAGGGGAACGCCTTTGCTCCTTAATCAAGCCTTTGCATGGTGGATCCGCTAGAGTTGCTGAGGCCGAAGCCATAGGCTGGCCCTCCAAACAGCTCTTTCCAATAGGTGGTTTTGGGTTTTGATTGAATTTGACGCAAAAGGGATCATCGACATTCTGAATGGCAACAAGGCTCCTCCGCACTGGGATTTACACTCCATTTTCCATGACATTTATCATCTTCGGTCTCGCCTTGGCTCTGTTGTCGGCAAGCAAATCTGGCTGTCCATTGGATTGCCTAGAAGGCACTAACAGAAAACTTAACTTTGTTTTCTAGTTCGGATGGCGGCACTCGAGACTCCGAGAATGGCTTTGATCGCCTATCCGAACCTTATATAAATTCCTGTTAACTTCAATTTAATATCTCATTACCAAAAAAAATAAATTAAGAAGTCATAGGCATGGGGCAAGGGGGTAGCTATCCCCTAAACTTTTGAAAAAAAAGTTATTATTTAATTTAAGAGGATATAACAATGGGCAAAGGAGGCAGTTGTCTCCTAATTTTTTTTTTTACGAATGGATGAAATGGCCCACGAACTTGGCCCTAAAAAAAATTTAGAGGTTACGCGTCCAAACTCCTATACACCCTAGACTCATAATATTTCGTATTCGATTAATCATTGTTCACATACCTATTAATAAATAAGTACTAACATCACCAATTGCTTGCATATAAGAAGATTTTGGCTCCACTCCTATGGAGAAGTGATTACCCCAAACATTGCGATATTAATAAATAAGTACTAACATCATCAATTGATTGCGTATGAGAAGATTTTGGCTCCACCCCTATGGAGAAGTGATTACCCCAAACATTGATTTGTTGATTCACAAATTTCGTTTTGCTCTTCTCCAACTAACAACTTCTTTGGAGCCTACATGTTCATATTTATGGAAATAGCTTATGAGAAGGGCAAGTGATTACGGTATTTAGAGGCAAGATCAAGGGACAAGACTAGTGAAAGTGGGCATAATTCTAAAATGGGAAATGGAAAATGGACCCAGGGTCCTGGGATCTCATTGGTCCATGCCCACTTTTTACCATCCATCAACTGCGGTTAGATTCACTCACCCCCTATGGTTAAGCAATCTAACCATGATTTTGTTTAATTAAAAAAAAGTAAAATTATTCATTTCAATTTAATTAAGTTTAAACATGATTAAAGAGGTGCTAAAAGGGACACAGGGACACTGCGGTCAGTTGGGTCCTCTTCTCAAGACTCTTCTAAAATCCCATAATATGAACTATATTCTTCACCACACTTAAACGCAGTGCATGTAGAGTTATCAAATAGAGTGGATTCAGAGCGTATAGTATATCCAAATTCATATCCGATTATTTGAACACAAATAAATATCCAATAGTTAGTGAAATATGATATTTGTATTTAACTCTGGCTAAAATATTCTAATTTAGATAATATCCGATTATTTTTTAAAAATTAAAAAAAAGGAAAAAAAATGTTTTAATCTTAGTATGTAGTATATTATATAATCAGCCGGATATATAAATATTTGCATTCGTATCCAATTATAAACTGATAGTATAATTACAATTTGAATTCGCTCCACCGAATAAATATACATATAATTAAATGAGTAAACAGATTTTGATATGAATTAGATAATATCCGTATCAATCTAGGAAGCACGGTTATGGCGATATGATACAGGTACGACGATACGACATAAATTATGAAAAACAGCTAAGTTTTACCTTAGTGTGCCGTATCCGATGCCGCAATACGGTACGTTTCCATTTTCAAAGTATTCTTACTTCCTAGGTATCAATTGACACTCCTAAGGACATATATGTTGTACCTTTGGTGATTGATTCAAAATTAATTAAATAAAAGAATTAAATATTAATTTATTTAATTTTACTATAGCCATTAAAGGCTTTAATGGTAGGAAACATTTTAAAAGTTTATTATCATAATTATTAGTCACTAATGTGACAGTTTTAGAATTCCAAAAACCTATTTAGTTTTCTATATATATACTATGTAATGTCTCCTCAATTGGTAAGAAAAAATATTAGAAAAGGGTTTTCTCAACTATAATATTTTCTTATGTTTGAGAATTTTTCTTGTGAGAGATTACTGGATAAGAAACATAGTAAGGTGTGCGACTATAGGTTATGCACGCCTATAGTCAGGGTTAGATTTGTGTGAAGCTGTTGTATCCTGGAGGCATCGTGTCTAGCAACCCAGTGCATCTGTGGGGGGCGCGAAATGTCTTAAAGAAAGCGACGTGATCCGCGCCTCACTTCACATGAACTACCAATGTTCTAACAGTTTTTTCAAGTGCAGGAATTTCTGGAATAAAAGTTGTTATTTTGTTCGAGTTCTTCAAAGACTGTAATTTGTGTTGGATAGCGATTTCAGGTAATTTACCCCTATGGGAACAACAATTTTAAGACATTTCGTTCAAAATTCCTGTAATTGCTATTGGATGAAGGGAACACACGTTTTGCTCCAAGGTCGATCTGACAGCTATGGAGGACGTTTTTAAGAGAGATGTGGAGGATACGAAATATGATACTTTGTTTCCTTGAAAAAAACTTGAAAAAAAAAAAAAAAAAAAAAAAAAAAAAAAAAAAAAAAAAAAAAAAAAAAAAAGTAATAGCTTTTTAGCTTTGATAGGGATCAACAGTAGTATATGACTGCTACTTGAATCTCCTTGCCTTCTCTCATGTTAGGTTGAAGAAACCCAAAAGTTGGGATTGAAGAAGAATATGCTGATTTCTTTGAAAATGGTAATAGGGCTATTAAGTTTTTTGCCGGTAGAAAACGTAAGGTTGAAAGGAATATTAAAGGGTTTCATTAGTGTGTTGAGCTCATACATCATATAGATGTATTAGCTTTGTTTTTCCAAAATTCTTGGTATTCAATGAGGCCGACGTCTTTTGGTGGATACTGATGGACCCTCTTCACTGGATCCAACGGTTTTGAATTGCCTGCTTGTTTGGTGCTTATGCTGATGATGCGCCAGGATTTCTACATGACGTTGCTGGAGATTCTAACTGAAACGGTCCCATTCAAGGACTCAACTCCCTTCATTTTGAAACCGATTAGAAAATATAAGGGATTGTGACTTTTGATCTCCGTTAACGTCTTCAGGTTGAAGGTAAGGATTAAAGAGTAAAGACTCTTTTAAGGTGTTGAGCATATATATCAATTGTCTATATGCTATTGCCTCAAAGTCAAAAGATTTAAAGTGTCTGTTACCTTTGAGACGCATGACAAGCCGAACCTACACAAGAAAGCACTAAGGAAGTTGAAGAAAGTGGGAGAAATAATTTCTCTCCCACACACGTGCTGTTACATTCCGCTTCTCAAAAAGGCTTAGATATCGTGGCTGAGCCAATCACAAGAAGCTAACTCAAAGATCATGTTTGCACGGGCTTTATTATCCGGTATCCGTTTGAGTCGGCGTGCTCTTGGAGTTGTGGAGAACACAGTAGCACAAAAGTTGCAGTTCAAAAAAATCTGGAGTTGCACACACGCATGGGTAACACTCCCAATGAACGGTCAGATCTCTTAAACTCAATTTTTATATTTTCAGATGATTGTTGATAGAATTACTTGTGAAACTACATGCTATATTTTATTGTCATATATAATTACATGACTTGATAAATTGCAATGACTGTAAATGGTTGGATACAAGTAAGAGGATAAATTAATTGAATATATGGAAATTAGAGAGGTGAAATCCTAAGTTAAATTATTTTAAGATGTGTAATTGTTTAGTTATTGTAAAGACTAAATAATTTTAAAATAATATTATTAGGATATGACTGAATGAGATGTGCCTTTATAATGAGGTAGATAGAATTTAGATCTTGATCTATAAAGTGAGTTAGAATTAAGAAAAGATTTTTTGAAAATCCTTTTCATTTTAAATTCTAAAAATAGTGGGGGTTAAGATAAATTCAAAATTCAAAATCTAATTGGAACTAGTATTTTTAATACTAGTGTGCTCTTATCTCCAAATGAAAGAGAGGGTGCAAGACAGAATATGAAATTTGGAAAGATCCAAATTTAAATTATTTCAGAACTTGGGAATATTAAGCAATGGTTAAATTTAATTATCCTAAAATAATTAAATTATGACCTACACTAGGAGATGTGTTTTTACTAGTTATGTGATTAACAGTAAAGCTTATAGATTCTTAGGCATTGAAAATAATGTTATATTTGAATCAAGTGAAACTAATCTTTTTATTCTGAAAATAGTGGGAGTTTAAAACTAATGATCTTAGTTCTAAAACTCTTACATTAATTAATTTAGATGAGACTGAAATTAAACAATGAAAGAGTAAAAGAGCTAAAAAGATTAAAGATTTTGGGTCTGACTTTTATCCCTATAATTTAATAATTCACTAAATTCTTAAATGGTGATTTAGATGAAGAAATTTATATGGATTGATAATAACTCATGGATATAATACAAATGAAAGTGATATGTATATATTACAACTATAATAGTGATAGTGGAGTAATCATTTGTATTGGTGATTGTAGAGTAATCATTTGTCTATATATAGATGATTTACTGATTTTTGGAACAAATCAAAAAATCATAAATGAGACAAAAGAATTCGTGTCATCCCAATTTGACATGAATGATATTGAAGAGATGAATTTAATTATTTGAATTAAAATAATTAGAATGAATGATGAGATAAGTTTATCTCAATATCATTGCATTAAAATTATTATTAAAATACAATTATTACGATTATAGTAATATTTGTACTCAAATTGATCCTAGTATTTATCTTTCACCTAATGAAGGAGATAGTATAAACTAAAATGAATATGCTAGTGTAATTGGAAGTTTGATATATGTTATGAATTGTACTCATATGCAGTCGAAAAATTAAGCAGATACACTAGTAATCCCGTAATCCCAATAGGGAGCATTGGGATGCAATTAGCAAAGTGATTAAATATTTAAATATATTTAAATATTTAAAGAAAATCATAAATTCTGATTTTTATTATGGGAGATATTCTTCTTAAATTGAAAGGTATAGTAATGCTAATTGGAATTCTATTTCTAATGAATATAAAATAACAAGTGGTTATATATTCATAATTGGTTGTGGTGATGTTTCTTTATATTCTAAGAAACAATTGAGTCTATTTCTACTATAAAATCGACAAAAATTGCTCTAGCTTAGCAGGAGAAGAAGCTGAGTAGCTTCAGAACTTTTTGTTCGATATTCCTTTTGGAATAAAATTATCCCTGCAATTAAAATTAATTGTGATTACAATGTTGCAATAAGTAGAGATAATAACACTCGGTATAATGGTAAATCTCGAATTACATTTGAGAAAAAATTCCAAAATTATATTCGAGAGAATTCCTACGAGATGGAATTATAATTGAGAGAATTCCTACGAGATGAAATTATAATTAAGAGATTTCCTATAAAATGGAATTATATCTAAGAGAATTCATAAGAGATGGATTATATTTGAGAACTCCTATGAGATGGAGTTATATCTGAAAATGAAATCAGATGGCCAAAAAATTTGGCAAATCCCTTTACTGAAGGCCTAGTAAGGGAAGAATACATCGAGGGAAATGAGACTTAAGCTAATTGAAAATAAACCAACTGTAATGGTAACCCAACCTGAAGACTGGAAATCCCAAGAACAGGTTTAATGGGAAGAACAAGTTACAGAGTGGTTTGAGGTGAAGTACTATAATAGGAGAATAATAGTAATAATATTATTACTCTCCAAGTCTCTTCCTATGGTGTGAATAGTGCATAAAGTATGTGACGATTAGAGGTTGAGGGTTTCCTCTTAATGAGATCTATAGCTCTATTGAGTGGGATGTAGAGTCACATAGGCATCCTTGATAGACTCACCTATATAAGTGTGGAATTGGGGCCGCTTCCTATGAGAAATTGGCTATTTCTCTAGAGCACTTATTAAACCGGAATAAAGCACATGGCCGAAAAGTGCTGGCTTAGACACCTGTAGACTCTGTAAGAGTTAATGTGTTTAAGGTATAAAGACTCATCACTAAAAGAGCTCAGTTTTGAATACCAAGATCTATGATCTATGGTAACTGAGTCTCTGGTGAGAATTTTACTTTAAACTATGCAAAGGTTCAAATCTATGTGACACCTTTTGCTTATGCATTAAATCTAATTTTACCCAGCAACTTTATTTTTTCTTCGCGATTTTATTATTTTTGAATCAAGTGGGGGATTGTTGTACCTTTGGTGATTGATTCAAAATTAATTAAATAAAAGAATTAAATATTAATTTATTTAATTTTACTATAGCCATTAAAGGCTTTAATGGTAGGAAACGTTTTAAAAGTTTATTATCATAATTATTAGTCACTAATGTGACAGTTTTAGAATTCCAAAAACCTATTTAGTTTTCTATATATATACTATGTAATGTCTCCTCAATTGGTAAGAAAAAATATTAGAAAAGGGTTTTCTCAACTATAATATTTTCTTATGTTTGAGAATTTTTCTTTTGAGAGATTGCTGGGTAAGAAACATAGTAAGGTGTGCGACTATAGGTTATGCACGCCTATAGTCAGGGTTAGATTTGTATGAAACTGTTGTATCCTGGAGGCATCGTGTCTAGCAACCCAGTGCATCTGTGGGGGGCGCGAAATGTCTTAAAGAAAGCGACGTGATCCGCGCCTCACTTCACATGAACTACCAATGTTCTAACAGTTTTTTCAAGTACGGGAATTTCTGGAATAAAAGTTGTTATTTTGTTCGAGTTCTTCAAAGACTGTAATTTGTGTTGGATAGCGATTTCAGGTAATTTACACCTATGGGAACAACAATATAGACTAAGTCAACTCAAATAGTTCAAACGGCCCAATCACTATGCAATACTATTTTATACTATTTTAGTTGGTTGCAGCCCCACATTAGTATAATCGAGAGGTGACCTTTGAAACATTATAGAAGGCAATTTTTTCGATAGTCAAACAAAAAATCAAATGTGAACTGATTTTTTTATTTATTACTTTGACATTATTTTTAAGTGTACATTTTTTTCTATAAGTTTGGTACAAGCTTAATGGTAACATTTTGTTCTTTTTATGGTCGGAAAATTTGAGATCGAGCATGAAAATGTGAACTAGTATCATATGTTTTTAGCTAGGAAACACGGATACGGGTACGATACGATATGAATACGGCGATATGGTAGAACCTAAAAAAAACAAGATACGGGTACAGCTAGGATACGTCTGTAATTTTTAAAAAAAAAATAATAAGACTATATTTTGTATTATAATTACAAAATAACCATTGGTTCAGTTCTGTTTATGTATAAAAAAAGATCATGTCCATGCAAAAGCAAAAAAGATAGGGTCATCTCATCATCCACTAAGCAAAATATAAAGAAGACCATGTCCATGCGAAAACAAAAGAGATAGGGTCACACCCCCATGTCTCCCAAAAATTAAAAAAAATTAAAAAATTCATGTCCGTATCCCTGCGTATCGGAGTCGTATCCTTGCCGTATCCGAATAAAAAAAATTGTTTTTAATAAATCGGATACGTCTAAGCCATATCCCGTACATATCTCGCCGTATCAGAGGTGTATTCATATCCGATACGTATCCGATACGCGTACGAAGACCTATTTGAAGTATCCGTGCTTTCCAGGGTTTTAGAAATAAATTATTGAATGAAATTAATAAATATGTGAAAGGGAAAGCTTATCGCCATTTTATTTTATGTTTGCTTTGAATCATATGCTCATTTTTTTTTTGCTATGAACGGGTATCATATGCTATTTTTTTGGTTCAAAAATTTTTTTTGGGAACCAAGAGGGTCCCCGACCATTTGGGTCAAGACTAATCCCTGAGGGTGCAATGTGAGCTCGCAACCCGCCACACCAGGTAAGTCTGGGTAAACCCGTGCGAGGCTGGCCCCAAAAGGGGAGTGAGAAATGGAACCCAGGACCTCCCACTTGGGGAAAGGCCCAAGAACCACTGGTCCATCCCTTTAACTTTTAGAATTGTGATTGAATGCTGGATAGCACATGTTATCAAGGACACTACGTTCGATGAGAATCCAACAACGCTAGGTGTCCAACCTGACATGTATTAAAACAGTGGGTTCTATTGGGCCTCAGATTCTCTCTGGCAGATGCCAAAAAAGTGGTCTCGAGCAACCACACATTGTGCACCGAATGGCCTCGGATTCTCTCTGACAGATGCCAGTAAATGGTGTCAGGCAACCACACATTGTGTCATGTGGTGGGAGAAATCAAATCATTATCCCTTTGATTTTTGACTTCTCCACACATGTTACGACACATGGCAATAAAGTGGTGAGAAAAATGGGGAGAGATATCAAGTGGGGGGAAGTCAAAAATTAAGGGAGAAAATAAATTGACTTCTCCCCTTTGATGCAACATAGTGCACAATGTGTGATTGCTCGAGACCACTTTTCTGGCATCTGCCAGAGAGAATCCGAGGACTTTCTATTGGGCCCTTAACCTGTTGAATTCTCGATTGAGCGATAGCATGTAATGTATACATTCACAATCTACTGACATGCATTAAAATGGCAGGTTCTATTGGTGAGATAGAATCACAGCCAATTGTGACTGAGTTTATAGAGATTTCAATCTCACCCATAGGTCAACATGTGTCCATTTTAAACCTCATTAATCATGGTTAAGATTCACTAACTCTTAGAGTTCAACAATCTAATCTTAGTTTTTAGAAAAAAAAAAAATATTTTAAAGAATTTAACCCAGAGGGTTAGGAAATGTTAACCCTAAGTTAATTTTAAAAAAAAGATTTCTAAGAACTAAGATTAGATTGTTGAACCCTAAGGGTAGTGAATCTTAACCATGGTTAATATGCTTTAAAAGAGCCATGTCTTGACCTATAGGTGCGATTGAACTCTCCTCGGATTTAATCGCGATTGGCTGTGATTCAATCTCGGGGTCTTAACCACGTTGAATTCTCGGACGATGTACTGCATACATTCAGAATCCTCCTGACATGAAAAATGGCGGGTTCTATTGGGCCTTTATTTTTATTTTTCAAGAACCTATTGGGGCCTTAACCCGTTGAATTCTCGGACGACCGCATGTACTGCATACATTCACAATCCTAACTTTTCTCTGAATTTATTGAAATTAATTTTTTTCTCAGATAAAAGTTTATGAGTGGTGATTCACTAACCTTGATTATGTTATTTAGTCGACTTTGTTTCCCTTTTAACTATGGTTAAACTTAACTAAATTATAATTAATATTTTTATTTTAAAAACTAAGGTTAGATGGATGAACTTTAGGGTATAACAATTAGTTAGGGGTGTACAATGAGCAGGTTGGGCTGGGCTTCAGCCAGTTTGGGCTCAGCCTGTGTTATATATTCTCATGCCTAACCTGTCCCAAATCCAAACTAATTCCAATACATAAAACTTAAACCCAGCCCATATACAATATTACAATTTGGGTTGGGTTCGGGCCAGCTCATACCCAACTCAATATTCAAATCTATATTTGTAATGTAATGATATGCCTTAATACATACAATAAAATTTAAATGAGAGATCAAAGCATAATCCAATTGTTCAACCAAGTGGAGCGAATAGATCTATTTGTATAAATCAAAGATGTAGAGAAAAAGTGAAAGTACAAATGAAAGTCATACTTAGCTCTTAGGTTTTGGATGCAAAATTTTCTGACTAAGGGTTTCATTATGTGAGATAGTTTAGGATAAAAAGAAAAAGGGATGGTTAAATTTCAGGCCGGGTTGAGTTAATCGAGCTTTATTAAAATTTACTCAAATGCAACCCAAATCCAAACGCTTAATAAATATAAAACTCAAACCCATGGTTGCTTCAAACTGGGTCGTGCGAGCTGCGGGCCAGCCCAGCCCAATGTACAGCCCTACAATTAGATGCTAAAAGGGGTGTAGACTAACGATTGCGCATTCCGCTGCATACATGGTCCCAATCAACATTCTCCAAAGTTTATCGTGCGAAGAAACGTGTCACAAAATTCACGTGTCCTACTATTCATTGTACGACAGTTCAAAAAAAAAGTCTGATTGCAAACAGCGTACAAAATTTTCCCAAAATAAAAATAATAAGAAAAGCAGCGTACAAAGTGTGAAAAAACATCTTACCCCTGTCACGCACATACACGTTCTCTTTGTTTTGGGAAATGGAAAACGGACACAGGGTCAGCTTAGAAGCCGACCCAGGATCTCATTGGTTCACGCCCCTTTTTACCATTATCAACTATAATTAGGATTCCCTCATCCCCTAGAGTTAAGCAATCTAACTATGGTCATTAAAAATAAAAAAAACAAAATGATTAATTTTAATTTAATTAACCTTAATCATGATTAAAGAGATGTTAAAAGGGACACGGGACACTACAGTCAGCTTAGAAGTGGACCTAGGGTCCTCTTCTCATGACTCCTTTGTTTTATTTTATAGACGTGAAATTGTCTATGGTTATAATAGGACTCCGGACTCTGGTTATAACATACAGGTCCCTTTTGGCACCTCTTAACTATGGTTAAGATTTAAAAACTGTTTAATTATTTAACCTTGGTTCTTAAACTGTTTAATTATTTAACCTTGGTTCTTAGGAAAAAAATTAAACTCCAAAACGATTAAAGTTGTTAACCAGAGTAAAAAGAAAGTCTTTCGTGGTGTAACCGGTTACCATCGTAGAGAACTTTCAAGTTATTTTATGCGCATTAGCCTCCGCGTGCTATAGCGTTCCTCATGGAAGGTGCGAATAGGATATTCGGTTCGTCAACGGTGTGCTAGTTGGCGTTAAACACCTTGCAGCTTTTCTCAGAACTAGCTCACTGTTTAATCCGGAAACCCCTTCAGTGCGATCTCACTCGAAAAAACCTTTCGTTTTCTTTTCTGCTTTCGATCATTTCAATTTTCAAGAGAGAGACTGTTTGGTGAAGAAGAAGAAGAAAAGGTTGGAACGAAGAAGGGTTGGTTCGGTGAGTAAGTATTTTCTTCACCCCAAATATTTTACTTATAATCCTTTCTTCTTCTCCGCTTTCGATCACTGTTCTCTGCAAATTAATATCTGGTTTTTCTCAGATCCCTTTTCCTTTTTTCTACTGAGTTTGAGTCGATCTAGGGTTTCTTTTTTTGTTTGTTTGATTACTGTTTGGATTGGAGGGTTTAGGAGGAAGATCTGTGTTTCTCCTTCGTAAATTATAGTATTGGAACTGAATTATTTTCTTACAAAAAAAGGAATACGTGTTTGAAGCTTTTGATATTCGATCCTATTGTAGTAGTAGTATCCGATTTGTATGATTTTTAGGCAGAAGATCTTGCAATCATTTGCTGTTTTCTCTTGACAATTTTCCATTGGACTGGTTTTTTAGGTCTTGGGCTTGGAGGATTTGTGGTTTTAGTTGTAAAACAGGTTTTTGAGTGATGGCGAATATTGATATCGAGGGGATCTTGAAGGAGCTTCCATACGATGGCCATGTCCCCAAGACGAAGATTGTGTGCACGCTCGGTCCAGCTTCTCGATCCGTGACTATGGTCGAGAAGCTTCTGAGAGCAGGGATGAATGTTGCCAGGTTCAATTTTTCACATGGCACGCATGAGTACCATCAGGAAACCTTGAACAATCTCAGGATTGCCATGCAGAATACTCAGATCTTATGTGCTGTCATGCTTGATACTAAGGTTAGTTCCTAAGTTTCTCTTTAGCTCAGAAATCTGGTAATTTATTGTGGATTGAATTTTGTTCTTAAAACGTGCTCTTGGTAGCTAAAGTCTCACAGAAAGATGGAGTCTGTATTTTTTTTTTCATTCTTCCTGACTGTTGGGTATTATTATTGTTTGTCAATATGGTGAAGAAAGATAAGCATATCCAGTACCATAGAGAACCAGATCACTGGTTAAGGGACTCACTGTCCATTCTTTATTATTGACAATCCGATGCTCAAGCTTTCACCCAGAGAAGCTGTCTTGTCAAGAGTTTGAGCGATTCGTGCTCCAACTTCTTGCCTTGTTGCACAATGGCAGCCAATTGACCTAACTCAAAATTGGCACTAATTTCTAACTCGAATTCTGAAAGTAACTTTGCCTTTTCAAAGGCCATTTCCACACCAGTGAAAATGTAGAGACGGTCGCCCAAAAACCTGTATAAGGACTCCGGAACTGACGGTGACCGGAAGATTTGATAGAGTTCTGTCTATGCACAGTTATATGCTGGAAATCATTTTTGACGCAACAAACAGAGGTGGAGAGCGCACTGTAGGCGGGTTTAACCTTAAATGGCACCGGAACTCCTTGGGGGAGAAAATGATTTCCAGCATACAACTGTGCATAGACAGAGAATGCATTTTGTATCAAATCTCCTGGTCGCCGTCGGTTCCGGAGTCCTTACACAGATTTTTGAGCGACTGTCTCTACGTTTTCACTGGTGTGGAAATGGTCTTTGAAAAGGCAAAGTTACTTTCAGAATTCGAGTTAGAAATTAGTGCCAATTTTGAGTTAGGTCAATTGGCTGCCATTGTGCAACAAGACAAGAGATTGGAGCACGAATCGCTCAAACTCTTGACAAGACAGCTTCTCTGGGTGAAAGCTTGAGCATCGGATTGTCAATAATAAAGAATGGACAGTGAGTCCCTTAACCAGTGATCTGGTTCTCTATGGTACTGGATATGCTTATCTTTCTTCAAGAATGGGTAGGAAGTTACTGCCCAATAAGAAGAGTTGTTAGAGATTTTGAATATGTATCTTTGTTTTCAGTTTAGTTTAGTTTAGTTTTTAAAGAATGTGCATCATCCATCTTTCTGCTCTACCAAATGATTATATGTTCTCTATCTTCTGTGTAAATGCTGCAATTTAAACCCTTCTGTGCCTCTGTTTCAAAACATAGCTTACTCACGCATCCATAAATCGAGTCTGCATCGAACTCCTTGCTAACAAGTTTTATCTCAAAACTGTTGAGAATCTGCCTTACACTCCTATCTCTTTCTTTTTTGTTTTTGCAGGGACCTGAGATCCGAACTGGCTTCCTAAAGGATGAGAAACCCATCCAACTTAAGGAGGGTCAGGAAATCACAGTAACTACTGATTACAGTATCAAGGGTGATGAAAAGATGATCTCAATGAGCTACAAAAAGCTTGCCATGGACTTGAAGCCTGGAAATATCATCCTGTGTGCTGATGGCACCATCACCTTGACTGTCTTGTCTTGTGATACAGCTTCTGGAACTGTGAGATGCCGCTGTGAAAACACTGCTACTCTAGGTGAGAGAAAGAATGTCAATCTCCCTGGTGTTGTGGTGGATCTTCCCACACTAACAGAGAAGGATAAGGAAGACATATTACAATGGGGTGTTCCCAACAAGATAGATATGATTGCTCTATCATTCGTGCGCAAGGGATCAGATCTTGTCAATGTCCGTCACGTTCTTGGGCCTCATGCTAAGCGTATACAGTTGATGTCGAAGGTTTGTGGATCCCTTTAAAATTTTCTCATGCCACAATTCATATAGAAGTTTGATAGACTGTAAGGATGGTCTATTATCTACACAAAGGGCTGTGTAGGCTATGCGCGAATGTGATTTACATTGGAGATCTAGGGTGACTCAGATGATTCTAGACTTATAATGTTAAAAGGCCCAGTAGAAGGTCCTCGAGGCCAATGGCTAGTACCATCCATTTGGGTCTTTTTACCATAAAATTTGCATTGGTGGGTGCTGTGAGACCCATTAGATGCTCGGACATACTCCTATGGATGATGTCCTTCGCTTTTCCTTTATACACAATTGCTGTTCTCGCAGAGTAGTTCCATTTTGCAGAGCTCCTCTCTGTTGTTCTTCGAGTGACTTTTTTTATTGTTTGAATTTTAAGGTTGAGAACCAGGAAGGGGTGGTCAACTTTGATGAGATCCTGCGTGAGACGGACTCCTTCATGGTTGCCCGTGGTGATCTCGGAATGGAGATCCCAGTCGAGAAGATATTCCTTGCCCAGAAGATGATGATCTACAAGTGCAATCTCGTTGGCAAGCCCGTGGTCACTGCCACCCAGATGCTCGAGTCCATGATCAAGTCTCCTCGGCCCACCCGTGCTGAGGCCACTGATGTAGCTAATGCTGTCCTTGACGGCACTGATTGTGTCATGCTCAGTGGTGAGAGCGCAGCCGGAGCCTACCCGGAGCTTGCTGTGAAGATCATGGCCCGCATCTGTATTGAGGCAGAGTCCTCCCTTGATTATGGGGCCATCTTCAAAGAGATGATCAGGTCTGCCCCACTGCCGATGAGCCCACTGGAGAGCCTGGCTTCCTCAGCTGTCCGAACAGCTAACAAGGCCAAAGCGACTCTCATTGTCGTGCTGACTCGTGGAGGGACCACAGCCAAGCTGGTTGCCAAGTACCGGCCAGCTGTCCCAATCCTCTCTGTAGTGGTTCCAGTTTTGACAACAGACTCATTTGATTGGACCATCAGTGATGAGACCCCGGCAAGGCACAGCCTGATATATAGGGGCCTGATCCCGCTTCTGGCAGAAGGATCCGCCAAGGCCACAGATGCAGAGTCCACAGAAGTGATTTTGGAAGCTGCCCTGAAGTCGGCAACAGAGAAGGGTCTTTGCAAGCCTGGTGATGCCATTGTGGCGCTGCACCGTATAGGCGTGGCATCGGTTATAAAGATCTGTCTAGTGAAGTGAGATGGAAAATGGAGATTATTCTAATTAGCTTTGGGAGGAGGCGGCCCTCGTTTTTGTTTCTGATCATCTATGCTACATTGCCTTTGCAGTGTTGAAGGATTCTGCTTCTTTTTTTTATGGTTCATGTCCCGACTGCTGGTGACTTCTGGGTTTTGTAGCGTCCTCTGTTTTGTTTCCAACTTATCTATCCATCTGTTTCCTTTAGTTTATCTATGTTTGCATTTTTGCCAGGAAAATAAAACTAAAAATAAAATTGCAAAGGGTCTTTCTTCTGAGTGATTCTGATCAAGTTAGATCTTTTAAAAATGCTAATACAGTTCTACACTTTCTATTTTTACTTTGGAAATGCGGTTTGCCTGATTTCGTGCAGAGTCGATTCCATAAGGAAACATTTGGAGGCCCTTGCTGTGGTTGCCACTGGGATGTAGTATGTACGTGCTCTACCATATCCTATGACAGAGTAGCTTGTATATATATATATATGGGATTAGATGTGCACAATTACTTGTTGAAGATAAGCATCTTAACACATGCAAATATGAATCTAAACAGGATTGATCTGAATTGTGACCCCGAAAGTTGCATTTGTCCACATGAATTTGTTTGAATACTTGTCTAACGAGTCCTTAAAATTTTTGTCCAAAGTTGTGATTTTCCTCTCTTGAGAATTAGAAAAGTTTCTTTAAAATCCTAAAACAGTTCTACCCTTAAATCAAGTTAAAACTCGAAAGACACAGACGAACATGAGGCATCAATGGATGATAAAGACTTAGCTGGTTTTGACATTCATGAATGGAGGGGGAACGTTGGTTGCCATTGCCATCTATAATTGTGGGGAGTTGATGATAGATTATCACCTTGTTATTGATACTATTCCAACAACACAGAGAACCTGAAAACATTGAACTTGCACCCTTGGGTTGGCAGGTTTTATACAAGATAAATAATGCATATTCCTTCATTTTTCTGTTTCTGTTTTTGTTACTTCTCATTTCTTTCATTTGAATATTTAATCCCCCACTTGTTCCTTCTAGTGGAAAGCCTGATGAAGTATATAACTTGCTCCATCATTTACTCAAGTTTCACAAACTTGTATTTAACCTCGTAGCTTTGCTTTGAGCTATCTTGTAACTGCTTAGTCATTAATATATTATCTTGCTTATGATCCAAAAAAAAAATCAACTTGTTAGAGGAATGGTGATTGGAAGTGTTCTCTTGATGCCAAAACACAGAAAATTGACGCTAGCTCAAAATAGCTTCATACTTAATTTTTTAAAAAACCCTCTAAATGAAGAAGATAAGTTGCTGTATTTTTCTTATGAATTACAAAAAGGAATTTTGACCAACTTAATCACTATTATCTTCTTCAAACAACAAACCAACAACTTAACACATGCAAACAAAAAGAAATTAAACAGACCTTACATTTGCAAAGCAAGTAATTAATATCAGCTACTTCAAAAAAAAAAATCTAGGGTAAGTCCTACAAGGGAATAGCTTAAAATTCTAGTAGTCTCCCTTTATTTTGTTGAAATTTTCACACTTATTGGTCTTTGTAAAAATGTTTGCAACCGGATTTTGAGTTTTGTAAACATGACACTGATTTTTTCGTCTTTGATAAAGTCTTGAACAAAATGATAATTGATCTTAATGTGCTTGCTTTTGCCATAGAAAACTGAATTCTCTGAGTTCAATGGCTGAATTACTATAACAAAATAGTATTGTACTTTTCATTTGGAAATGCTGAATCCTTCTAAAATCCATCTTATCCAAAGAGCTTATTTATTTATTTATTAACATCAAGATTTATAGGTGGTCCATGGATTTATTGGAGGAGGTGAACTAGGGACATCTCATACAATGTTGCTTTCTCAAATTGGGAAAAAAAAGAAATTAAAAAAAAAAAAAAAAAATTAAAATCATATAGCCTTATTCAAAATTCAAAGATGAAGAGTTTTGGCACATTTATTTGGAAAGGAAGCTGAGCAAATCCATCTTCAAGCTCATCTCATCTCATCTCTTCTTTTCTTAATACTTCACTAAAAGAGAACAAAACTAATGGGAACCAAAACTCCAAAATACAGTACAGTCATAGATTTCTTTACTGAAACAAAACTAATGACACCCCCACCTCTTGCGTGAGTGGTAGGGGTGTGGCCTTCCCATATTGGAGGTCTAGGGATCTAATCCCACCCGGGTAAGAGTAAGCAAGAGCTCCACTGCCCAAGCTAACCCCTACTGACAGTTGACTCTACTAAGAATTTCTATCACCCAAAAAAAAAAAAAACAAAACTAATGGAACCAAAACTCTTATCAAAATACAGTACCTATCAGAGATTGAAGATGCCAGCATTAACCACTCTCCACAAGACATCAATCCGCTCCATGGTGAGATACTCTTTCAGCTCCTGTATATAGGCGAATTCCTTCGCCATCATCAGCTCCAGATCTTTGAAATGCTTGACTTTGCAATGTATCGTCTTCAACTGCGTCAACATGTTCGCCAAAATGTTAAATCATTCTGTATTCCTGATCTGCCAATAACTTGGCATGAGCAGCAGCTGCCCCCAAGAGCTGTTGCAAGTGCAGCTCTAATTAGCAATGTAAGAGGAATGGCGTTCTTCTCTTGGGGTGCCCCTTGTGTTCCTGAGAATTCTCTCCTCCTCATTCTTCAGAGTAACTCGTTAGTAACAATATCTTCCTCACCTTCAAACACGCGACTCAGCAGCAGCAGCAGCAACATGTGGTCCTACCATTTTAGTTGTGGCCCAACTGAAGTAGATTGAACTTTGTTTGACAATGCTTGAATTGCTATACATTGGTGTTCCAAGATTCAACCCAATTCCATTGGTTGAACCCAACATAAGCTCTCCAAAAAGGCAGCTGAATGAGCTTCGAGATGCAATCGAGTTTACTCTTGCTTGGCACAATTTGTGCAACAAGCTCCCACTCATATCCATCCTTCTGAACAGATTCTAAAAGAAGTAGAGTCTCTGCATCAACTCCATTATTACCATGGTGGTCTATACAATCATCGAACTTGAAATCATCCATGGACTTGTTTTCCCTACAATTTCCATTTTTGAAGCATTTTACACATTATAACCTTCCCCTCGGTATATTCAGTGTCCGGAAACCCCATCTTCTCTGCAGTTTCCACAATCCGATCCCTTCAGATGCATCAGGTCACTGAAAACATCTGCATAAGATGCCAGCAGTAGCAATATACCTCGGCATTATCGGTTGCACTTGGCGGCAATGAACAACTTTCAAGGAATTTGGAAAAGCTACTACCCAAATTCTGTTGGGAGCTCCTTCCTCAAATTTAATCTTTGTTCATCCTCTGGCACCACACCACACTCAAATTATCCGGTGACGTTGCACAAAAGTTGATCAATCTCCATTTTTCCAACAAAAGAAAAAACGTGTGAATCGCTAACATCACCAATCATCAATTTTCTAACCTCTGTGAATGTGAGCCTTCTGGAAGGCTCTTCCCTCACTACAACAATTCTACCAAGCAATGACGAAATTTATTCCATCTCTAATACATCACTTATAGTGACGAAAAGATCGGCCGTCATTAATGTTCCATCCCCAATAAGTATTGTTGTACTTATGCAAATTTTTCAAAAATAAAATAAGGTATTGTGACAAAAATATTCCGTCACTAATAAGTAGTGTTTTTATGGGACTAAAAAATTCGGTCACTAATTAGTATAGAGACGGAATTGGTTTATTGTGACAGAATATTTATGTCTCTAATGGTGAAAGAGAATTAGAGACGGGAATATTTCTGACTCTAATGGTGAAAAAGCATTAACCGTCTCTAATTAGTGACGGATAGTAAAATCCGTCACTAAAGTGCATTAGTGATGGATAGTAAATAACATCTCTAAATAGCATTAGTGACACTAGCATCCGTAACAGAATAATGACGGACAAATGTTCCATATCTAATGCTATTAGCTAGGGACGGAAATCACAGTATTAGTGACGGAAAAAATTTGTCTCTAAAAGCTAGATTTCTTGTATTTACTTATTATGATGAAAGCGCTGTATTATTTGAAGAATTTCAGTGTTCTTGAGATCAAGCACCTGTCGAAGAACTCTTTCTCCCGTTTCGTGGATTCCTTCCCACGAAAACCAACATTAATAGCTTGGGATGGTGTAGAAATCGAGCTCCGGTTCATTGGTGGGAATTGGTTTCGAACTCAGTCTTATCCAACGAGCTTGATAATGCTAAACCCAATGAAATATAGTCTCACTTCAGTTATAGGCAGTGGCACAATTGATTACTTCTTTGATGCCCATAAAATTGCATCCAAACTAATGTTGAAGGCATAGGTAGAAGAAGTGCTTTTGCTATTAGCAACACTTCCTCTTCAATCACTATTACAATATCAAACCAAACTTGAATCTTAAATTCTTTCATAATGTATATCATCATTGACAGTTTCACTTATGTATCTCAAAATTCTTTTATTGTCTTCTCAATGATTTTTTTTTTTTGTGATTAGATGAATTTAGAAAAAAAAAAAAAAAACTAATCATACTCACCACAAACATAAGATCCAGTATTATAGCCTATAAAGAGTTTCATTAATCATTTTTTCAGCATCAATTTTCTTAGGTTCAAGTCAACTTTCATTGGGATGCTTATAAGTGTAGCATCTTTCATTCTAAATCTCTTCAACAAATCTTTAACATACTTCTTTTGCGATAAAAATTACATCTTCATTTTGCTTGACCTCAATGCCAAGAAAAAAATGAAGTAGACTTATATTGGTCATTTTAAATTTATGCATAATAACTTTTAAATTCTCCACACGTGCTTGAACTATTTTTATGGTAAAAATTAAATCATTAACATATAAACGCAACAAAAAAATTTACCTTGAGTGTCATCTTTGATGTAGAGTGAATGCTCAAGTGGACACTTTTGAAAGTCATTGTCTTATTTGGCACTTGCTTCAACACATATAGTGCCTTTTTTATATAATACATATTGTTATCTTCGCACAATCAGGAGGTTGATCAACATACATTTCTTCAAGAAACCTTTTAACAAAGACCATTTAATATTCATTTGATAAATCTTTTAACTTCTCTGAGCCACCAAAGCTAGTATCATTCTGATTGTTTCTAGATGAGCAACAAGAGCAAATACATTTTGAAAATCAATGTCATTCTTTGCTTGTAGCCTTTCATCTTTGGCCGAGCTTTATACTTAGTCGCCCTCTCCTTTATGAATTCAATTTTGTTTTGTACGTCACTTCACACCAATTGACTTTTGCCATTTGGAAGATCCACTAGCTCCCAAATCTTGTTTCTTTCAATAAAACTAATTTCTTGATTCTTTGCATTCTTTTAGTTTTCTTTTTAACATGTCTTCTCAAAAGTAATTTGGCCAGCATCAGCAAATAAAGCAAAATTAGTCAAATCTTCATAAAAATATGTTTTTTGATGATTCATAAATTCCTCTTATGCTTCTTGTTTTCTTAGGTGTCTTAAAACTATTTGAAGATGATGGCAACAATGGAGAAGAAAATAGAGAGAAATGTGGATTCCTATGGAATTCATTTCCTTCATGTTCACCACTTTAAATACTATTTTTTTCTTACAAATCTACACAAACGAATTTTTGCCCTTGTCATTTCCATCTCAAAATTATTATTCATTGAACTTTATATCTCTACTTATATAATTTTGGTGATGATTTGTACTACTTTTATGTTTTTGATGATTAACTATACCCAACAATAATGCATTTTTGAGATTTTTCATCCCTTCTTTCGTCTGGCCCATGAAAATAGGCAATGCTATTAAAAATTCTCAAGTATCCAACACATGGTTTATCTCCACTCCAAGCTTCTTGAGGAATCATGTCTTGAACACTTTTAGTTGATGCTCGATTCAAAAAGATAATTGGCATATGCAACGGGCTTCTACCTAAAACATATAAGGCATTCCTTTAGCTTTCAACATACTTCTAGCCAATTTCATAATTTTTCTATATTTTCTTTCAACAATCCGATTTTTTTGAGAAGTGTATAGAGTATGGGTGTATTCAAGCCGAGTTGAGACCATTGTAACACTGGGTTTCAACAATCTAATCATGGTTAAGATTCACTAACCCTTGGGTTTCAACAATCTAACCTTGGTTTTTAGAAGAAAGAAAACCTTAGGGTTAAAAAAAATTAAATATATATATTTTTTTTATAAAAACCAAGGTTATATTATTGAACCCCAAAGGTTAGTGAATCTTATCAACGGTTAATAGGGGTTCAAAGGGACACGTGTTAACCTGTGGGTGCAATTGAACTCTCCCTGGGTTCAAGCACGATTGGTTTGGAAATGCTATCATGTATTGTTGTCCATAATGGCCCAATGTATATTGTTGTCCATAAAAAAAAACTGGTGAAGAAGGCTTTAAATGAATGGAGCAAAACCAGGTTTGGAAATATTGGAGAATCTTTAGCTTCTACACAAGAAATTTTAGATCATACTCAAATAGCTCTCAAGAAATTTTAGATCATACTCAAATGCCTCTGCTCTTTTAATACCCATCTTTCATTTTTGGAGAGTCATCTTCGCGAGACCTCTTTGAAGAAAGCATCTTTGTGTCGAAAATCGCAAATCCTTTAGCTTCGCCAAGGTGACTCAAATAGTTAATTGTTTTTCAAATGTTTGTGAACAATCGTATTTTTCATAATTCTTTCCTTCCTCCATGTAACATTCTTCAAAAATTGTACATTAATTGTCAACTTGACATTCCTCCTTTAGAAACAGCCCGGATCACCAGCTAAGGCCCCTAAATGATTGCTCAGTGATAAAGGAAGTAGGGGTGCAGAGACAGCCAGGAGGTTTTGTAGAACCCCGGAATCCTATTCACTATTCTGGTGAATAGTGCATTGCACAGTGTATGTAAAGGCCAAGGTCTTCCATGTGACCTTAGTGTTGGTTTAAATGGGAATGAGGTATCTCATTTTAAAATGAGTGTTATGGTATTGATTTGGTGTGTGAAACATAAGGTTAGATGTATGTGTGTTTGGGACCCAAAACGAGAGTATAAAATACTCCAAGTGTCAAAGAAGGGAGATGTCTTAACATACCCTCAACTTTAGGGAGCCCTAGTTTGATAACCACTTATCAGAATTGAGTGATTCTTGAGCTGTTAGAAAGGTATTGAAATCCTCTTCGATATTCATGTTTAACACTTTTTCAGATTTTGATCAAAGTTATGTCAAACGTCAGATTTCCGAAAACTAGTCTGCTAACATTCTGGTCTGCTATAATCCATCCCAGACCAGTCAGCTTTAGAGCCCAATTAAACCATTAAGAACTCAGAATTAGGATTTGTCCATTAGACAAAAAATTGTTCCTCTTTGAATGATGAGTCCAATACAAGTTGAATCGCCTAAATCCAATAAGCGAGTCAAATGTTATGGTCGAAAAAAAAAGGCAAGGGCAGGGGGGAAATGGCCTAGCCTTTAGAACGGGATGGAGTTCATTTTTTGCCCTTCGAACGACCGTGAAGGCCGCTCGAATGCTCTGTGAGCATTTTTCTCTGTAGCTGACCTTGGAGATATTTTTAAGGGTGTTTGGGTCTTTGGCCAAACCCCAAACACCTATATAAAGGTCATTTCGTGGCCTTGGGTTTCACAAACCCTCTAAGCAAATTTTGGAGGGATTTTAAGAGAGAAAGAAGAGAGAAAAGAAGGGAGGGAGCAAGGGTTGTTTGGTTTTGTGTTGAGTAACTAAGTGAAGTGCGATCTTCACTTCCACGAGTCTTCATCAAGTTTGTTTTTCATTCCACAGAAGTGTAAAAGCTTTCTTTTAAGGTAGATACACTCTACTATCTACCCTTGTGATATTCTTTTAAGCTAAACCATGTTTTACTATGTGTTTTTGGATAAATTGAAATGAGGAATTCTCATGGTTTGTAAGCTATCACTATTATGGAAATTCTATGACTCTGATTCTATGTTTCTAAGATTTTTAAGTATAGTATGATGTTCACAAGCACTCTATGATTTCTAAAGTACTCTAGGGCTTACGTGTCTCGCATGACTCTATGAATTCTCATAAGTCGGGTTTATCGAAGCATTCATAAGGATTTTCTAAGAACTCATAAGCTATCAAGCTCAAAAGCAATGATAAAGCCAAACTAAGGATTGGTCAAGGATAGGGTATATCCAAGGATATGTCATATTTGGCTCAAAGTAATCTCATATGAAATTGGATAAAGCCAACGCGAAGATTGGTCAAGGATCTTGGCAGCCCACTTCTATGTATTCGATGAAGGGTATTTATATACCCGGCTCTAAGTCTTTTCATGGGTGCTAAGATTTGGCTCACAGTTATGCTCATAAGGATCTCATAAGCTCATACGATCTCATAAGTGAATCTCAAAGTCTCTAAGTGCTCTAAGTCTCTACGAATCATAAGAACTCTAAGGAATTCTAAGAACTCTAAAGAACTCAAAGAACTCATAAGACTCTGATTCTCATACGAACTCATATGACTCATATAATTTTGGATTTCATATGGAAACTCATAAGGAAATGGTTTTGGAAACTATGTTTTTAAAGATTTCTACGTCTCTATGGCTTTGTAGGTTCAATGATATTATTACATTGTTAGCTAGTAGTTTGTAGACACTGAGTGTTCCATGCTCAGCCAAACTATTGACTTCGACGGGTTTTGATGAGTGTGCTCCTGAGCCTTGGATAGAGGAGGAGTACTACGAGCTGGAACCTACCATGGATCATTATCAGGATGAAGGAGCTCTAGATAGGTGGCCCTATCTAGACTATTGCCGAGTAAGGAGAGTGAGAGAGATGTAATTTGAGAGTGGGACTTGTCCACTTCATATTTTGCTATGTTCTGTTGGTTCAGACTTAGAACCCAGTTATGGGCTCATGTTATTAGAAATTTTGTTTCCGCTATATATATATGCCTTGTGTTTTCACAGGATGGTTTGGTTTGATATGATAAGTCACGAGCTAAAGTATCCCTAACTCCTAGGGGGTATTTTGGGTCGCGACAGATTTGGTATCAGAGCCAATGGATTAGTTTCCCTTGGGCTAGTTGTTGTCTAAGTGGAAGTGAGTTCTTTGAGTCAAATTTAGAACTCAGATGAACTTAGAAGTTCAGGTTTTATACCATGACATGATGGGTATCAAGTAAGTCTTTAGGTCAATCTAGGAAGTTAGAGCCAAGTAGGGACTAGTCTTATCATGTAACCGGTTAACTCAATTGTCAAGTTGAGGGCTTAGCATCGCTAGGATTTTCTTGGCATGCGTATTCTGTTTTGTGTATACTCCGATGTATACGATGCTTATATAAAGCACTAAATGCTCGTTGACTTGCTATATTAGAAGAACTTGTCTTCCGTTAGACTTATGTTTTACTATTGCTCTCAAAATATTGATCATGAGGTGTGGCAACCATGGTAGAGGGTACCAGACCAGAAGGTCTGAAGGAGAGATTCCAGTAGGTGAGGAATAGCCCGACTTTATGCAACTTCTCGGGTCGATGGCCAAGGCGGTAACTCTTTTGACAGCTAGGCAGACTACTGCTACTACGGCTACACCCCCACCTCCTTCGGTACATCACACTGCGGGGCTCGAAGCTTTCCAGAGACTACGGCCTCCTACTTTTTATGGGACTATCGATCTCATAGCTATAAAAGCATGGATCATGCAACTGGAGAAGACATTCTAGGTGCTTCGCTGCATTGATGAGCAGCGTGTTGAGTGAAGCTTCCTTCGTAATAGAAGGCAAAGCCGAACATTGGTGGAGAGCTACCCTGAGGCAAAGGGATGTAGCTAAGGCAGGGGTACCCTGGACATGGGGGGGTTCTTAGACGTTTTCTACGAGCAGTACTTCCCTAGGTTTGTAAAGGAGCAGAAGGTGAGAGAGTTTGTGCTTCTCGAGTAGGGAGAGACTAGTGTGGCCGAGTACGAGGCTAAGTTCGTCGGGTTGTCAAGATTTGCTCCGCATCTGATCGCAACTGAGGGCATGCGAGTCAGAAAGTTTGAAGATGGGTTGCGGTCTTTCATCCATGATCGGGTGTCTATGTTCCCGGTAAAGACCTGGAGGGAGATAGTGGGAAAGGCGAAGATCGCTGAGAGAAATTCCGAAGAGTTTCTCAAGAGGAGAGACAGTGGCCTAGGAAGAGGCATGTTTCGAGGACAGTCCAGTGGCTCAGTACCGCCCGAGAAGAGGGCGAGGACTGCTCTATATCAAACTTCTCAGCTTAGGCAAGCTCAGAGGCTTCTTTTTCCCCATAGGCACCTCGTCCTATTAGTACACAGACCACTAGATATGTGCCACCCATATCCTCAGCATCGTCACCATTTGAGGAGTACGCTGTTTGTGGTAAGAGGCACAAGGTCGAAGAGTGTTGTAGACTTTCCAGGGGTTGCTTCCACTGTGGTGATCAAAGCCACATGATCAGGGATTGCCCATGGAGGCAGTTACAGACCAGGCCACAGGGAGTCAGGCAGACTTCACAGCAGGGGTCTTCGCGGGCTTCCACGCCTCCACAACCCACCCAACCGCCTCGCCGGGCAAACCAGGGTTGGTTTTTCGCCATGACAGAGCAAGACACACATGTATTAGATTATGTAAGGTACGCTCAAGTCAAAGTTGTTCCAGTCATAAAATTTTGATGTTATATGTATATGTTATGATTGCCTATGAGTACAACATGTTACCTATATAATATATGTGACTTGTGAATTGACGTAAGTTAGTTTAAATATTCAGGCGCCTTGCTCATTAGTGAGTGCTTAGCATGTGTGTTGATTGACACTAAATCAATACATTCATTCATCTCGCCTAGCTTCTCCAGGGGCTTTACTTCAAAGCCAAGTCGACTATCTCAGGAGTTGTCCATTTCGACTCCACTCGGCAAGTCTGTTGATGCAAACAAGGTGTATCGGGGTTGTATAGTGCAAGTTGGGTAGCATGAGTTACCAGTCGATCTGATCATTCTTGAGTTCCAAGATTTAGACTTCGATGTCATTCTCGACATGGATTGACTTTCGACTCACCACAGGCATGTGGCATGTTTTGAAAAGATGGTGAAATTCCAACGAGTCGGGGAGAAGCCGTTTCACTTTAGGGGACTTCGAATGAGAGAAGTTTCACACCATGCAGCAGTTAGTCTTTCCAGTTTTGAGGCACGAGACTCATCAGCCATTCCGGTTGTGAGTGAGTTCCTGAATGTGTTTCTAGAGGTTTTACCAGGATTGCTTCCGGATCGAGAGATAGAGTTCGCTATTAAGCTTACTTTGGGCACTGCTCTGATTTCTAGGGCTCCATACAGGATGGCCCCTATTGAGCTTAAGGATTTGAAGGAGCAGTTGGAGGAATTGCAGGGCCTTAGCTTCATCTGGCCGAGTGTTTCACCATGGGGAGCTCATGTGCTCTTCGTGAAGAAGAAGGATGAGTCGATACGGATGTGTATTGACGATAGACAGTTGAACAAGGTTACGATCAAGAATCATTATCCATTGCCTCGGATAGACGATCTGTTTGACCAGCTAAAGGGAGCGAAGTTCTTCTCGAAGATTGATCTTCGATCTGGGTACCATCAGTTAAAGATCAAGGCTGAAGACGTTTCCAAGACTGCCTTCAGGACTTGGTATGGGCACTACGAGTTCCTGGTCATGCCTTTCGATCTGACGAACGTGTCGGCTGCTTTTATGGATTTGAAGAACCGGGTATTTAAACCATCTCTTGATCGGTGCGTGATCATCTTCTTGGATGATATCCTAGTGTACTCCAAAACATGGGATGATCATGATAGAGATCTTCGCCTCATGCTACAGACTCTCCGAGAGCATAGCCTGTATGCTAAGTTGAGCAAGTGTGACTTTTGGTTAGAGAAAGTCACGTTCCTTGGCCATGTTGTATCTGCCGAAGGTATCTCAATCGACTTTGAAGAGGCAGTGATGAACTGGGAGAGGCCAAAGAGTGTTACCAAGATTCATAGTTTTCTTAGCTTGACAAGGTACTACAGGAGGTTTGTAGTGGGGTTTTTCAGCCTAGTGGCTCGACTTACTATCTCACATGGAAGAACGCTAAGTTCACTTGGATTGATAGATGAAAGGAAAGCTTCACGAAGTTGAAGAAGAACCTTACTACGGCCCCTGTTCTCATAGTTCCATCTGTGAGCGGTAGTTTCGTAGTCTACAGTGATGCATCACTTATTGGGCTAGGATGTGTTCTGATGCAGCACGTGAAGGTCATAGCCTATGCTCCTCGGCAGTTGAAAGACCACGAGAAGAACTATCCTACGCACGATCTAGAGCTTGCCGCAGTTGTCTTTGCGCTGAAGATATGGAGACACTACCTTTACGGGGAACAATTTGATATGTTCGCGGATCACAAGAGTTTGAAGTATCTATTTTCCCAGAAAGAGTTGAATCTAAGGCAGCTCCATTGGGTGGAGTTTATGAAGGATTATGATTTTTTTATCCAGTACCACCTGGGTAAGGCGAATGTGGTAGCAGATGCTTTGAGCAGGAAGTCTTCTGGGCACATGGCTCGCATGATGGTCCAAGAGTGGAAGTTGTTGGAGGTCATGGCGAACCTCGATACTAGCTTCAACATTCCTACTTTCGGGCTAGTCATAGTTAGTCTTACGGTCAGGCCTTATATCCAGATTTGGATTAAGGAGTTACAGAGTTCGGATGCAGAATTGCTCGCTTACCGAGATAAGTCGGTTAACGGTGGTAATAAAGAGTTCACCTTGAATGGTGATGGAGCCATCACATTCAAGGGCAGGTTGTGTGTTCCTACCGACGGAGAGCTCAAGCATGAGATCTTGGACGAGGCTCATTGATCCAAGTACACGGTACATCCTGGGGGTACAAAGATGTACAAGAACCTCAAAGGGCACTATTGGTGGCGGAACATGAAGAGGGAAGTGGCAGAGTACGTGACTCGTTGTGGTGTGCCAGCAAATGAAGACCAAGCATCAGAGGCTTACAGGTCTTTTACAAGCCCTCCCTATTCTGAAATGAAAATGGAAGAATATCTCGATGGACTTCATAGTTGGCTTGCCAAGGACGACAATGGGCTCCGATGCTATCTGGGTTATTGTTGATCGGTTGACAAAGTCTGCACATTTCCTACCCCATCGGACTATGTCCAGTATGACCCAGCTTGTAGCCTAGTACACCAAGGAGGTGGTTCGTCTGCACAGGGTGCCAATTACCATTATTTCTTATCGGGACCCTAGGTTTACTTCCAGGTTCTGGAAGGGTTTTCAGAGTGCTATGGGTTCCCAGTTAGACTTCAACACTGCCTTTCATCCTCAAACTGATGGGCAGAAAGAGAGGGTGAACCAGGTGATTGAGAATATGCTCAGAGCTTGCATGTTAAACTTTCAAAGCAGTTGGGAGGGTCATTTTCCATTGGTTGAGTTCGCCTACAACAACAGTTATCAGGCGAGCATCCAGATGGAACCTTTCAAGGCCCTGTATGAGCGAAGTTGCAGGTCTCCTCTCTACTGGGATGAGGTTGGAGAGAGAAATTTTTTGGGTCCTGAGTTAATCGAGCTGACTTCTGAGAGAGTCAGAATCATTTGGGAGAAGTTGAAGACTGCCCAGGACAGGCAGAAGAGCTATGCGGACACTCGCCGAAGAGACTTGGAATTCTAGGTTGGGGATCGGGTCTTTGTGAAGATTTCTCTGAGCCAAGGAATCATGAGGTTCGGAAAGAGGAGGAATCTCAGCCCTAGATATGTGGGTCCGTTTGAGATCATCACCAGAGTTGGTGAGGTCACTTACAGAGTGTCATTACCTCCTCACATGGCGGTGGTCCACAACGTCTTCCATATTTCCATGCTCAGGAAATATGTCCCGGACACATCGCATGTGATTAATCTTGATCTTGTTGAAATCCGTGAGGATCTTACACTAGTAGAGCAACCGGCCCAGATTTTAGATCATAGAGATCAAGTCTTACGCACCAAGACAATTCCACTCATCCTCGTGAAGTGGCAACACCATTCTGCGAAGGAAGCTACCAGGGAGTGCAAGTCTAAAGTAAGGGAGAAAAACCCTCACCTGTTTTAGTAAGGTTTTGGATCATTGTATGTAAAGTTGCTTGCTTTTATGTTTTTCCATGTATGTTGTATTGTACTAATTTTGGGGACGAAATTCTTGTAAGGGGGGAGGATGTAGAACCCCGGAATCCTATTCACTATTCTGGTGAATAGTGTCTTACAGAGTGTATGTAAAGGCCAAGGTCTTCCATGTGACCTTGGTGTGGATTTAAATGAGAATGAGGTATCTCATTTTAAAGAGTGTTATGGTATTGATTTGGTGTGTGAAACATAAGGTTATATGTATGTGTGTTTGGGACCCAAAACGAGAGTATAAAATACTCCAAGTGTCAAAGAAAGGAAATGTCTTCACATACCCTCAACTTTAGGGAGCCCTAGTTTGATAACCGCTGATCAGAATCAAGTGATTCCTAAGCCATTAGAAAGGTATCGAAATCCTCTTCGATATTCATGTTTAACACATTTTCATATTTTGAGTCGAAGTTATGTCAAACGTCTAATTTCTGAAAACTAGACTGCTGAAATTCTGGTCTGCTGTAATCCATCTAGACCAATAAGATTTAGAGCCCAATTAGACCATTAAGAACTCAAAATTAGGATTTGTCCATTAGACAAAAAATTATTCCTCTTTGAATGACGAGTCCAACGCAAGTTGACTCGCCTAAATCCAATAAGCGAGTCAAAAGTTATGATCAAAATAAAAGGCAAGGGTATGGGGAAAATGGCCTAGCCGTTAGAATGGGCTGGAGTCCATTTTTTGCCGTTCAAATAACCATGAAGGTCATTCGAACGCTCTGTGAGCATTTTGCTCTGTAGCCGACCTTGGAGATATTTTTAAGGGTGTTTAGGTCTTTGGCCAAACCCCAAACACCTATATAAAGGCCATTTCGTGGCCTTGGGGTTTTACAAACCCTCTAAGCAAATTTTGGAGGGATTTTGAGAGAGAAAGAAGAGAGAAAAGAAGGGAGGAAGCAAGGGTTGTTTGGTTTTGTGTTGAGTAACGTGAAGTGCAATCTTCACTTCCACGAGTCTTCATCAAGCTTGTTTGCCATTCCACAAAAGTGTAAAAGCTTTCTTTTAAGGTAGATACACTTTACTATCTACCATTGTGATATTATTTTAAGCTAAACCATGTTTTACTATGTTTTTGGATGAATTGAAATGAGGAATTCTCATGGTTTGTAAGCTATCACTATTATGGAAACTCTATGACTATGATTCTATGTTTCTAAGATTTCTAAGTATAATATGATGTTCATAAGCACTCTATGCACTCTATGATTTCTAAAGTACTCTAAGACTTACATGTCTCGCATGACTCTATAAATTCTCATAAGTCGGGTTTATCGAAGCATTCATAAGAATTTTCTAAGAACTCATAAGCTACCAAGCTCAAAAGCAATGATAAAGCCAAACTAAGGGGTGGTCAAGGATAGGGCATATACAAGGATATGTCATATCCGGCTCAAAGTAATCTCATATGAAATTGGATAAAGTCAATAGGAAGGTTGGTCAAGGATCTTGGCAGCCCACTTCTATGTATTCGATGAAGAGTATTTATATACCTAGCTCTAAGTCTTTTCATGGGTGCTAAGATCTGGCTCAAAATTATGCCATAAGGATCTCATAAGCTCATACGATCTCATAAGTGAATCTCAAAGTCTCTAAGTGCTCTAAGTCTCTACGGATCATAAGAACTCTAAGAACTCTAAGGAACTCAAAGAACTCATAAGACTCTAATTCTCATGCAAACTCATACAGCTCATATGATTTTGGATTTTATACGGAAACTCATAAGGAAATGGTTTTGGAAACTCTGTTTTTAAGGATTTCTACATCTCTATGGCTTTGCATGTTCAATGATATTATTACATTGTTAGGTAGTAGTTTGTAGACACTGAGTATACCATGCTCAGCCGAACTATTGACTTCGGCAGGTTTTGATGAGCGTGCTCCTGAGTCTTGGATAGATGAGGAGTACTACGAGCTGGAGTCTACCATGGATCATCATCAGGATGAAGGAGCTCTAGATAGGTGGCCTTATCTGACTACTGTTGAGTGAGGAGAGTGAGAGAGAGGTGTATTTTAAGAGTGGGACTTGTCCACTTCATATTTTGCTATTTTCTATTAGTTCAAACTTGGAACCCAGTTATGGGCTCATGTTATTAGAAATTTTGTTTCCACTATATATATATGCCTTGTGTTTTCACAGGATGGTTTGGTTTGATATGATAAGTCACGAGCTAAAGTATCCCTAACTCTTAGAGGGCATTTTGGGTTGTGACAGGTTTGCCTAGAAGCAGCCACCCTCCCTCCATCATTGATAGAGCCACTTCACTCCCCACTTCACTATCGGCCACTGACCACCAGCAATAAGGAAGGTCGAGGTGGAAGGAAGCTTGATTGGAATGAATCATAATTTTTATTCTATGATCGACCGATATGAACATCAACAACTTTCTTTATTCAGGCTTGGGACAACAATGCAACTCAAAGATTAACACAATTGTTAAATTGTTAGTATATAGGACACCCCCAAATTGTTACCATTAAATTGTTAGTACCAATACCATTATATTTATATAAACAACTTACAAGTAGTAACATTAAGAGATTATGGAAAGTGAGTACACTATTAGTCTGTTACACATACACACAGTAAGCCTGTTTTAGCGATTTATTTCTATATTGATTGTCGACCTGACATACAACACTACTCTTTTATTCGGGCTTAGGATGACAATGCAACTAAAAGAGCAACATGATCGTTAGATTGTTAATATAAGACACTATCAATTGTTGCCATTATATTAATTGTTAGTATTAGTACAATTATATTAATATAAAAAAAAACATTACAACATACAAGTAGTAACATTAAAAGACTATGAAAAGAGACAAAATTATTAGTCTATCACACATTAACACAATGTCTTAGTCTCTATTAGATTTTTTCTTTAAGAAAAAAAAAATGTTACTAACTACTATATTGAAAAATTCAAAAAAAAAATACTACATTACAATGTTAATATGTTACACATACACATATTAAGGCTTAGCCTTTTAAGTTATTATAAAATCTTAAGTTAATATATTATATATGTGTAATAAATATATTGTGTAATAGACACCCTCGTCAACCCCCTTAAAAAGTACATATATTATTTATGTAATATCTTTACTAGTATAATGTGAGAGGCAGGCATAGCCTGATTTTTCCAAAATTCCATAATACCCTTATATAAAACAAAATTTTAACTTAATATTTTACTTTAATTCCTAAACTACCCCTTGCTCAGCTATCTATTTAAAGAATAGAATCACAGCCAATCGCGATTAAACTCGGGGAGAGTTCAATTGCACCCACGGGTAACGTGTCCCTTTTAACTCTTAGTAACTGCGGTTAACTCCTTACCTTCGCTCTCACGTGCATCGCACGTGCCACCCGCTAGTATTATATAATGGCATAGCATATAGATTGGAAGACCCCCCTAAAAAGTACATATAGTATATATGTAATATATTATATAATGGTATAGCATATAGATTGGATGACCGAGTCCGGCTCCCTTTAATCAAAGGGTCCGATTGACAGCCCTACGTGTGGGGTGGTATCTAATGTAAGAGTAGTGTGGGGTTGTTTGTATCGTGATCATACATGTAAAGTCTTAATAACAATAATCAGCTGCAAGAGATGCTTTACAATCAGCAGCTACAAAGGATGGTACAAAGGATCTCTCACAATACCAAATAAGAAAAAAAAAAAAGTTAGGATTTGCATTTACCTTCTTTTTAAAAGCTAATAAAAAGCTTAGTTTAATCCTATTTTTTAATGTGGTTTATGTGATATTGTGAGGGACCTTTTGTAGCTACTGTTGCAGAAAATCCATTGCAACTAACCATTGTTAATTCATCTTAATTACTTGCTATGGCAGGAGCACTATAGTCGTACTTTTTTTAAAATTACAAATTAACTCACATTCACACACAATTGGGGTCGAAGGCCTAAACCCACACACCCAACCCCAAGTGCACCCACACACCCTCTTTTTGTTTTTTTTATTAGACACAAATAACCCACACCCCCCTCTCTTTTTCTTTTTTTGATTATACACAAATAACATGGGAAATGATTTTGAGACAGCAAAAGGGTCGAGATCATGGAGATCGTGCATCCGTGCACTCAATTATGCCTATCATGTGAACTTGAGCCCCACCTAAAATCTCGTGCATAGGCCCCACCCAAAATCCCGTGCACGGATGCACGGTCTCAATGGTAACGGCCCTTTTGCGGTCTCCGTAGCAAAGTCCCAAATAACACACACTATACCCTACTAGGGATGGCAATGGGGCGGGTTTGGGTTAGGGTGCTCCCAACCCGACCCCGCCCCTAATGGAAAACTCCTAACTTATTCCTGTCCCAAACCCGGGTTAGGGCGGGGAACTTCTGATTTTTCAACACACTTCTTAACCCCGTCCCCGTCCCCGTCCCCGTCCCCATCCCCATCCCCATCCCGATCCCAGCCCGTTAAGCACTAAATGGGGCTACACAGGTCGGGACGGAGTAAGATGGAGCGGCGTTAACCCATCCCCGACCGGTTTAATGGTGCGATTAACCCGGCCCGTTGGCAACCCCTATACTCTACTCACCCACCCAAACACACACCCCCCATAACACACTGCTCACCCTGCCACAAGATTCTCACTTGCTGACTGTTTGTCTTTGGCTTTGGAGGGCTTTGTCTCTTGGCTCTCTCTCGGGTACATCTATTTCTCGATTTTGTCGTGTTCTTTTTAAATAGCCAAGCCTTCCTCGCTAAGTATTGTCTTAATTCTGATCAGGAGGTACTCTGGCTTCCAGATTCTTTCCTCAGGGGCTCGTGGTCTCTCTTCTTCTCCTATCTAATAGTGTTTATGTTGGATTTTTTATTATCAGGTTGGGGTCTGCGGCCTAACCCCTCTTTCCTTTCAATTAAAAAAAAAAAGAACCTGTTCGAACTAATAGACATAGCCTTTCTAGTCAATTAGAGATGGATTAACAGCAGGAAAAGGAAGAAGTTGACATTTTATAATTCACCAATACAGACTCCTAATTAAACACCATTCAAAACAAAAAAAAGAAACCATCACATCAAACACATAGGAAACGTAACTCTGAAAATTCATGAGGACTAGTAATCTTCAGGAGCCAAGGGCTGGTGTGCGTGTGGGGTCTCGGATGGGATGACTAGGAACTCATAAACGAGACCTGCGAGACCTGCGCCGACAAAGGGACCAACCCAGTAGATCCAATGGTGACTCCACCTCCATCCCACCAGGGCTGGCCCAAAAGCTCGAGCTGGGTTCATTGCAGCACCATCGAAAGGCCCTCCTGCTAGTATATTTGCACCCACTATGAACCCAATGGCCAGAGGCGCAATCGTGTGCAAACTACCCCTCTTTGGATCGATGGCTGTTGCATATACCGTGTAAACCAGCCCAAATGTCATCACTATCTCCAACAGCAGTGCATGCAATTCCCCTACGCCAGACCCCACCGAGAACCCAACTGGTCTCTGCAAATTAATTATGGTCATCGATATCCCAAAACAAAACTAATTAATCTGCCCAAAGAAAGAGAGCCCATGCATGCATGCATGTGCCAGAATCTTCTAGAACATTAATTCTAGAATTATCTACAACATTCTAAGATTATATATCTACAAGTTATCAAAAGTATGGACTAATATTAAGAGTCTTTAATATATATATATATATATATATGATCTGGGGGCTCTATGGAGCTCCCTTTCCCTTTTGCCTTTTGGGAACAATATCGTCTGTATTCTTCCCTGAGTTATTCCCTATGCATGGCCAGAGGTTCAGATCTTTTTAACATGTGTTTCCACATGTTAAATCCCGTACAGACGAGTTGACGAGTTGACCACAGGGAAGAAAACAGTCTATTTTTAAGAACATAAAACAACCGTAGATTCACGGATTTAATAAAATTTTAAGATCCATGCATCACGGTCTCGGTTTGGTCTCGGCCCTTTGTGGTCTCAATAGCACAGTCATTTTTATAATTACACAATTGTCATCAAACATGGCATTGAAAATGGAAGGTCCGGTTCAGGCGGAGAAGAGCTCTGGCTCATATTTATTTAGAGTAATGCTTTTGAGACCACTTAAGGAGGAGACCACCAAGATCGTGTTCGATGCCGCCGCCAAGCACAGGATTTCAAGTGGGGTCTACCATGTGAAAATGGCCCCACCTAATATCCCATGCCGTGTGGCATCAGTGGATCTCACTAGCAAAGTCCATTTATTTTAAACTTAAACGGACTTTTGCTACTAAGACCATCTTTAAGGCCCAGACCACTGAAACTTTAGAGCATGGGATTCAGGTGGGGCCAATTTCACATGATGGACTCCACCTGAAATTCCGTATTCTTAAAGGACGGTCTTGGCCCTGAACCAAGCATTATCCTATTTAAACACATAATCTTACCATGCCATTGGTGGTGAGCCTCAGCAGAAGAGAGGCAACAACAGCACCGAGGAGCTGAGCCACCCAGTAGAAAAAGGCACGCAGTAGCGAAAGGCGGCCACCGAGGAGAGCACCAAAGGTAACCGCAGGGTTAACATGTCCCCCTGATATGTTCAGACCAATCGCCACCGCCACGAAGAGGGACAAGGCATGAGCCACTGCAACCGCCACCAGCCCTGAAGGCGTGTCCCTGTACATCTTATCTGCACAGTGCATGCACTGGATCGTTAATACATATACAAGCACATACATACATGCATGCAAATCATCAACTTGATCATATCATGATGCATGCATACCGAGAGCTAGTACGGAGCCTTCTCCTGCGAAGACGAAGATGAAGGTGGAGATAAATTCTGCTAAGGTGGCTCGCAGGGAATCGGGGTGTGTGGCCTCTTCTGGCCTCCCAAACGCAAATCTACGAACTGGCATGCCTGCAGCTGATCTGGGGTTATAGATCTGTTCTTCTTATTCTTCTTCTTCCTAAGAGCGTTTGCATGTAGAGGATAGAGAGGAAGGTAGAGGGGGTTCTTAAATAAGTTAGAAAATTAGGGGTTTTTTGGACTTATGTGGACACGTGGGATATGAGTGTGTAAGAGTAGTGTTACGTAGTGAAATGTGTTGCATGGCTGCTTGTTCCAACCCTTTTCTTTTGTTCTCAATGGTCCTTATCTCCTGCTATTTTAAATGGAGGCTTGCTAGCCTTACTCTCGCTTGTTTCCTGCTCTCATCCGCTTAACAGCACCTGTCCATGAAAGCTCAAATAAGAGGTTATCTTTTGTTTGGATCCAGTTAATTACCTAATCTGTAATAGTCCAATGACTGCCTATTTACAGTGATTCCAACCTTATCTCTATAACCAAACACAACCAAAGCGTCTAAAATGCCTAGACATGTACATGGGCTTACCCAAAAACTGCTAAATTGGCTAGGCTCGCCCAATAAGCATTCGAGCCCGGCCCAAATTAGGGTTGATTGAACTCTAAAAATCCCATGCCAGTAGAGTGACAAGTGGGCCGGGCTCGTCGTCCAATTAGGCAGCTCGAAGTTTGGGCAGTCCAAGACTATTTGACCTTTGGTTGGACTCAACATGGGCTGGAAATCTTTTAACAGAGTTTGAACCAATCTTGGATCAACTCGAGCTCAGACTGACCTAGCTCGATGTAGCATATGTATAACTAAAAGAGAGGAAAATAAGAAATGCGTGGGACAACGAGGGTTTATAACTCAAGTTTTAGTGATGGTTACTATTTCCGTCTCAATAGGTTCTTTTAATTTAGCAACAGAAACATTATTGTCTCTAAAACTTTGTTCGTACTTTGTTTGTAATAGCGATAGAATTGGTACCATCGCTAAAATATATTTTATTTAAAATATTAATACTTTAATATAAAAATTATTTATTACCGATAGTTTATAGTGACAATACAAATTCCGTCTGTAAAGGTGATATATACTAACGGTTTCCATTCATCGCTAAATGTAAAACTATAAAAAGATTAACAAATTAATTATAGTGACTAAATAGTGGCGACGGGCGATTTTTCGGTCGCTATAACAATGATTTTGCGATGGTATAGTTTACATCTCTAAATTCTCGTGCATAATCGATAGATTTCTTGTAGTGTACTATTCGCACAACTTTTACGAAGTTTTTAGTAAAAAAAATAATATATATATATATATATATATATATGTGTGTGTGTGTGTGTGTGTGTGTATTTTACCCTTATATTGCGTACTTGTATAAGACGTTAATATATTTTATATTTATTTACTTTGGTTGTTAAAGATGTATAATAATTTTTAGTATTATGTGGTACTCACTATTCATTTGTCATAAGTAAATTATTTATAATATTATTACTATTATAGTGGTATTTGTTATTATAGATAATACTTACTTCTGTAGGAAAAGAAAATTCTATCTCAATAACAATTCCTATAATTAAAATTAAATAAATTAAAAATTCTGTAAGGGCTATTTTTCATAAATAAATAAATAAAATTTTGTAAGAACCTAATTTTGCACCTTGTAGGCTTATATGACACCTTATGACCTAGCAGATAATTTTTAGATAACCTCTAACAATTACCAAAACGTCTTTACCTTTTATAAAATTAATGAGAACGTTGTAAGAAAAGTTATCAGAATATCACTATCTATTTTTAGAGTAGGTGTCTTTTCATCCCTCTTAATTAAAATATTTATTTAGAAAAAATTGGGTCTTCTTACAGAATCAAAATTGCGTTGATAATATTGAGTGGGATGTGGTAGTAAAAGTATTTCTATTTTAAAATGAGGTTTTTAATAATAAAGAATTAATGGTAGCTGTAATCTAAGTACCACCACTTCTCTTTTGAAGTGCCAAAAATTTCATGTAAAATTACTATACCAAAAGGAGGAAAATGCCAAATTAATCTCAAAATAAATACGAGGGATTACCGTTTCACCTATCCAACTTATAGCATTATCGTTAAGCATTTAACTTGTCATTACAAACAAGAAATTGTTGAATTTGGTGTTGTTCAAGAGGCCATGGTGTGTTTAAACATTTAGGGGTATTTAGATTGGATATTTTCCAATCTAATCACTTAAAATTGATTTTACGCAATTTTAATTAGACCAGAGAATCCCATTTGGTTCACTCCAAAAAAATTGATTTTAATATAAATGATTTCTCAAAATTCACAGTATTCCAAATCAAGGGGAGGGATGGTGATTTTGAGAGAAAATTTGATTTTTTTTTCAAATTACCTAATAAGAAACAACTAGCACAATTCTTGAATGACAGTGAAATAAGACTCTATGATCATATGAATGTCATTCATTTATTTGAATAACAACAAAACACAGTAATATCCAAGTACTCTCATCCACATCCACATTATGACAAGAAATTATCTCAACATATTGGTGTATGTGGTTTGGTTTAATGCAAATATATAAAGCTAGAACAAAAGACAATTATGTTGGGCTTTGTAATAAATAGTCTGTGCTTTTATATGAACTAAACATGATTATCTATATAGAATCACTTTTCTACACACAAAAAAACAATTTGGTCCAACATTTGAATCAAACAAGATTATTTACAAGCATGCTTATTAGACAATTGATTTATGTGCTATCAATTTTCATCACAATTGATTCTGCCAAAATAATCCAAACCAAATAGGGCCTTGATTACTTTTGGATTTCGCTAAAATTTGACTTTATTTGAGACGTGGATACAAAGCTAATCTTATGTTGTTCAAACATGACATTTTTCCCATATTTAGAGAAATGTAATCAAAGTGGGATGATGAATGTTCGTAAATTAGCTCTTGATTCAATTATGAATGTTTAGACGACTAATTATGTTATGTGCTCAAGCATTAAGGAATGCATTTCAATGTGGAACTATGTATAGACAACAATAGAAACTGAGAATTAAAATTATAGACACCCAAAGAAGTGCCAATTCCCAACTGTCACCATTGTACACCACCAGCTCAAGCCTTTCTTTTGTTAGAAACTAGTTCAGGAAATATAGACTATGAATCTGTAAAATAAAAAAGAAAAGAGAAGGATAGGACATCGATTTTAGGAATTAGTCGAGGCGTGATTTACATCACTCGGCTTGAAATTGATTTGCCCTTGTTAGATGATGTCTCTTAGTGCAACAAGATACTTGGACACTCAACCTCTAGGATACAACGCCTGTTACCCGATCATAAGTATGCACTTACTATATACAGACCTGAACCACCAAATAGTTTAACCTGAACAGAGATGTTATAATTGCAAAATCCTGTATTTGTAAATTCTGTAATTAGGATTGGAATTCTGATGTGTAGAAATTCCGAATTGCAGAAATCAGAAGGTTTGCAGAAATAAGAAAACAAAAATTCTGACATGCAGAATTTTGTATTTGTTGAGAATTTGAATGAATTAAAACAAGAGACAATACCTCTATTTATAGATTTTGAAGAGACACTTAGAAAGGTGTAACTATTTCCAATGGTTCCATTTATGAAGAGTTATAACCACTGAATGAACATGCATCAATCATAATTTTAAAAATAGATGAATAAGATTCAGTATAGCGCAAGTATACATGCACCCACCACACCACACCATCCTACCAATACAAAGAAACATGTTTTCTAAGTTTTAAAATTCTGGAGGGAAACACAATGAGAGATTTTTTGAAACACTAATAATTGTAAGAAACCGCTTAAAATACAACAATCCCCCACATGTTTCAAAATTCAGAAGGAATTTGGATTAAGATGGAAAGTAGTTCCTAGATGTCGATGTCTATCGGACTTTAATCCACACTTAGAGTAAGCAAGACAGGCTTACAGGAGTCAGGTGGCTGTCGGTTTTTAACAAGACTTCTTTGATGTAAATTTGTTGTACTAACCACTCATACAACTTTTCCGCTATTGGTGGTTTTGCGGGCTGACACATTTTGGTTATACACCATTACCTGGCATGCAGAATTTTGTATTTGTTGAGAATTTGAATGAATTAAAACAAGAGACAATACCTCTATTTATAGATTTTGAAGAGACACTTAGAAAGGTGTAACTATTTCCAATGGTTCCATTTATGAAGGGTTATAACCACTGAATGAACATGCATCAATCATAATTTTAAAAATAGAAGAATAAGATTCAGTATAGCGCAAGTATACATACACCCACTGCACCACACCATCCTACCAATACAAAGAAACATGTTTTCTAAGTTTTAAAATTATGGAGGGAAACACAATGGGAGATTTTTTGAAACACTAATAATTGTAAGAAACCGCTTAAAATACAACAATCCCCCACATGTTTCAAAATTCAGAAGGAATTTGGATTAAGATGGAAAGTAATTCATAGATGTCAATGTCTATCGGACTTTAATCCACACTTAGAGTAAGCAAGACAGGCTTACAGGAGTCAGGTGGCTGTCGGTTTTTAACAAGACTTCTTTGATGTAAATTTGTTGTACTAACCACTCATACAACTTTTCCGCTATTGGTGGTTTTGCGGGTTGACACATTTTGGTTATGCATCATTACCTGGATTTCATAAGTGCTATAGAGAATTGACCTAAATTTTCATAAGAAACGATCTCACTTCTACACTCATATAAGTGAATTTCATTAAGTGTACATAACAACTAAATACATTACCAATATATATGGTTATGGATTCATTAAGAGTTTTATAACTCATCCATACTCATTGTTGTTAGCAGTGCCTACACCATAGAATGAGACATTTTACATGACAGTGCTTGGAATGGCTCATGAGTGTCATGTTGTTTACCCATTGAAAACTTATTTCATGGGATCTCCACTCATATAGGTTGGGTTTCTGACACTGGTAGCTTGTTTTTAAGGCTCAACCACATTCTCTTCAATGTATCTAGGACTAACTTCTTAGAAAGTCCTTTAGTCAAAGGATTGGCCAAATTCTTCTCTGACCTTAGAAAATTAATAGCATTTACTCTATTATGCAATAAATGTCTCACTATATTATATTTGACGGAGACAAATATTGCTACTCTTACCATTATAAATATTATTTTTAGCCATTGTTATAGTGGTTTGACTATCACAATGTAAATATACAGTTGTAATTGGTTTGGGCCATATAGGAATGTCTGCTAAAAGATTTCTTAGTCATTCGGCTTCTGCATCTACCATTTCTAAGGCAATAAACTCGAATTCCATTGTTGACCGAGCAATGCAAGTCTACTTGGAGGATTTCCAAGAAACCGCCCCCATCACTTAAAGTGAATACATATCCACTTGTGGATTTAGATTCTTCTGAATCAAATCGAGTTTGCATTGTTGTATCCTTCCTGTACATTGGGAAAACCATTATAAATCATATCATACTCTATAGTACCTCTTAGATACCTTAAAACTTTAAATAAAACATTCCAATGATCATGTCCCGGGTTATGAGTATACCTGCTCAATCTTCCAACTACATATCCAATGTCTGGTCTAGTACAAGAGATACATTAAACTCTCAATGACCTTAGTGTATTCTAGTTGAGCTACTCCCTCAAATGGATTCCTTTGAAGAAGTATTGAATAATAATAAGGAGTACTAACTGGTGAGCAATCGAAATGGTCAAATATTTTGAACAATTTCTTAATATAACGAGATTGAGATAATATAAATTCATAATTCTTTCTTGTTATTTCAATACCCATGATTATATTAGCTTCTTTCAAATCTTTCATATCAAATATTGATGACAATTTTTTTTGGTGAACTTTACTAATTTAAAACTAGTTCTAAATATTAGCATGTCATCAACATATAAACAAAATATAACTTCATCAGATCCTGAGAACTTGCTATATACACATCTATCTGAATCATTAATAAGAAATACATTTGATCTTAACACATTATCAAACTTTTCATGTCATTTTTTAAGTTCTTGTTCTAAACCATATAAAGATTTAATTAATCTACAAACTTTGTTTACCTTTCCATGCATCTCATAACCTTCATGTTGCTCCATATAAATTTATTTATCTAAATCTTCATTTAACAAAGCAGTCTTAGCATCCATTTGATGTATTTTTAGTTTAAATATAGAAGCAATAACAAATAGAACTCTAACTGTAGAGATCCTAGATATAGGAGAATAGGTATCAAAATAATCAACTCATTCTCTTTGTTTATAACCTTTAGCAACTAGTCTAGCTTTAAACTTATTAATGGTTCCATCTTGTTCTAGTTTTTTCTTAAATACCCATTTGGAACCTATTGGTTTACTGTCAAGTGGAAGATCTACAAGTTCCCAAGTGTTATTAGTAATTATAAAATGCAATTCGTCATCTATAACTTATTTCCAAAAGACAGCATCTGGTGAAGTTATAACTTCTATATAAGTAGTTGGATCATGATCAATTAAGAATGTATAAAAATCATTCCCAAAATTTGTTTCATTTCTCATTCTTTTACTTCTTCTTAATTCTAAATTTTGTTCATTTATATCCATATCTTTACTTGATACAATATCAGCTCCACTAATCTTCGTTATTTTTTTCATTTGTAGAATACATAGGAAATATGTTTTCAAAAAATTCTACATCTCTTGCTTCAATAATGGTGTTAGGTTCTAAAATTTTATTTTTAGATTTTAGAACTAAAAATCTATATGCTACACTATGTTCCGCATATCCTATAAACACATAATCAGTTGTACGTTTTAGGTCATATTTTCCTTTTCTTAGTATCTGGTAAGCCTACCTTTGCAAGACACCCCCCAAGCCTTAAGATATTTATAACTTGGTGTATGATTCTTCCAAAGTTTATAAGAGGTTTTCAAGTAATCTTATTAGGAATTTTATTTTGAATAAAGCAAGCAGAGAGTATTGCTTCTCCCCATAAGTTATAAGTTAAAATAGAAGTTATTAGCATTGCATTCATCATTTCTTTTAAAATTCTATTTTTTCTTTTTGTAATTCCATCTTGTTCTGGTGTATAGGGAGTTGTAGTTTCATGTATTATACCATTTTGTTCACAAAATTCTTTAAAAGGTATAGACATATATTCTCCTTCTCCATCTGTTCTAAGTCTGTTTATTTTCTTATTTTCTTGATTTTCAACTTCACTTTTATATTTAATAAAAGTTTCCATAGCTTCATCTTTACTTCTTAATAAATATACTTTAGTATATCTTGAGTAATCATCTACAAATATGATATAAATTTTGTTTTTATCATTTCTATACATGATGTTTTTAAAATCACCTAAATCGCTATGTATTAAATCTAAGATCTCAGATTTTTTATCAACAAGTTTAAAAGGTTTTCTTACAAACTTAGATTCAACACATGCTTCACACTTGTTAAATTTTGCATTTGAAACTTTAGATAGAACTCCTAATCTTTTCATTCTATATAGTGAGGCTAAGTTTACATGTCCTAATCTATTATGCCAAAGATTAAGAATTTCAACCATATAAGCAGAATTGAAAGACCTTTTATTGATATCTCCAAAAGTTACATTTAGAATTAATAATCCATCAGAACAATAATCTTTCCCAACAAAGATCCCATTCTTGGAGAGTACAAGTTTGTCTTAATCAAACACTAAATTTATCCCTACTTTGTTGATTAAAGATCTAGAAACTAAATTTCTTCTCATATCAGGTATATACAGGACTTCATTCAAGGCTAGATTCTTTCTAGAAGTGAGCTTTAACATCACTTTTCCTTTTCTGACAATGTCGCGCCCCAAAATCCCACCTTGGTAATAGGACTTTGGGTCGTGACATTTCTTGAACCTACTTAATTTCTTAATATACAAGGCATACTAAACACGAGTCTCCAAAATGACAATAATAAAATTCGATATATACAATAAACCATCCTGCAGTATTTCAACATATCCCACCATGAAAATCAAAGTAGTCTGATACCCAAATATAAAGTGAAATCTAAGCAACATTATGCCAAACTGAGACAAGTATCTAGAATATATATTATGTACACATGTCTAGTAATAAAGGAACCGATCAAGGTCCCTTGATCCCTCCTCGGGAAGCTGACCTTCTTCTCCCTCCTCTAAATACTGCTCCTCAACCTAAGGTTCAATAACTAACTCCGGTTCTATACCTGCCAAGGACAATAGTCTGGCAGAGTACAAAGGCACTCAGTGTTGCCCAAGATTTGGACCCTAGAGGGGGTGGATAGGGTCTATGGAAACTTCAAATTTTCTTCCTAATTCCCTTAAGCGGAATTTCGATTTTACTAATTAAAAATGAATGTAAATATGCAATTCTACAAAATCAATGCAAAACAATAAAGTAAAGGGAAAAGTTAAGAGAATGCAAACATAAAGACGTTGTTCACGAGGTTTGGTAATCCCACCTACATCTCCGCCTCAAGCTATACCCATTAGAGGATTTCTCACGATTTACTCAATCGTCAACCTTCTTATGGGTGAAGATCAAACCGTTACAATGTAAGAGAATCATCTATCTTGACTTCAGTCTATTTTATGGGTAGAGACCAAACTTCATACACACTTGTTGAGAAGTGTTTTACAATCACAATTTTTTCATTCGCATGAGCTGGATAATTACTTTAATGCTTTCTAAGACTCTCTCAAAAAATAGAGTTGAATAGCTCAATTTCAGACACTTTTTGGGTTTCTAGGTTTTCTATTCAAAGGATTGATCAATGAATGAAAGACTGAGAAATGGAATGATTGGATTTATAGGAGTTCTTGTTTTAGTTCATCAATCATCCATATTTATAGCCCAAGAGGTTTTATGGCCGTTACAAAAACATTGATAACAAAACTAGCCGTTGAAGCATTTTTAAGTTTCCCGCATGAATTCGTCGACGAGTATAAGTATACTCTTTGCATTTATCGATGAGATCAAGGCCAGAATAGTGACAGTAACCTCTGCAGCTAAATTCGTTGACAAGTCTCAATGTCTCCATGAATTCGTTGATGAGTTCTCTATTATTTCATAGAAATCTCATCTTTACCTTATTTAAATGATGGGAATGGTTTGCAAGGTCTCTTGGTTTGCCTTTATCATATTTTTTATCATTCTAAATGATGTCCTAAGGCCTTAGAATATTAATTAATTTAGTCATTAGGCTCCTATGGTCATTGTAGAACCCCGGATCTTCATGTGCACAGTACTAGTGAATAGTGCTGTGGATAGTGCTATAAAATGTATATTTTAAAGTCAAAAGGTTTCAATGTATGATTGAGTTGTATGAATTATGATAATGATGTTGTGGTGTTTAACAATAAGGTATGGCGTGAGTTCAAAGGTCTTAAGGACCTTTGGTAATGTTTAAAAAGTGTTGAGGCTTAAGCCAATAAGAAAGAAAATGAAAAAATGAAAAACTGAAGAAACTGGGGCACCCGTTCGAATGGTTCCCTAAACCGTTCGAACGGTTCCCTAAACCGTTCGAACGATGTAGCGGTTGATGAATAAAAACTTCATCATTCAAAAACAGTGACCAAAACCGTTCAAATGGTTCACCACCGTTCGAACTATCCCAAAAAATATTGAATCAAAATTTCGGAAACCAAAAATAGTAGGCATGTCCGTTTGAACGATTACACCACCGTTCGAATTATCAAAAGACCTTTCGAACGGTCATGCACAATAAAGTCACGAAAAAGCCCAAATATGGGATTTTTGAGGGTTTTATCCCCTTGGACTATAAATAGAGGTCATTTTCGTGTGTTTTAAATTAACCTTAAACCTAAGAAAGATTTTGGGAGATAAAGGAGAGAGAGTTAGGGTTTTGAAAAGAATTTTCTCAAGGATCAAAGGTGAGGCCCAAATCTCGCCTCCAAAGCTTCTCAAACACAAGAACCACAAGGATTCAAACTCAAGAGATAAATACACTACACTAGCTAGCTTGTTGTAAATCATTAACAAGAAGCATGGGTTTCTTGATATGTATAGCTTTGTATATGTGTAGATACACTCTACAAAACCTAGCTTGTTGTATCTCATTAATAGAAATTAGGTTTGTTTGATTTTGACGAAACTATAACCATGTTATTAAATGATTAAGGATTTTTGCTCGTTATTGCTCACACATGATCACATGCACTTCTATGTTGGAATTGTTGTATAAATCATGAGTTTTGTCCCAAAGTGAAGATTTTCTTAAAGTATGATTTGCTTGTAAAGTTTTGTAATCAAGGGCATGATGCCTTGCTTGTAAAGTTTGTAATCAAAGGCATAATGCCTTGCTTGTAAAGTTTCGTAACCAAGGACATGATGTCTTGCTTGTAAAGTTTTGTAAAGTAAGAACTCGTCTCATAAGGTGTTCCGAGAAAGGAAATACTTTATCTTGAAAGAACTCGTCTCATAAGGTGTTCCGAGAAGGGAAACACTTTATTTTGAAAGGAGTGTCTCAAAGTAGAGCTTGTATAGTATTGCTTAGAAGTAAGATTTCAAAAGGCTTGCACGTGCCATATTTCAAAAAGTGTCATAGTTTCCTTATGTGATTATTCAAGCATCCTTATCTTGCCTATTTAATTAAATTGTCACATTGTCTTGACTTGTGAAACATGTTATTATTAATGTCTACTACTTGCTATTTTAGTATTTATACACGCTAAGTATCACATGCTCAGTCGAACAATTATCTTCGGCAGGTACTTTTGATATATGTATTCCGGAACCATAGGTCGAGGAGTATGTTGAATAACCGATAGGCGGTTGTCTTGAGGGTGATAGGGATCTTGACGTGTGGCCCTATCCGAGGTATTGAGAGATGAGAGAGAAAGTGAAATGTATTTTGGGAAATTTTTGGGGGTTACTTGTATATGTCTAAAGTCTTTAGTTTGTTCATTGGTAACTTGGAGTACAGTTGGTATATAAAAAAGAAAAATTTTGTTACGTTATTGCTAGTATATTTCGCAGGTTGGTTCATCATGATATTTTTAGTCTCGCATAAAGTTCCTCCTATCTCCTAGGGTGGATTTTGGGGTGCGACAATCATTCTAGGCTTTGAGCTTTCAATCAACCAAACTTTGAGGACTTTTACGTAAGTCTTAAAACACTTTCTCACTAAAATATAAAACAATTAAAACTTCTAAGAGAGTCTTCATTCTTCAACTTGATTTTGGGTCTTGATTTCATCTTTAAACATTTTCAGACTTCATCTTTATATCTTGGACGTTGATTGATCTTCAACATCTTCAATATGATCCAACTTGACTTGCTTGACTTAATGTTGAATTCCCTTCAAGTATGGTGTCATTTTCATGTTTTTTCATTAAATGATTTGCTAATGCTCTTAATAAACTGATTTACATTTAAACTCAATAAAAAGCATTAGTAACACAAATATCATTATATTATTGTGTTATCATCAAAATCAATAATATTACCTTAGGTTGAAAACCTAAAAAATAATACTTAGTGTACATAAAATTCAATTAACAACTTAATATCACTTGTACATATTCAATATCATAATTCATGGCGTATTACATAATCAGAGTGCGAAAACATGTGAGCATGTAATATCATATCATCGACTTGACTCGTGTACTTGTAAGACTCTTAAACTTATGAGATACATGTGCTTATGAGACTTTAAACTTACCAATGCATGATGTTCTACATGGGTAATCTTATGAGCAGCGTACCAATACATACAGTCCTACATAATCATGTCTTTACCAATACATGCAGTCTTACATGGCGTACCAATATGTGCAGTCCTACATGATCATGTTCTTATCAATACATGCAAGCCTACATAATCATGTCCTTACAAATACGTACAATCCTACATGCGTGTGCGTGACCATGTGAGACTTTTAACTTACCATACATGTAACCTTGTGCATGAGTGTTGTAATTAACATTCGAATCGGTCAATCTTTAAATTCCAATCTTCTGCCAGGAAACACCACTAAGGTTCATTACTTATTGCTTAGAGAATTCCCAACCTGGAAGACTTCCTCTTAGTTGATGGCCTACCCAAATATCGATCACCATACGGCATAATTAAGGCATAATTTATCATAACCATCATAAATATCACTTTATCATATTCTTAACATTTTTATACTAGAATTCACAAGTAGTAAACCCTAAAAATACTCTTTCATCATTGAATCAAATCCATCCCCACTTTAAATTTCCATAAAACATCTCCAACATGCATTCCCATTCGTCAACATATAGAAGAAGGATCATCATTCCTTTTGGAAAGAAAGATGAACATTTATTATCCCGAAAACCATATTCAAGCAAGAAAGTGCTAAATTTTTTGAACCAAGCTCGTGGTGCCTGCTTGAGGCCATATAACGCATTGTGGAGTTTGCACACATAATGAGGACAGATCGGATCAATGAATCCTTGAGGTTGAGTCATGTATGCCTTTTCGTGTAACTCTTCGTGAAGAAATGCATTTTTAACGTCAAATTTTCAAATCGTCCATCGACGAGCAACTACAACTGTGAGTATTGTACAAATGGTTGTAGGCTTTACAATAGGACTAAATGTCTCATCATAGTCAATTCCGGGTTGTTGTGTATATCCTTTTTGCAACGAGTCGTGCTTTGTAACGTTCAATGTTGCCATCGACATTTTGTTTCATGCAATAAATCCATTTGCAACCAATGACATTCATGGTTGACGAATAAGGGACTAACGACCAAGTTTGATTCTTGACTAAGGCATTGAATTCATCAACCATTGCTATACACCATTTTCCATCACTATTTGCTTTGGTGAAGCATGAGGGAGGGTCGGGAAAATTTGATAGACTTGCAAGGAGAGCAAGTGGCAATGGATGCGTTGTGGAAAGGAGACCTCTATACAATCGTGGCAATGTGCCATCTTTTTTTCTAGTGAGCATAGGATGAGTATTGAGAGAATCAGCAACGTCTGTGGCAACAGGTTTGGCTTGTTTGGGATATGCATCAAAAAATGGGTTGGACACAGCAAGCAAGGAATGACTAGATGCCAAATCTAGTGAAGGTAGTAATAAAGGACCCTGTTTGAGATCAAATACTAACCCAATAGATGGAGTTGAAATGGAGAGGTTGTTGTTGTTGGTACCCATTGGAGAAGCATAGCCCACCTGATCTACAACTGATAATGGCAGTGGTGAAGAGGTTGCAACAACAATCGACTTGGGGACAAGTGAAGATGTCGCGACCCAAAACCCACCCTAGGAGTTAAGTGAATCTTGGACGACTTGTCATGACCCACATGACATGCTTGGCAAACCATCGGAGCATATACGATAGAGGACAAAAAAGGAGCATAAACTAATCATGGCACAACTGAAGTCTAACCAAAACTCTACGTATATACATGATCCAAGTTTGTACAAAAGAAAAAACAAAAGAAAGTGCGGACATGCCCGCCAAAATACATGAATATAAATCTCTCAAGCTCACCCACAATCACTCAAAATCTACCACCTAATAGTAGTCCTCCACATGAGGCTCCTCAGCAGGGACCTCCTCGACGTACTCCTCTTCCTCCCATGGACCGGGAGCACAGATGTCAAAAGGAGCAGGCGCTCTACTAACACCTGCCAACATAAAAGTACGGCTAAACATGGAATACTTAGAGGGTACCAAATACTAACCAACAGTCATAGCATAATGACAACAGAGTAAAGTAGGAAGCAGTTCATATAATTAATAGGAAAGGTAAACAGTTTATAGTTCATGCTTTATCATATCGAAATCGGAAAAACTCTTGAAATCACCTTGTACTTGATTTAACTTGAAATACCCATTTCATGCGTGAAAATTTGTTATGTCTGTCATGCGTGTCATGTCATGCTTGCTTGCTAGGAATTTAATCATGCTCATGCAACTTGTAAAAATAAACTTGGGAGGGAGGGGAGACCCCTCTTTAAATGATATGCACTTGCGAGGGAGGGGAGACCCTACTTTCAATGATATGCACTTGTGAGAGAGGGCAGACCCCTCATTCAAGGATATGCACTTGTGAGGGAGGGGAGACCCCTCCTTAAATGAAATACACTTATTCTTGTCAAAAGTGAGGCAAAACATATCGTAAGATATGTCCTACCTCTAAAACCCTTATTCTTGAAAAACACCGGTAAACCATGTCATGCATGCCGTGCTCGTGAAATCGTGTACATACTTTAACTTGGAATTAAATATGACAATTTGGTATTCAACAATATGTAGTAACACATTAATTTTAACAAGTAATTATTCATATCGTTAGAGAAAGCAATTAATCACACTATCATAAATCCTAGTAATTTCCATATACTTTAAATCATGTCTTTCTTGGTTTATAATTCATTTTCTTCACCTTGGCATTTCATCAAACATATGGTGCGTACATTATGGTTAAAGCCTTTATCTTGATTTTCTAGATGTATCAATGCTCATGGCATACATGTGTGTTCATTATTGATACAATGTCCTTCCCATTTGGTTCATCACAACACATACACACGGCATCCATTGCCCTTACACATCCACAACCATCCATCTTTTATTGTTCTCCTAAGTTAGGGAAAACAAGAAAGAAGGTGAGAAAAGAGAGAATATGAACTAGAAGGGTAGCATAGGGTACCGACCTTGAAAAGATGAGGAAGAACCCTCCAAAGGTGCATGGAGTTACTGTCGAGCTCGAGGAAGGTACTCGTCGAGTGCTTGAGTCGTGTGCTTGACGAAATCCAAGCTTGATGATCTAGGGTTATCAAACCCTTGATTTCCCTCAAGTTGGAAACCTAGGTCAAAAGCCCCTTTTTCTCCTCTCTCACTCTCTCTCAAAATATCTAAGTGTGATAAATGAGGACCCAAGGCTCGTGCAAGCCCTTATAGGCAAGGGTGTAAAGCCCAAAAGATGAAAAAGCTCTTAATGAAATTCTGCAAAAGGCGAAAGATCGAGCGATCGGTGGTTATGACCGAGCAATCGGTCGTTTATCGAGCGACCGGTGGTTCTTACCAAGCAATCGGTCGCCTACCGAGTGATCGGTGTTATTGACCGAGCGATCGGTTGAAAACACCCTCTTTGGAAAAATTCTCCATATAAATTAGTTAACCAGTCAACCGATACCGATCGATCGGTTGTAAACCGATCGATCGCTACTCTGGACCGAGCGATCGGTGCTCTACAAACTTTGACACTGAGTCCTTTTTTTTTCACTCAATCCATTACTTGGACTTATCCCACTTCCATTCTAACCTCTTTTAAGTATAACTAGGACCTTTCTAAGGCTATGCATATTAATAATTATTTTATTTAGTTATTTATAGCATCCTAACAAAATTCTCAAAGGTTTCCAAATTTTCATTTCATGAAAAATGGAGATCACAAAGGCATAATGCCTTGGAACACATTTCAATACATATGCAAAAGTTCCCGGGCTCTACATCTTCCCCCCTTATAAAAATTTCGTCCCCGAAATTTGGACGATACTTGCATTACAAAACCAAAACAAAATTACAAGTCACATTCAAAACTCATTCAAACAACTTCGGGTACTTTGCTTTTTCTTTAGCCTCACACTCCCATGTAGCCTCTTCTCGACATGATGTTGCCATTGCACGAGAACCAACGGGATGGTCTTGTTGCAGAGGACTTGATCTCTCCGATCTAATATCTGGACTAGCTTTTCAACCAAAGTGAGGTCCTCTCGGATTTCCAACGGTTCCAAGTCTATGACATGCTAAGGATCCGCAATGTACTTCTAAAGCATAGACACATGGAAAACATTGTGAACCGTGGGCATGTGAGGTGGAAGAGCTACCCTGTAAGCAACTTCACCAACTCGCGTGATAATCTCAAACGGACCGACGTACCGAGGACTAAGCTTGCTTCACCTGCCAAATCTCATAATCCCCTTGCTTAGAGATACCTTCACAAAGACTCGATCATCAACCTGGAATTCCAAGTCCCTACGGCGGGTGTCAGCATAGCTCTTTTGACGATCTTGAGCGGCTTTCAACCGATTCCGGATGATCTTAACCTTATTCGTAGTTTGCTTAATCAACTCCAGACCTAACACTTTTCTCTTTCCTACCTCATCCTAGTAGAGAGGAGACCTGCAGCTTCGCCCATACAAGGCCTCAAATGGTGCCATTTGGATGCTCGCCTGGTAGCTATTATTATTGGCGAATTCAACCAAAGGCAAGTGCTCTTCCCAGCTACCCTTGAAATCCAACATACATGTCTGAAGCATGTCTTCGATGATTTGGTTCACCCTCTCAGTTTATCCATCCATTTGTGGATGAAAGGCGATGCTGCAATCAAGTCGGGAACCTATAGCGCTCTGAAAGCTCTTTCAGAATCTGGATGTAAATCTTGGATCCCGATCTGACACAATGTTGACTGGCACCCTGTAGAGCCCCGGACTTTTCATGCTTAATGTATGACACTTTCGTAGCCATTTTGCCTTTAAAGTAGTACAATTAATAAATAAGGAAGAAATTAGAAATTCCGAAACGTCAGAAACGTTCCTTTTCGAAATACGAACCCAATGCAAGGTGAATCGTTAAAATCCGACCAACGAGTCAAAAGATATGGCCAAAACATATGTGTTCTCAGGACTTTAGTCATGAGGCGGGGCACACGGGGTCGTGGACCACACACCAGAGCTTCATCTTCTTTTAGAGATGAGGATGAGCAGTGGGACCTCTCCCAGGTCTTAGGCTCTATTGCTGAGACACTCGCCATACTGGCGGCTTGGCAGACTATACCTTCTTCGGCAGCACCTACTCCACCGCCCGCGGCTCCAGTACATCGTACAGCTGGGGTTGAGGCATTCAGGAGATTGAGGCCTTCACCATTCCATGGGAGTGTGGACCCTCTTGCTGCGGAGGCGTGGATCCTCCAAATGGAGAAGATCTTTGCGGTCCTCTCGCCTACAGAGGAGGATAGAGTAGCATGGGCAGTTTTCATGCTAGAGGGGGAGGCACATCATTGGTAGTTGTCCGCCTTGAGGACGCGAGATTTGACCATGCAGGGTCAACCTTGGACTTGGGAGGAGTTCAATGATACTTTTTATAAGAAGTACTTTCCTGTTGGAGCACAGGAAAAGAAAGAAAGAGAGTTCATCAACTTAGAGTAAGGTTCGATGACTGTGGCCGCTTATGAGGCTAAGTTCTCGGAGCTATCACGCTTCGCGACTCACATGGTTGCTACCGAGGCAATGAAAGCGAGAAGATTTGAGCAAGGGCTCAAAGATGTTATCATGGAGAAGGTTTCAGTTTTCAGACATGCTACCTACCCTGAGGTAGTGGACAAGACCTTATTGGTCGAGGCCAATTCAGAGACAGTGTCCAAGAAGAGGGAATTGGCGAGAGGCCAACCTAGTAGTTCGGCACCTCCAGAGAGGCGGGCTCGTACCGGCCCTTATCAGTACACGTGGCCAGCACCACCGATGAGGCTATCTTATGCGCCTCCAGTTCCACGGCAGTATGTGCCTTAGGCACCGCGACCTCAGGCTCTTCCAGCTCCATGGCCAGTAGCACCTTAGACGGTGAGGGATGCTCCACCTCCGGCCCCTCTGACCTATACACACGAGGTCTGCACTTCGTGCGGCCGAAGGCACCCGGCAGGAGATTGCCGAAGGGCATTGAGGGGATGTTTTCATTGTGGTCGCCAGGGTCATGTGATCAGGGATTGCCCCAGTCGGCATTTACCAGGCCAGTCTCAGGGGATTAGGCCCCCAGCACGCCCAGCAGGATCATACCAGGCATCATCCCAGACTATCCGGTCTACACCTCCGCCTCGTCAGGCAAATCAGGGGTGAGTTTTTGCCTTGACAGAGGGTGATGCACTTGCATCTGATGTGGTGGAAGGTACGCGTTTAGAGTTATTCTTTTATCCGCGATTGTCATGTTATGCTTTAATCCTTGTGTACGTATGTGGCGTGCTATATATCTATCTACCTATATACATATGATGTGATGCATGGATTGACGTAACTAGTTGAAATTTCAGGAACCCTACTAGTCAACGAATATTTGGCTAGAGTGTTGATTGATACCGGGTCTACTCATTCGTTTGTCTCGTCGAGTTTTTCAGAAGGCTTTTCTATAGAGCCTAGTCAGCTAGAACCGGAGTTAGCCATTTCGACTCCTCTCGGCAAAACAGTGTTGACAAACAAAGTGTGTCGAAATAGTGTGGTTCTAGTGGGAAGCCACGAGTTGACGGTTGACCTAATAGTTCTTGGATTCCAAGACTTTGACGTGATATTGGGAATGGATTGGTTAGCAGCACATCACGGGCATGTAGCTTGCTTTGAGAAAATGGTACTCTTCAACCCAGTAGAAGGAAAATCATTCCACTTTTGCGGGTTGAAAAGTAGAGATATTGCTCGTTTTGCGACGTTGAGCTTAGCTAACCCCGAGGTAAAGGACTCATCGACTATTCCGGTTGTGAGTGAATTCCTGGATGTATTTCCAGAGGAGTTGCTAGGATTGCCTACAGACAGGGAGATTGAGTTTGTGATCGAGCTTGCACCAGGCACAGCTCCTATTTTCAGGGCTCCATATAGAATGGCCCCTATTGAACTCAAGGAGTTGAAGACTCAGTTGGAGGAATTACAAGGCCTTGGTTTCATACGACCAAGTGTCTCACCGTGGGGTGCCCCGGTGTTGTTTATTAAGAAGAAAGATGGCTCGATGCGGATGTGCGTCGATTATCGGCAATTGAACAAAGTCACTATAAAGAATAGGTATCCATTGCCTAGAATTGATGACTTGTTCGATCAGTTGAAAGGAGCGAGATTTTTTTCAAAGATAGATCTTCGATCGGGCTATCACCAGTTGAAGATTAAGGCGGAAGATATTCCCAAAACTGCTTTCCGGACTCGATACGGACACTATGAGTTCTTGGTGATGCCTTTTGGTCTCACGAACGCGCCGGCAGCCTTTATGGATTTGATGAACCGGGTGTTCCAGCCATGTCTTGATCGATGTGTGATCGTGTTTATCGATGACATCTTGATATATTCCCAGACACGGAAAGATCACATGCGAGACCTTCGTCTTGCTTTGGGAATGAGAGAGCACAAGCTATACGCCAAACTTAGCAAGTGTGAGTTTTGGTTGGAAGATGTGGCATTCCTAGGCCACATTGTATCTGCGGAAGGCATATCGGTGGATCCGAAGAAGATAGAGGCAGTCATGAGTTGGGTGAGGCCCAAGAGTGTCACAGAGATACGCAGCTTTCTTGGGTTGGCAAGCTACTACAGGAGATTCGTAGAGGGTTTCTCCAGCCTTGCAGCACCGCTCACTTACCTGACAAGAAAGAACGCCAAATTTGTATGGAGTGATAAGTGCAAGATCAGTTTCACGGAACTGAAGAAGAGGCTTACTACAGCCCCAATCCTTACTGTGCCATCTAGACCTTATGGGTATGAGGTGTATAGTGATGCCTCGCACGTTGGACTTGGGTGTGTACTCATGCAGCACAAGAAAATCATTGCCTATGCATCAAGGCAATTGAAGGAGCATGAGAAGAATTATCCCACGCACGACTTGGAGCTTGCAGCGGTCGTGTTTGTCCTTAAGATTTGGCATCATTACCTTTATGGGGTGGAGTTCTATGTGTTCACGGATCACAAGAGTCTCAAGTATCTCTTTTCCCAAAAGGAGCTGAATCTAAGGCAACGGCGTTGGATGAAATTTTTGAAAGACTATGATTGTACCATCTAATACCACCCGGGTAAAGCAAATATAGTGTCTGATGCTTTGAGTAGAAGACCTCCGGGGTTATTAGCACACATGTTGGTGCAGGAATGGAAGCTACTTGAAGATTTGGCAAATCTGGACATCAGTGTGAATGACTCTGTCCGTAGTCATATCTTGGCAAATGCCACGGTTCGGCCATACATTATAGATTTGATCCAAGAATATCAAGCCACGGATGCTGAATTATTGGCTTATCAGGACAAGGAAGTTACCAAGGGTAGTGAGGACTTCTCTCTCACTAGCCGAGGTGTTATCACGTTCAAGGGAAGGCTGTGTGTCCCAGCCAATGCAGATCTTCGGAGGGAGATTATGGATGAAGCCCACCGGGTAAAGTACACGGTGCATCCAGGGGGTACCAAGATGTACCGGAACCTCAAGAGTCACTTTTGGTGGCGGAATATGAAGAGGGATGTTGCGGAGTATGTGGCACGGTGTTTGGTGTGCCAGCAGGTGAAAGCAGAACACATGCGACCCGCCGGTCTATTGCAGTCTCTTCCTATTCCCGAGTGGAAATGGGAGAACTTATCCATGGATTTCATAGTTGGCTTGCCAAAGACGGCAAGGGGCTCAGACGCGATATGGGTAGTAGTGGATCGTTTGACAAAGTCCGCTCATTTCCTACCCTACCGAACTACTTTCAACTCTAGCCAGTTGGCCGCACTATATATCAAGGAAGTTGTTAGGCTACACGGGGTGCCGGTTAGTATTGTCTCAGATCGGGATCCGAGATTCACATCAAGATTCTGGAAGAGTTTTCAGGAAGCTATGGGTTCCCGACTTGATTTCAGCACTGCTTTTCATCCACAGACGAATGGACAAACCGAGAGGGTGAACCAAGTAATAGAAGACATGTTTCGGGCTTATATGCTGGATTTCAAAGGCAGTTGGGAAGAACACTTGCCTTTGGTTGAATTCGCCTATAACAATAGCTATCAGGCGAGCATCCAAATGGCTCCATTTGAGGCTTTGTATGGGCGAAGTTGCAGGTCTCCTCTCTACTGAGATGAGGTAGGAGAAAGAAAAGTACTTGGTCTAGAGTTGATCGAGCAAACTGCAAGTATAGTTAAGATTATTCGGGATCGGTTGAAAGCCGCTCAAGATCGTTAAAAGTGCTATGCGGACACTCGCCGTAGGGACTTGGAATTCCAGGTTGGGGATCAAGTCTTTGTGAAGGTATCTCCTAGCAAGAGGATTATGAGATTTGGCAGGCGAGGCAAGCTTAGTCCTCGATATGTTGGCCCGTTCGAGATCATTACGTGTGTTGGTGAGGTTGCTTACAGGGTAGCTCTTCCACCTCACATGGCCGCGGTTCACAACGTTTTCCATGTGTCTATGCTTCGGAAGTACATTGCGGATCCTTCACATGTCATAGACTTGGAACCGTTGGAAATTCGAGAGGATCTCACGTTAGTTGAAAGGCCGGTTCATATATTGGATCGGAGAGATCAAGTCCTTCGTAACAAAACGATTCAATTAGTTCTCGTGCAGTGGCAACATCATGCTCGAGAAGAGGCTACATAGGAACAAGAGGCCGAAGTCAAAGCGAAGTACCCAGAATTGTTTGAATGAGTTTTGTATAGGTTTTGTATATCACTTGTAATTTTGTCTTGGTTTGTAATGCAAGTATCGTCTAAATTTCGAGGACGAAATTTTTGTAAGGGGGGGAGGATGTAGAGCCCCGGACTTTTCATGCTTAATGCATGACACTTTCGTAGCCATTTTACCTTTAAAGTAGTACAATTAATAAATAAGGAAGAAATTAGAAATTCTGAAATGTCAGAAATGTTCCTTTTCGAAGTACGAACCCAACGCAAGGTGAATCGTCAAAATCCGACGAACGAGTCAAAAGATATGGCCAAAACAGTTTGGACCTGCAGAGCACCGATCGCTCGGTCCATGGAGCGATCGATCGGTCCAAAACCGATCGATCGGAGGCTCTCGACTGGTCAAGATTTTTGTATGGGGAAATTTTCCAAAGAGTTGATTTTTGGTCGAGAGCTCGGTCAACACACCGATCGCTCGGTAGGCAACCGATCGATCGGTCATAACCACCGATCGCTCGGTCTTCGTGTTTTTGCAAAATTTCATTAAGGGCGTTTTTGTCTTTTGGGCATTAAACCCTTTCCTATTTAGGATTGCCCGAGCCTTTAGGGCTCATTTATCACACTTAGAAGATATTAGAGAGGAAGAGAGAAGAGAAGGGTTTTCCTAACCTAGGGTTTCCATTTGGGGAAGAAATCAAAAGGGGTGAAGACTTAGATCAACCTCAAGCCCATTTTCTTCAAGATTCAAGCTCAAGAACTCGTGGAGCTCGTGTTCCAAGCTAGGGCAGCGCCTCACGAACGTTTTTGGAAGAGTTTTCTTCCTCATTGATCAAGGTCGGTACTTCTTGCTACCCTCCTAGTTATAGCTTTTCTTTCTTCCCTTATTCTTGTATTCTTTGTTTTCTTCCATCTATAAATGGATGATGAGTTGAAATGGTGAATGGTATGAATGGAGAGGGGTGTTGGCGATTGGATGCCGTGTGAAATGATGTGATGAATGAAATGGGGAGGGCATTGTATCCATAATGAACAAACATGTATGATGTGAGCATAACCGACCTAGAAAAGCATGATTTAGGTTGAAATAAATAATGGACACACCTATGTTTGATGAAATGCCAAGGTGAACAAAACGAAGGATAAATTAAGAAAATGCATGCTTAATTACTTATGAACTTGTTAGGGCTTATGATAGTGTGAGTTCTTGTTTTCTTTAAAATGTCATAAATGCTTATTGTTTAATTTGCAACATGCTATATATTGTGAAATCCCCAAATGTCATCTTTAAATTCCAACGCAAGTATGCACACGAATCCACGAGCACGGCATGCATGATATGAATTTACCGAGGCTTTCAAGAACGAGGTTGAGAGGTGGGACATATCCTAAGATATGTTTCACCTCACTTTTCACAAGAAAACAAGAACAAACATTCCACGAGGGGCCTCCCCTCACTCACAAGTGCATCGCATAAAGAAGGGCCTCCCTTCCCTCGCAAGTACATACATATCATGAAGAAGGGTCTCCCTTCCCTCTCAAGTGCATTGCATAAAGAAGGGTCTCCCTTCCCTCTCAAGGCATCTCACAAGCGCATCTCATAAGTACATCTTACAAGTGTATCTCACGAGTTACATGATCACAAGCAAGCACGCATGACATGCATGACATGACACAATATACAAGAATCAAGCAAGATAGACAAGACGAGTTTTCAAGTACAAAAATGGTACTTTAAGTCAAGTCAAGTGCATGGTGTTTTCAAGGGTTTTATCGGCTTTTACGAAATGCAAGCATGAATATAAATTGCTTTACTTCCTTGTATGACATGAATTGTTCCCGTTTTTCATATATGAATTGCTCCTGATTTATGTATTGCCATTTTTATACTATGACTATTGGTTAGTATTTGGTACTCGTTGAGTATTTCATGCTCAGCCGTACTTCTTATGTCGGCAGGTGATAGCGGAGCGGCTGCTCCTTTTGATGTCTGTGCTCCCGGCCCATGGGTGGAGGAGGAGTACGTCGAGGAACCTTTGGAGGAACCTCCGGTAGAGGGCTACTATTCGGTAGTGATTGTAGATTCTAAGTGATAGAGCTGTGGGTGAGTTGAGAGATGTATATCCATGTATTTTGGCGGGCTTATCCGCACTTTCTTTTGGACTTCTTTTGTGTAACTTGGATCACATATGTATATACATAGAGGTTTGGTTAAGTCTTCCACTGTGCTATGTTTAAGTATGTTTCCGCTGTTTATATCCTCTTTGTATATGCTCTATGGGTTTTTGCAGGATGGTTTGTCTAGCAAGCCATGTAAGTCATGATTAGTCGTCCAAAGTTCACTCTAACTCCTAGGGTGGGTTTTGGGTCGCGACACACCCTGTGCAAACGAACCACTTCCTTAATATACAATGCAATTAATTGGCTCGAATTGAATGTAGTCTGATACGGTAAGAAATGGGAACTACAACCCATATAGCATAGGTGTTTCTTGTCGTGTATGGCAAGCCAAAAATGAAGTCCATGGAGATGTGCTCCCATTTCCACTCGGGAATAGGGAGAGACTGTAACAGACCCGTCGATCTCAAGTGCTCTGCCTTCACCTGTTGGCACACCAAGCACCGGGATACATACTCTGCAACATCCATCTTCATATTCTGCCACCAAAAGTGTCCCTTAAGGTTCCGGTACATCTTTGTACCCCCAAGATGCATTGTGTACTTTGAACGGTGGGCTTCATTCATAATCTCTCTCCTAAGATTCGCATTAGCCGGAACACATAGTCTTCCCTTGAACGTAATAGCACCCCAGCTGGTGAGAGAGAAGTCCTTACTACCCTTGGCAACTTCCTTGTCCCAGAAAGCCAACAAGTTAGCATCCGTGGCCTGAAACTCTTTGATCAGATCTATAATGTATGGTCTAACTGTGATATTTGCCAAGACAGGGCTGCGGATGAAATCATTTACATTGATGTCCAGATTTGCCATATTTTCCAATAGTTTCCATTCCCGCACCAACATGTGGGCCAACAAACCCGGAGGTCTTCTACTCAAAGCGTCCGCCACTACATTTGCTTTGCCCGAGTGGTATTAGATGGTGTATTCGTAGTCTGTCAAAAATTTCATCCAACGCCGTTGCCATAAATTTAGCTCCTTTTGGGAAAAGAGGTACTTGACTCTTTTGTGGTCCGTGAACACATAGAACTCTTCCCCGTAAAGGTAATGGCACCAAATCTTGAGTACAAACACGACCGCAGCAAGCTCCAAGTCGTGCGTGGGGTAATTCTTTTCGTGCTCCTTCAATTGCTCGAAGCATAGGCAATGACCTTGTGTTGCACGAGAATGCACCCAAGCCCGACGTACGAGGCATCTTTATACACCTCATACCCACCACGTCCGGATGGAACCGTAAGGACGGGGCCCATGGTAAGCCGCTTCTTCAGTTCCGTGAAACTGATCTCGCACTTATCGCTCCATACAAACTTTGCATTTTTCCTTGTCAGATAAGTGAGCGGTGCTGCAAGAGTGGAAGACCCATCTACGAATCTCCTGTAATAGCCTGCTAACCCAAGAAAACTGTGGATGTGCGTGACACTCTTGGGCCTCCCCAACTCATGACTACCTCTATCTTCTTCAGATCCACTGAGATGCCTTCCGCAGATACAACGTGGCCTAGAAATGCCACTTCTTCCAACCAAAATTCACACTTGCCTAGTTTGGCATACAACTTGTACTCTCTCAGCATTTCCAAAGTAAGGCGAAGGTCTCGCATGTGATCTTCCCGTGTCTGGGAATATATCAGGATGTCATCGACAAAAACTATCATGCATCGATCCAGGTATGGTCAGAATACCCGGTCAATCAAATTCATAAAAGCTGTCGGCGTATTTGTGAGACTAAAAGGCATCACCGAGTTCTGAAAGCAGTCTTGGGAACATCTTCAGCTTTGATCTTCAACTGGTGGTAACCCGACCGAAGATCGATCTTAGAGAAAAATCTCGCTCCCTTTAACTGATCGAACAGGTCATCAATCCTAGGCAATGGATACCTATTCTTTATAGTGACCTTGTTCAACTGCCGATAATCGATGCACATCCGCATCGAGCCATCCTTCTTCTTAACAAAAAAAACTGGGGCACCCCTCAGTGAGACACTTGGTCGAATGAAACCAAGGTCTTGCATCTCCTCCAGTTGAGTCTTCAACTCCTTGAGTTCAATCGGGGCCATCCTATACGAAGCCCGGAAGATAGGAGTTATACTTGTTGCAAGCTCGATCACAAACTCAATCTCCCTGCCTGGAGGCAATCCTGGCAACTCCTCTGGAAATAATTCCAAGAATTCATTCACGATCGGAATAATTGAAGAGTCCTTAGCCTTGGGGTTTGCTACTCTCAACGTCGTAAAGCGGGCAATATCTTTACTTCTCAACCCCCAAAAATGGAATGACTTCCCTTCCACCGGCCTGAAGAGTACCATCTTTTCAAAGCACGCCACATGTCTGTGGTGCGCTGCTAACCAATCCATTCCCAAGATGACATCGAAATCCTGGAAATCAAAGACGATGAGTTCAGCTGCCAATTCGTGGCTTCCCACTTGTACTGTACTACCTCTGAAAATGTTATCTGCTACTATCATCTTGTCGAGAGGATTCGAAATGAATAACTCCGGTTCCAGTTGACCAGGCTCCATAGAAAAGCCTTGGGAAAAACTCGGTAAGACAAATGAATGAGTAGACCCGGTGTCGATCAATACTCTAGCCAAACATTCATTGACTAATAAAGTTTCTTAAATTTTAACTAGCTAAGTCAATTCATGCATCAACATCGTAAGTATAGATATATAGATATATAACATGACATATACGTACACAGAGAATAAGGCATAATACGACAATCATGTATAATCGAATAACTCTAAATGCGTACCTTGCACTACATTGTCAGATGCAAGTGCATCACCCTCTGTCAAGTTAAATTCTGCCCTTGATTCGCCTGGTGAGGCAGAGATGTAGACCGTGTAGGATGAGAGGACGCCTGGTATGATCCTGTTGGGCATATTGCGGGCCTAATCCCCTGTGACTGGACTGACAAATGTTGACTAGGGCAATCCCTGATCACATGACCCTGGTGACCACAGTGAAAACATCCACCCGATGCCCTCCGGCAATCTCTTTCAGCCGCAAGATGTGCAAACCTCATATGTATAGTTCGGAGGGGCCGGAGGTGGAGCATACCTTGTTGCCTGAGGTACAACAGGCCATAGGTCCAGAAGAGGCTGAGGTCATGGTGCCTGTGGCATGTACGACCATGGAGCTAGAGGCGCATAAAATGGCCTCGGTGGTGGTGCTGGCCAAGTGTACTGATAAGGACTTGTCTGGGCCTGCCTCTCTGGAGGTGCTGAACTACTAGGTTGGCCTTTTGCCAAATCTCTCTTCTTAGATACGACATCTGAATTGGTCTCAATCAATAAGGCCTTGTCCACCACGTCAGGGTAGGTGGTGTGCCTAAAGGCCGAAACTCTCTCCATGATGACGTCTTTGAGCCTTTGCCCAAACCTTCTCGCCTTCATCGCCTCCGTAGCGATCATGTGGCGCGAAGCGTGTTAGCTCCGAGAACTTGGCCTCATATGCGACCACAATCATCAAATCCTACTCGAGGTTGATGAACACCTTCTCCTTCTTTTTCTGAGCTCCCACCGGGAAGTACTTCTTGTAGAAGGCATCTTTAAACTCCTCCCAAGTCGATGGTTGACCTTGCTTGGTCAAATCTCGAGTCCTCAAGGCGGAAAACCACTAATGGTGGGCCTAGCCCTCTAGCATGAAAACAGCCCATGTCACTTTATCTTCCTCAGTGGGCGAGAGGACTGTGAAGATCTTTTCCAACTGGAGGATCCAAGCCTTTGCAGCAAGAGGGTCCACACTCTCATGGAATGATGGAGGCCTCAGTCTCTGGAATGCCTCAACCCCAGCTGTGTGATGTACTGGAGCTGCAGGAGGTGGAATAGGTGCCGCCGATGACGTAGTAGTTTGCCGAGCCACCAATATGGCTAGTGTCTCAGCAATAGAGCCTAAGACCTGAGAGAGGTCTGGCTGCTCATCCTCATCTCGAGAAGAAGAGGAAGCTCTAGTGTGTGGCCCACGACCCCGTGTGCCCCGCCTCATGACTAAAGTCCTGAGAACAATAGCACCACATAAGTCTAACTTTGAACCATAATTTATTGCAATTCCATTTCATAATAATTCTAGTAGTACTATTGATATAATACTATTATACATCGCATCATACCCATCAGTGTATACATAATAGACTTAGTGCTCTAGTATTTCTAAGACCCGTCCTTGGTTGGAACAACCATTTAGACTAAGACTAAAGTTTAGTCTTACACTTGGAACATGACTCACTTCCGACTTACTTCCTTCCTAACTTGCTTCTTTACATATGTTTCTGTCAAGTCGTGGTACCAAGTTCTAAGTGACTCTAAAGACCTAAAGCCTAAGCTCTGATACCACCTCTGTCGCGACCCAAAACCCACCCTAAGAGTTAGAGTGAATCTTGGACGACTTGTCATGACCCATATGACATGCTTGGCAAACCATCCTGCAAAACACACGGAGCATATACAATAGAGGACAAAAAGCAGAAACATAAACTAATCATGGCACAGCAGAAGTCTAACTAAAACTCTACGTATATACATGATCCAAGTTTGTACAAAAGGAAAAACAAAAGAAAGTGCGGACATGCCCGCCAAAATACATGAATATAAATCTCTCAATCTCATCCACAATCACTCAGAATCTACCACCTAATAGTAGTCCTCCACATGAGGCTCCTCAGCGGGGACCTCCTCGACGTACTCATCTTCCTCTCATGGACCGGGAGCACAGATGTCAAAAGGATCAGGCTCTCCACTAACACCTACCGACATAAAAGTACGGCTGAGCATGGAATACTCAACGGGTACCAAATACTAACAAACAATCATAGCATAATGACAATAGAGTATAGCAGGAAGCAGTTCATATAATTAACAGGAAAGGTAAACAGTTTATAGTTCATGTTTGTATCATATCGAGATCGGAAAAACTCTTGAAATCACATTGTACCTGACTTAACTTGAAATACTCATTTCATACGTGAAAACTTGTCATGTCTATCTTGCTTGTCTGTAATGCGTGTCTAGTCATGCGTGTCATGTCATGCTTGCTTGCTAGGAATTTAATCATGCTCATACAACTTGTAAGATAAACTTGGGAGGGAGGGGAGACCCCTCTTTCAATGATATGCACTTGTGAGGGAGGGGAGACCCCTCCTTCAATGATATGCACTTGTCAGGGAGGGGAGACCCCTCCTTAAATGAAATACACTTATTCTTGTCAAAAGCGAAGCAAAACATATCGTAAGATATGGCCTACCTCTAAAACCCTTATTCTTGAAAAACACCGGCAAACCATGTCATGCATGCCGTGCTCGTGAAATCGTGTACATACTTTAACTTTGAATTAAATATGACAATTTGGGATTCAACAATATATAGTACCACATTAATTTCTACAAGTAATTATTCATGCCATTAGAGAAATCAATTAATCACACTATCATAAACCCTAGCAATTTTCATATACTTTAAATCATGCCTTTCTTGGTTTACAATTCATTTTTTCACCTTGGCATTTCATCAAACATATGGTGCGTACATTATGGTTAAAGCCTATATCTTGATTTCTAGATGTATTAATGCTCATGGCATACATGTGTATTCATTATTGATACAATGCCCTTTCCATTTGGTTCATCACAACACATACACACAGCATCCATCGCCCTTACACATCCACAACCATCCATCTCTTATTGTTCTCATAAGTTAGGGAAAACAAGGAAAAAGGTGAGAAAAGAGAGAATATGAACTAGGAGGGTAGCATAGGGTACCGACCTTGAAAAGATGAGGAAGAACCCTCCAAACGTGCGTGGAGTTGCTGTCGAGCTCGGGGAAGGTGCTCCTTGAGTGCTTGAGCCATGTGCTTGAAGAAATCCAAACTTGATGATCTAGGGTTATCAAACACTTGATTTCCCTCAAGTTGGAAACCTAGGTCAAAAGCCCATTTTTCTCCTCTCTCACTCTCTCTCAAAATACTCTAAGTGTGATGAATGAGGACCCAAGGCTCGTGCAAGCTCTTATAGGCAAGAGTATAACGCCCAAAAGATGAAAAAGCCCTTAATGAAATTCTGCAAAAACACGAAAGATCGAGTGATCGGTGGTTATGACCGAGCGATCGGTCGCTTACCGAGCGACCGGTGTTATTGACCCAACGATCGGTTGAAAACACCCTCTTTGGAAAAATTCTCCATACAAATTAGTTAACCAGTCGACCGATACCAATCGATCAGTTGTGGACCGATCGATCGCTACTCTGGACTGAGCGATCGGTGCTCTACAAACTTTGACACTGAGTCCATTTGTTTTCACTTAATCCACTACTTGGACTTATCTCACTTCCATTCTAACCTCTTCTAAGCATGACTAGGACCTTTCTAAGGCTATTATATATTAATAATTATTTTATTTAGTTATTTATAGCCTCCTGACAAAATTCTCAAAGGTTTCCAAACTTTCATTTCATGAAAAATTGAGATCACAAAGGCATAGTGCCTTGGCATGCATTCCAATACATATGCAAAAGTTTCGGGGCTCTACAGAAGAAGTTGGTCGACACAAAGGCCCAACCATACCATGCAAAGAGACTGTAGGATTCCCAGATAGATTTGTAAGAGGGGCTGGCCTGCACAAAACACCAAAAAGAAAAGAGCTTTCATCAAAAATAACATGCTGAGATAGATAGACATGGCCGGTAGTAGGATCCAAACATCGATACCCCTTATGAGAGCTGCTATAACCAATGAAGATGTACTGGACATATTTTAGGCTGAGCTTATCATCACGGTAGGGACCCAAGAATGGATAGCAGGCACACCCAAAAGTGCGGAGAAACTGATTATCTGGAACCTTGTTATATAGAACTTCAAGTGGGGATTTGGCTTGCAGAACAACAGTGGGTAACCTATTAATAAGATGCATGGCTGTTGATGTAGAGCCCCGGACTTTGTCACATTTAATGCATGACACTTTCGTTGCCATTTTGCCTTTAAAGAGGTATAATTAATAAATAAGGAAGAAATTAGAAATTCCGAAACGTCAGAAATGTTCGTTTTCGAAGTACGAACCCAACGCAAGTTGAATCGTCAAAATCGGACTAACGAGTCAAAAGTTATGGCCAAAACAGTTTGGACCTACAGACCACCGATCGGTCGGTCCATGGAGCGATCGATCGGTCCAAAACCGATCGCTCGGTTATGAAACCGATCAATCGGTAGGCAACCGATCGATCGGTCATTAACACCGATCGCTCGGTACTCGCGTTTTTGCAGAAATTTCAGTAAGGGTATTATGATCTTTTGGTCGGTTTACTCTTACCTTAAGACTCTTGCCCGAGCTTTTAGGGCATCATTCGACACTTAGAGAGATTGGGAGATAAGAAGAGAGGAGAGGGCGATTCCTAAACCTAGGGTTTCCATTTTGGAGAGAAATCAAGGGGTTTGTGAACCCACACTCAACTCAAGCCCATTTTTCTTCAAGATCAAGGCACAAGCTCGTGAGGAGCATCTCCTCAAGCTAGGGCAGTAACTCACGGTCGTTTTTGGAAGGGGATTTCTTCCTCACTTGATCAAGGTCGGTACTTCTTGCTACCCTCCTAGTTATAGTTCATCTTTTCCCTTTATTTCTCTTTATTTTCCTTTATTTACACATGTGCTATGAGATGGATGGTTGTGAATGGTGAATGGAGATGGAATGGGCGATTGGATGCCAATGGTTGTGTTGTGATGATTAAAATGGGGAGGGCATTGTTCCAATAATGAACATACATGCATGATTTGAGTAAAACTCATCTAGAAAAGCATGTTGTAGGGTAAATCAATAATGAACACACCATGTTTGATGAAATGCCAAGATGAATGAAATGAATAATAAATAAAGAAATTGCATGCTTAAACATTCATGGAAATTGCTAGGGTTATGGTAGTGTGTTTTCGCGCTTTCCCTAAATTGTTTAATTTATTACTTGTATATATGGTGATGTGCAATGTATTGTGAATTCCCCAAAATGTCATATTTAATTTCCATTGCAAGTGTGTACACGATTACACGAGCACGGCATGAAACGACATGATTTACCGATGTTTTTAAGGACGAGATGTAGAGGTGGGGCATATCCTACGATATGTTTCACTCCACTTTTGTCAAGGACAAGATGATCATGCATCGCATAGGGAAGGGTCTCCTATCCCATCGCATTACACGCATGGCATGGCATCGCATTACACGCATGGCATAGCATCGCATGACACGCATAGCATAGCATTTCATGACACTCATGGCATGACATGACACGCATGGATGCTAGTTGCGACGGACTATGAACGGCAACTAGGCATACCCATCTGCATATAGGGTACTAGTTGCGACAGACTATGAATGGCAACTAGGCATATCATTCCGCATGGATGCTAGTTGCGACGGGCTATGAACGGCAACTAATCATACACATTCTGCATGGATGCTAGTTGCGACGGGCTATGAACGGCAACTAGGCATGTCATTCCGCATATAGGATACTAGTTGCGACGGACTATGAACGGCAGCTAGGCATGTGAACATGTTTAAATTCCGAATAATCAAGCATGATACACGCATGACACGCATAGCATGGCATGGCACGCATGATACAAGCATGACAAGCATGACACGGTAAATAAGTTCCCAATTACGCGAAGGGTATTTTAAGTCAAGTCAAGTGCATGGTGTTTTTCAAGGATTTTATCGGCTTTTCATGAACTGCAAGCATGATTATGAATTTCCTTATTTCTTTGTATGATATTAACTATTCCTGATTCATATATATCTATATTGTTTCCTGGGTATGCATTGCTATCTCTTGCTATAACTGTTGGTTAGTATTTAGTACCCGCTGAGTATTCCATGCTCAGCCGTACTTCTTATGTCGGCAGGTTCTAAGGGAGCTGCTGCTCCATTTGATGTTTGTGCTCCTGGTCCATGGGTGGAGGAGGAGTACGTCGAGGAGCCTTTGGAGGAACCTCCCGTAGAGGGTTATCAGTAGGTGGTGTTAGATTCTGAGTGGATTAGCTGTGGGTGAGCATGAGTGATTATATCCATGTATTTTGGCGGGCATGTCCGCACTTTCTTTGTTTTGATTTCTTGTATTAAAACTTGGACCATGTGTATATACTTAGAGGTTTGTTAGTCTTCCGCTGTGTCTTATAGTTATGCTTCCGCTGTTATCCTCTATTGTATATGCTCTGTGGGTGTTTTGCAGGTGGTTTGTCAAGCAAGCCATGTAAGTCATGATTTAGTCGTCCACGATTCACTCTAACTCCTAGGGTGGGTTTTGGGTCGCGACAGTTGATATAGCCTCTAGCCAAAATGATTTCAGCAAACTATCTTGAATAAGGAGAGCATTACTTGTCTCAATAAGATGCCGATGTTTACGCTCGGCTATCCCGTTCTGTTCGTGTGTGTAAGGGCAAGAAAATTGATGTTGAATGCCATTGTCATGAGTATAAGATGCGAAAGCAGAACTTGTATACTCGCCTCCTCCATCACTCTGAAAGTACTTAAATTTTGAGAAGAGAATGCTTCAGTCATTGTGCGAAAATGAATGATACAAGCAAGACTCTCAGTTTTCTTAGTCATTGGATAAATCCAACTAAATCGATTAAAGTCATCAACAAAAAGTATATAGTAGTGAAAACCAGAATGACTTGATGGCATTCAAGGGAATACACTTATTTGAAATTAATTGGATGATGACTACAGTAGAGGGATGACCAAGTTGCTTGTGCCAGATCTGAGCTGATGCCTTATTGCTGAAAAGAACTACTTTCTGATGTAGAACGCTTCTCCGAATCGGATACAAATCTCCATCAACTGGTCCTTCAAGAAGCATTTTTCCCGTTTGCAGATCCTTTATACGAAATCCCCAGGGATAGAAGATAAATACAGAGTTATTATCCCTTGTAAAATGTGAAATTGATAGTAGATTTTTGCTTATTTGAGAGACTAAAAGGAGACATTGTGTAGATGAAATGTAGAATCAGAGGAGTGCAAAAGAGCATTACCAACATGGGAGATGGAAGCAGTAGAGTCATTACCAACTACAACAAAATCAATGCCATTGTATGTCGAGGATTGTAGGAGGTTAGATGGGTCATTTGTCATGTGGTTCGTTGCTCCTGTGTCTGTGTCTGGGTACCAGTTTGGATCGTATTGTTATTGAATAGGTATGGCAGCAAAGGATTCCTCTTGAAAAGCATTCATAAATCGATGACAACATTGTAGTGCAGCGTGTCCAGGTTTATCACAAATTTGACAAATAGATTGAGAGTTGGCGATGGATGAGCATTAAAGTTGCGGTTGGTATTCTGAAACCGACCACGATTGCCATTAAAACACCCGCCATTGTTGTTATTTTGAGATCGAGGTCCTCCATTATTGTCCACGGCCCCTGTATCCATGCCCATGCTGTTGACCACTATTTGAGAGAAGAGCAGTAGGTTGAGAATCAATGCTAGATAGAGGTGGGTGAAGATGAGTTAAGCATTGCTCATGATGTAGTAGCCATGACCATAACTCCACAAAGGATATAGGTTCAACTCGATTGCAGATCGCTAGCTGTTATGAATGCTTCATAATCTGATGTAAGGCCATCAAGAGTATGAGAAACAAGGTCATCATCAGAGACTGATTGTTGAATAGCTAGCGGCCAGGGAATCCGAAATTCGCTTGATTTTCAGTAGAAAATCAGAGATGGTGGAAGATCCTTCCTTTCTTAATGTTTTGAAGTTGCCCACGAAGGTGGCACGAGATTCTTGAACAAAACTCGTTTCAAGTGCCTTCCAAATAGCCTGAGAGGATGTTAACCCAACTGTATGGGTAAGAACACTTTCAGAAAGTGTTGCGTTAATCCAGCTTAGAATGTACAGGTTTGTTCAACGCCATTGATGGAACTCAGGGTTTGGCGTATCTCCAACAAGAGGAGCAGGTGGAGGAATGCTTCCATCCACATAACCGAAGAGGTCTTGGGATAATAAGATTGGCAACAATTGACTCTTCCAAAGAAGGTAGTTGGATCCATCTAGTTTGATGGAAACGAATTGATGAATGTTGGATATATGTAGTGGAGGTAACACTGTTGTTACCGTAGTAGAGGATGGATTTTCCTTCTTGGAAGAAGTAGATTCAGAAGCCATTGAAAAAAAATTAGAGCTTGTGCGAAACGTGCTCTGATTCCATGAAAGAATATGATTTTCCTTTGTGATCGTGTTGCCCAAATTGGGTTCACGTGTTTCATTATATAGAATGAGAGAGAGAAAGAGAAAGAGAAAGAGTTACATATTTACATGGAAATGATAATCCTTATCTTTACAATATACTTTGTCTTATAGTAGGACTCTTGAAGTAAGATTCCTAATAGGAGTTTGATGAATGGCATCAAATGTGAGTGGTGATATCAGAATGGGATTCTAACACTATGAAGGTGTGTGTTCCATCCAACCCATTTAACAAGGTAAAATAGGTCATTTCATACAAAAATTTAACTTCCGTTACATAACTTTTGGATTGAAGGGTGGACTTGCAAAAGTTTTAAAAGTTGGTGGACCATAATACAAAATCGCAAAACACAAGGGGGTATTTACAAATAGCTAAAAGCATAGGAGGATTTTTACAAAAGAACCTTTATAAAATTTGAAGAAACACTTAGAAAGGTGTAACTGTTTCCAATGATTCTTTTTATGAAAGGTTATAACCACTGAATGAAAATGCACCAATCATAATTTTAAAAATACAAGAATAATTAAGATTCAGTATAGCGCAAGTATACTTACGCCCACTTCACCACACCACACTACCAATACAAAGAAACACGTTTTCTAAGTTTTAAAATTATGGAGGGAGCAGATAAGTCGACATTCAGTTATGTTAAGTGAAGTCGCCCCTATTCCTTTCTTTCTTATTCAATCAAATTACTTGAGCCAAGGAGGAAGGACTCAGGGATACTTGACTCCCCCTTGTTCAAAATGAAGGGAGGGAAAGAAGAAGGGCCATTATATTTTTTAGAAGAAAAATTAAAACAAAAAATTAACCACATGAGTTAAAACCTTTTAACTAGAGTTCATTAATGGTAGTTACTGAAATATCCTAGCATAATCAAGGTATTTAGTTTATCTAGGTAGTACTCATAGGTCTCGACCTGAGACTGTGATCGATATTTGAATCACAAAAACCATGAACCAAAATGGATATATTTGGAGCAAAGTTCATGGTACATAGTACTCTCAAGGAGATTAGACAAGAAATTAAATCTGTAATCTGCATAGGTATCAAAAGAGGGAATTGAAACATCATAGTGTATGACATCCAATATTTTTCTTTATTGAAGCTTGGACGAAATGGGCAAGGCAGATAAGATTTGGGAATGTAAAGATGCAAAAGCAAAAGCTGAGATTTGTTTGGAAGCGTTTTGTATCTTATTGCTCAGGGCCTTAGGTTGTTGAGAGAGAGAGAAAGCATAAGTTTTATCCTATTATAAGGTAGCTACACCATGTATTGCACCCAGATTCCGTCAATGGGAAAAAATTGACTTAGTGCATTTGGGGATAGCACTCCTCTTCATGGGAAAGGAGGGAGTGAAGATGAATGATTGCACCAACTACAACTTGTCAAAAAGGCATCTCAACCCTTAATTCCAACTAAATTGACTGGATCTTATGCAAGGTTTCTCTTGGGCATCCTAGTCACCACCATTGGCACCTGAAAGAACCATATCCCTTTTTTCTTATTAATGGTTTTGTTTTTCGAATGACTTCTGCAGACTTCTTCAAGGTGGCTTTTGGATAGACTTTTCTAGTGATTTCTATTGACTTTTGGCACCGGGGAAGTCAAAATGTGGTTACTGGACGTTTGGTTTGCCACTATTGTTTTGATGTCTCAAGAAAGTCAAAAGCCAGTGAAAGTTGAAATATCGACTTTCTCATAAAGGAGGGTCAAGGTTACTTCTGTGGGAAGTTAACTTGACTTCCGCAGGAAGTCGACGGAACAAACGAAATTTCGGCAAAACGAGTGATATTTGCACGAAGTTAACAAAAGTTACTTCTTAAAAGTGCAAACCAAACACAAATTTTTACTTTCAGCTTTTCAAAAGTTATTTTATGCATGTGCAAACCAAATGCTATTTTTCCATCCGAATGACTTTTCTAGACTTCATAGGTAGGGGTGTCAAAGGGCCGGGTTGGGGTAGGGCCGGGGTCAACCCTAGCCCTACCCTTCCTTATAAGAGTAGAGCCCTAGCCCGGCCCTAGCCCTTCAAGGGCCGGGGTTGATTGGGCCCTAGCCCGGCCCCTCAAGGGCCGGGGCCGAGCCGGGCCGACCAAAGGGCCGGAAGAAAGAACAGAATTTTTTTTGTCATCTAAGATGATAAATTTTTTTTTTACTACACCGATTGTCAAGCTGACATGGAAATGGATACCCTCATCTTTTATTCGGGTTTGGGATCGACATTGCAACAAAAAGAACAATGACAGAGTTAAAAAAAAAAAAACTTCCTTGTCAGTGACAGTCATGCATAATAAACCAAAACATAGTATAGGTAAACAAACAGAATAATAAAACTATATAGAACAAAATTTAAAATATGTTTAAATATAAAACTGAGAGTAGAGAGTAAGATATGAGAGAGAGATGATCGATGAAGAACCGAAATAGTATGTGGCCTGTGCGATTGAAGTTGAAGAATCAAGAGGCAAACTCTAATGTGAATACAAGTTAGGGTTTGGTCTGTGTTAGGTTGGTTTTTATAAGGTCTTTAGTTGGCGCAATTACAAATATAGCCCTACTTTCATAACGTTAATGAAAGGTTAAATGGAGCATATTAGTAAAATTATTAAAAATATATTTATCTTAAGATAAAGTAGGGCCGGGCCGGGCTGGGAAGGGCCGAGCAGGGGGAGCCCTAGCCCGGCCCTACAGAACAAGGGCTTCCAATTTTTTGGCCCTGCCCGGCCCAAGGGCTGGGGTAGGGCAGGGCTTTGGAGGGCCGGGCTGGGCCGGGTACCCTTCTATATGGGCTTTTTTGACAGCCTTATTCATAGGAGTTATTCCTATAAAGTAACTCTTGATGAAATTTCTTCTTCTTTACAGAGAAGTTTATCCAAACGAGGCTCAAGAGTTACTTCTTCCCAAATAACTCTTGAAGAATTTTTTTTCTTCCAAACAAGGGCTTAACATTCATTACCATCAATGGCATTTGATTGATAATGGGCCATGGGTGGCAAATCATGACCCTAACGATTGCTTCTTTTTTTTTTGTTAAAGGAAGTAAATCAACTCCTAAACATACACAAAGTCAGACGACTCAGACCTAATGTTACCGCTATGGTGCCATGTAACGGTAAACCAACTCAATCACACCAAAAGAGCCGGACTGTTGGGCTAGCTCTAATACACTCATGCAAGTGTATTACCCAACCGAGATGAGACTAAAGTGTCACCGTAACACCCCAACCGCGAAGCAGACGATAACTTATCACAACACAAGTGACGTGGTTGATTTGAACCCATGGATCGGGCTAGGCACGGCTAGGCTGGTCATTATGAATTCTAAACGGGTTAATCGTATACAGCAGATCCTTGTTCTCCCTTTTCAACCCGTTTATAAATAGGTTGGTTTCGTTCTGAGAAATCGGTGCCTTGTGGGAACGGCTCCATTACTCTCAACAAACAAAGTTTCACGTGAAATCAATAGTAACCAAGAAATCCGGCGGAGAAGCAGCAACTTTCGTCATCAAAAGTCAGTATTTCTTTTCATTATTAATTTTGATGCTTCTACTTTTACTGGGGTTTCTGTTTCTATTTCTGCTTCTGATTGTTTGAAGAACTTTTAGGGTTTTTTTTTAGGGTATCTGCTTCTGCTTCTTTAACTGCAAGAGCTAGCCATGCATGGTTGAGTATGAGATTATTGTAATGCTATTCAAGCAATGCACATTGGCTGTTTGAGAAAATGCCTAAACAAATTAGCAAAGTTTCTAAGTCAATAGTTGAAATGCTTCATACTCATTTATAGATTTTGTTAATTCTAAATTTCCTGGATTTATATCCCAAGTCCCAAAACATAAGAGTGAAAGACTGAAATGGCCACGGCATCGAACATGGACTGAAACACACTGAAATGTAACACTTTAGTGTATGGTTGAGTGTGTTAGTCTCAAACGGTTTGAAACATAGATTGCAAAACTTCTTTGCGGGATAGGAAAACAATTTTCCCCGTTTGGATCTTCACTTGAAGATTTAGATCTTTAGGAAGGTTTAAAAACTATTAACTTTATTCGCAAGCTACTCAAGTAGGCAGCCTCCTCTCGTTCCTCTATTTGATTCTCTACGCTCACATCCAGCCCTAGGGATCACACCCCTATTCATTTACTTCAAGTTCATAAGCAAGGAAGAAAACTACAAAAATAATGGAGAAGAACTCTTTTTGTGTGTTTTATTTTGAAGGACGCTCGGACCCTCAAAACGATTAATTTTGGAAAAACTTCCTAAACGATAGTTAGGCTCCGTTCTTTTGGTGAAACTTTTAAAAGTCCGGAACATTAATATTTTGGAACAAGAGGTAAGAGTCTGTGAGGAGAGGGGAGAGGGTTTTTATGTCACACCCCGATTTCTAAATACTCACAACTCAGCCCATTATTTATGGTCCGGCTTGAGATCTAGAATTCAGGGGTGAGGATTATTAATAATTTAATTTATAATTGGTATTTTAAGTGTATTAATTTTTTGTTTTGTGTTTTTTTTAGTTCATTTTTCATATAAATAATTATGAAATAAATAGTAAACCCGAAATTATTTTGGCCTGAAATTTTACAGGAACATACTTCTATAAGTTTATGAACTACAAATAAAAGTTTAGAATTTTCTGATAATGGGAAAATATTCTATAATTATTTTTCAAAAACTAAACTTAAAATTTCAAGAAAACAACAATGTCTCATTACTTTTATTTAAAATATTTAAAACTAAAATTTGGTCTCTATACCTATCGTGTCTTCCTAAGATATATAAATTAAACTAATCCATATTCCAGAAAATAAATTTACTTCCAAAATTCATACATCATTCACTAATTTCAATTAAATAAACAAAAACATTAAAAATATCGACTAAAACATGGTCTAGTGATTTTGTAATTAATTCTAAATCATGAGAGAAGGCTTCATATTTCTTTTTCACTTCCAAGCATCCATTACTCCATACCTGAAAATATTGACATGAAGGTCTAATGAGCTATAAAGTCCAATAGGAAAAATCCACTCCCTTTCTTACAATCAATTTACAATAAAAAGATATGCAATATAAATACATTAACAAAAATGTAAATTAACATTATGAGTCATGCAAGAATGATGACTTGATTTTCGCACCAGCTCGGCATTACTATCATCACCGATTTTAGTACCAGTTTCGGTCAAACTGACTATCCCAAGCAAGGGATCTTCCTCAAGGGCTTTAGGGCCTTTCACCCAAGGATCTACGATCCTGACTTACTCATCATTTTAGGGGCTCTCACCCACGGCATCATATAATCGTCCTTAGTGCATCAATCATACATAACATGCTATTTACAACATAACAATCATTGTACCACATATTTTTCATCTATTCACATATCTCATGTTATAGATTTCTACATTATTTGCGTAATAATAAACAAATAAAAATTATTGGATGTTAATATAATTCTGAAAATCTCAAATAACATGTCATCATCTACATAGAAGTTTTAGTAACAATATCATCACTATCAAACATTTATTTAATTTTTTTTACTACAAATTAATTATAAAAAAAAGAATGGCAAAAACCTACCTGGATTTTTTTCTCGATTATTGATTTCCTCCCAAAAACTTTCAACTCGAATTTTCACTCGTTTTTTCGGGCTTGATCTGTGCTTCTCCATAATTCTTATTTCTCATTTCTTTCTCTTTTTCCTGCGATTTATCTCTCTTTCTCTCTCTCGTATTTAGTTATTTTAAAATTTAAAGAAATTTAAAAGATTTTAAAAGAGATCTAATCTAAACTAACATTATCTAAACTAATCTCTATCTCCTTAATTTAAATTTAAAACAAATGGTGGGCTTTTGGCCCATGGGTTTTCCACCTTATACCCATATTATTTTTTTCTTGTTCAAGATATTACATTATAACTCTTTTACATAATGGTATCTCAGATTTATTGGGTTCAATTTAATTTGAAGTTCCACATGTATGGAACTTAAAAAGTCCAATTTTTTTTGTGGAACTTGAAAGTTCCATATTTGTAGAACTTTTGCACTCTATGGAATAATATAGTTCTAGACATTAAGTAAAATTAGACATGAAACAATGAAAGTTCTAGACTTCAAAAGTTCCACTAAAAGAACGGACCCTATAGATCTTGAAAAGATCTTCGAAATGATATACTATCGGACTTAAATCGGAGCTACGGTGATAGACTTATGACCCGTACACCGAAACAATGTTGATTCTTAATAAACACAATGTTGAAAATCCAAGAGAAAATTAGGGTTGGTTGGGCACTCTTATTATATTTATTATATCACACATCAATTGTGGAACAAGTCATAGAAAGAGTAGGAAACTAATAGTATGAGATCTCAAGGGATATCAACCATCAGATGTGAGATTAAAACTACAATTTTAATTTAAAGTTTATAAGATTCTCCTTTTATAGAAAACCCCTTTGATGTTTCACATATTGTTGTCCATTAATACACATGGTTCAAAATATCGGTATCGAGTGTCATATCAGTAAGTCCAAAACAAGATACGTATCGGATGGATATGACGGAAAAATTTAGGATACGCTGAGAAACGTAATAAAAAACATGGATACCTTGCATAAAAGCTTCTTTTAATACAAACATAAACTAAATATAAATTAAATCAAGGCCTCCAACTACATTTATAACCGTACATATAAAAGTTAAAATTTTATAAGTTAAAAAAGGCGCGTGTATTGATCATGGTTTTAAAAAACGCCGAAACCGTTACGTAACGCCCGTTACGTAACGGTTTCGGTGAACACCGTTACCCGTTACCGTTATGTTACACCTACATATTTTTTTTATTTTTTTTCTATTTATTGTGATTTTTTTGATTTTTTAAGCCAAAAAACAAAAATTCCGTAAAGGCCGAAACCGTTACGTAACGGTTTCGGCCGTGTCCGTTACGGTGTCCGAAACCCTTTTTTTGAACCTTGGTATTGATAAACAAGTATGAAAATACAAACTATAGTCACTTAGCCAAGTATAAGAAATACAATCTAGATATTAAACATCACATACAATGAGTGAATTACAACCATAAATTATAAGCTTGAATCGAAGTCTTTTTATGTTGAACTGTTATATTGTTAGTTGACTTTTTAACCCTGTAGATAAAAATATTTTTGAAGACCAAAGACTTTTTTTGTTGGACTTTTGGGTTTTGATATAGTTGAATTTATGAAATTTTAATATTTCAAAAATACCTTACCATTTGAAAGTTAAAATTTTGACATAATGATGTAGGGCTATGCAATGACCTAAAATCTAATGAGTTGAGATTAAAATTGGATTAGCAATAATTATCGCGCCCCAAAATCCTACCTTGGTCATAATGGGACCTTGGGTCGTGACACTTCTTAAACCTGCTTAATTCCATGATAAACAAAGTAAAACTAAACCCGATTCTAAAAAAATGACGATAATAAAATTCGATATATAAAACCAACCATCCTATTGGACCTAACCAAGTCACCATATCCTACTATATAAACCAGTGTTACCTAGGCACGTGGTACGGGTGCCAAGTGTCTAGGTGTTCGGCACGGCAAGCTCTAAAAATCTCAATACGGCAGTACAGACATACAAATTTTTTAAAATGATTATATATATATATTATAACTCAAAATTTTGAAACAATAATAGAAAGAGGGGGGATCACATGTCCCCAATTTAAAAAAAAATTATATACCTAAGTTATAAAAAATATTCATATAGGGAGTGAAAATGAGCAACAAGAGAGAAAAAAGAGAAGAGAGGCCGTTGCTCTCCTAATAAAATTCCTCTATGTTTCTAAAAAAACAACACAACTTGACAAAAAGTTCATAGCAATTGTATTTTTATAATGGCACGACATATTTGAAGGACCACGTGCCTAACTATAATGTTGACGTCACCATGACATGGTATAGGCATGTACCAAGAAGTGTCGTGTCGTGCCATGGAGTGTCGTGTCGTGTCCAAATGTCGGCACGGCAAAATTTGGAAAAATTGTAGTGCCTAGGTAACACTGATATAAACATCGACAATATGATATCCAAATAAAGTGAAACCTAAGCAACATCATATCCAAATGAGACAAGTATCTGAATTATCTATTACAATTCCTCTTAAGCAATAACAAAGTCTAGTAATATGGGAACCTATCAAGGTCCCTATCTCCCTCTACAAAGAGATCACCTTCTTCCTCCTCCTGATGGTACTCCTCTTCCACCCACGGTTCTGCAACCAACTTCGGTTCTAGACCTGCCGAAGACAACAATCTAGCTGAGTACAAAAGCACTTAGTGTATATAAAATTCAACTAACATCATAATATCACATATACATATTCAATATCATAGTTCATGGTGTATTTACATGATCAGAGTGCGGAAAACATGCGAGCATTTCATGTCACCAACTTGACTTGTGTACTTGTGAGACTCTTACTTATTAGATACATGTGTTTATGAGATACATCATGCATTTTTTTTTACATCTTACCAATGTGTGCTGTTCAATTACGTACCAATACATGTTGTTCAACTACGTAGCAATACATGCTATTCAACTACGTACCAATACATGTTGTTCAATTACATACCAATGCATGTTGTTCACTTTGTCATGACTTACCAATACATGCAGTCCTACATGATCATTGCATATCAATTCGTACCATCCAACATGCTTGTGTGTGAACTTGTGATACCTTGACCTACCACACATGTGGCATGAACTTGTGGTACCTTGACCTACCACACATGTGAACTTGTGCTTGAGTGTCATGATTAATTTTTGAGTTGGTCATCCCTTAAATTCCAATCCTCCGCTAGGAAACTCCACCAAGGTTCATTACTCGATGGTTAGAGAATTCCTGACCTGGAAGACTTCCTCTAAGATTTGGCCTACCTGAATGTCGATCACCATTCAACATAATTAGGACATAATTTAACTTAACAATCATAAATATCACGTTATCATATCCGTAGCATTTTTCATAGTAAAATTCACAAGTATCAAATCCTAGAAATGCATTTCCTCCATCATATCAACTCATCATTCTTACATTAACTTTCACAATCCATAAGAACCCGTCAAAATCCATCCAGATGCCTTCCCATCCTCCATTTCACCCATCCATAAGATTAAACATCACATAACACCCTAATCACCATAAAATCACAATAACATATGTAGAACCTCATTCCATGCTCCATAGTTCACCATATTACCATAAACATGTCAAAAATTCATATCTCTTGCTTATTCAAACTTAAACATTCATAAATTCGTAATAGAGTTGAGTTGGATAGTATATCGACATTTGAGATCATCTCCCTACGATCCAAATCACTCAAGGAAGGCTTTGGGGGTGATCTCCAAGCTCCAACTCCTTCACAAGCAAGAACTCTCCTAGGTTTCTCTCTTTACTTAGAGACCTAAAACCCTCGAAATAGAAGTTCAATTTATAGCCCTAGGGTTTAAAACCCTAAAAAAAATCGCGCAAAAGGGCATTTATGTAAATTTTCTGCGCTAGTCGTTCGAACAAGGTTAGTGGCCATTCGAATGCCCCCTTGAGTTCCCATGCTATTAGTTTCCTACTCCGTCTATGATTTGTTCCACAATTGATATGTGATATAAATACCTTATAAGAGTGCCCAACCAACCCTAATTTTTCCTTGGATTTTCGGCCTTGTGTTTGATTAAGAGAATCAACATTGTTTCAGTTTACAGATCAGAAGTCTATGACCGTAACTTCGATTTTGGTCCACCAATATAGTGTTTCGAAGATCTTTTTGAGATCTACAACTTTTGTTTAGAATTTTTTTCCAAAATCAATCATTTTGAGGGTCAAAACGCCAGTTGAAAAGAAAAGATGGGAAAAGGGTTTTTCTACATTATTTTTGTAGTCTTCTTTCTTATGAAGTAAATGAATAAGGATGTGATCCCTAAGGCTGGATGTACACACTGAGGTATGTAGAAGGTCATTAGTTCTTTGTGGATGAGCGTAGAGAATTAAAAAAAGGAACCGCATGAATCGACATAGGAGGTAGCACACTTGAGTAGCTTACGAATAAAGTTTAATAGTTCTTAAACCTTCCTTAAGATCTAAAGTGAAGATCCAGAAGGGGAAAATCGTTTTCCCATCCTGCAGAAAAGTTTTGCAATTATGTTTCTAAGCATTGGAGACTAATAGGTTAACATGGTTGTCTGGCCTACTCAAGGGGTTCCTTTGCTATTTTATGATAGAGGGATAATCCGTCTCGCCTCCTCTAATTCGACACTTGTCCCTTTTAACTCCCTTTAATAGTGGTTAATACCTCTTTATCATGGTTCTTTCCCTAAAAAAACAAGGTTAAAAATATTCCCCAAGGGTTGACGAATCTTAACCACAGTTAAAGGAAGTTAAAAAGGGGACATGTGTCGGGTTAAAAGGGGTGAGACGCTACTCCTCGCTCCACGGAGCAAAGAGCGGATTATTTTTCTTTATTATATGGTATATGCACACTTTTAGTTTCCAACAGATCACATCATGTAGGAAATGCATTTACAATTCCGATATATTAAATTGCTGTTCAGCCTCTCAAGTCTCAACAAATACACCATCAGATACTTCGTAGATAATCCATCCTCCAAAATATACTATAATTTAAATAAGCAAAATAGATACATTTAGGGGGAAACCATGTTCATGGAGTTCCTGTTTTATCCTTGGGAATCATTGTCTTTATATTGTTTTTAATAAGGTCTGGTGACATTGCCAAGCCCATGACAGTCTATAGCCCAACTTGGATGTAAGGAAGGTTCCTTGAGGATAATATTTAGCTTGCATGAGTTTAGCCCAGAGGTTATCATGACTTTGCGAAAGTCACCAGCCCTACTTAGCTAAAAGAGCTTCATTAAATTTTATCAGATTACAGAACCCCATGTCCCCTTTGAATTTTCCTTCACAGAGCCTTCCCCAGCCTATCCAGTGGATCTTGTTTTCCTCTTCTTTCTGCCCCACCAGAATTTGGCAATTCTGAAATGAATCTCTTTCCAAAGGCCAACTGGAATTTGAAAACAGCTCATAGTATAAGTAGGAATGGCTTGAGCTACTGCTTTAATCATGACATCTCTTCTCGTTTGGGACAGAAGTTGACTTTTCCATCCCTGCAATTTATTATATAATGATTTTTTGAGTAACTTTACTTTAACATGAGTTAACAACTTAACCGTAGTGAGATTAATAGAATTCACTGATAAAAGAAATCTCCCATTTGGGTTAAGAGAAAGCAAGGGTAGGTTCTAGGGTTTTCTGGATTCATAAAGGTGACAATTCATGATCGTTGCAAATACTAATCAGATCAAGGTTTGTTTTTTTCATTCGAACCACCTCCTCATCAAAATGACTAAAGGCATCTATCAATTTTCCCAACTAATGGCATGTACATAGAAACCCCTTCTTTTTGGAATATTTGTTTTAGCATCTACCAACGCTTTTCTTTCCTTCTTCCTTTCTTTTTTCTTCTCTGTTTTTCTTTTATTTTCTCTGCTTTCTTTGTTCACTCTTTTCGAGGCAGTTACATGCAATGTGTGAAACTGCTGTATTACTTTTGAGAGGCAATTACATGTAGCCAGTTTGTTGACATTATGTTCTGAATTACCAGTTAATTGTTGACTTATAGTGACCTTACTGTACTCCTCAATTTTTGATTTGTTAACAATTAACTGAACTGCTCAATGCTTGATCAATTCTTTTACTATTTTTTCATTTTCTCTATTTTATTATTTGTATATGAATTTATAGTGACTTAATGTGAAACTTGTAGGAATTATTATGATAATATAAAACTATGAAATTTAAATTTTCATTATTTTCCCATTTTGATTGTTGGAATCAAGGTTTGAAATTTTGCGAAATTTCGGTTTTGGACAACCCCAACGACATTGAAACTGGGTTTATTTCGAAAATCAGATTTCGGAATCTGATTTTTTATTTTTAAATATTTTTTTATTGTTTTTAAATTAAAATTCCGAAATATATCGAAATATTCCGAAATTTTTAATGAAATTTCAAAATTCTATATATTAATTTTAAAAATAAAATAATAATATTTATATAAATATATAAAATTTTAATAAAATATTATTTTTTAACATATATATATTGATAATATATATATATATATATATATATATATAATTAATAAAATATTAATATTTTGGATTTCGAAATTTTGCCAAAATCCTGCAATTTTTCGGGATTTTGGTTCGGGTTGGCTGGTCGAAAATTTCGAAATTAAAAACCTTGGTTGGAATTTACACTTTTGGAATTTCATTTTCTATATTTTATTTTGTATTTGACGCATAGTTCAAAAACCCGAAAATTCGACTCGACTCGAAAGTTAGCCGGGTTGAGTAACTCAGAAAACTCGAAAAAAAATCGACTCGGTCATACTCGGAATATATATGTAATAACTTGAAAAATCTGGGTTAAAAGAACTTAATGTACGCTGGTTTTACAACTTCAAACCTACAAATTGGTTTAATAGAACCCATAGTAGGTTGTCTTTGTAGACCCAAAACAAATATGATGCAAAAATAGTGTGACGTTCGAGTTTAGGTTTAAAAAATGATAAAAATACCCTTTTGTGACTCGACCTAGTTTCGACGAGTCAAAAAACTCGGCTCAACTCGACCGAGTCACCTAAGTAACACGCCAAATAATGCCTCCATCGAGTTTTGAGGCGACTCGACTCGAAATTCAGGCGAGTTGAGTAACTCGGCCGAGTTACTCGTATGACTCGTTGAGTTTTCGAACTATGATTTGACTTTCTATGCCATGAATTGATTTTTTTTTTTAAAGTGCTGTGTTACCACTCCAAAAGTGTCCCTTTATGTCCTTTTTAGTTTTTACCTTACCCATAACTGAGGCCAACATAGAAGCAATAAAGCCACATCAAAAGATTAGAGAGTACTTTGATCTTCCCATATCTAGCGAGGGGCCTTTCTGATACAGAAAATAACATTTGTAGTAGCAACAAGTGGATATTTTTAGCTTACAGTGGTAGAACCATAGTACTAAAACTCGGTGAGTTGACTCAAAACTCGGTGAGTTGACTCGAAACTCGTCCGAGTCAACTCACTTGAAAAACTCGATCTGAATAATCGGAGAAAACTTGGATGAGTCAGGCTGAGTTGGGTCGGTTTATTGACTTGACTCGGGCGAGTCTTTAAGGAAACGCAAATGTAATTTTTTAAATTTTAAACAAACCCTTGAATAAGCTCATTTCATTCGATTTCAAGGATTAAGGGTTTTGAAACTTGCTGAGAGTGCCAATGTACGCCATTTGTTTTGGAACACTATTACAATTTTATTTTTTTTCAGAATCTGAAATGGTAAAGACCTACATTGACATGCATGATGAATTTTCTTCACAAAAGCAATCACGATGACTTGTATAACCCATTCTTTCACAGTCGTCACAGCATAGTGACCGCCTTCCATAACCATCTAACCATCATAGCATGGTCTACAACAAACCCCAAATGGGTAGGCCGGAATAGGGGTAGACCTACCCTGTTCGTTATTAACAGATCAACAACGGATCATTTTCTGTTTTACAAGAACAAAATCTATTCTTAGAGAAAAAGGCTCCAGCAGCTCAACAATCTTACATAGAGAACTAAAAAAGAAAACAGTAGTGATCTCAATTGAGAAGGGTCAGTGCAAATGACTGGGAGTTGAGGCCCTTGCCAATTTGTTTGCTAAATTTGAGCATTATAAAGTTGAGGATGGTCATGCAAATTCTCATGTGTGGAATTGGGAGTGGACACTAAAGGTCAATTTCCCATCAATTCTTTAATGAAATGGCTAGATTACAGAGGGCCAACATCTTATCCATTTCTTATGGTGTGGAAGATACAAATGCTGTTAAAATTAGCATTCTTTCTATGGTTGGCTTCATTGGATAAATTTCTGAATTTAGATCTTCCTTATTCACAAGAAGTGGATGATCCCGAATATTTCCTTCATGTGTAGAAGAAAGAGGAAACAGTTAATCATCTTAATCTGCTGTGCGATCTGCCCATGAAGCTGTGGCACATATTCCTAATTAGTTTGGGATACTGTGTGACTACCTCATCGTCTGCAGACGTCATCTCAAGTTGCTCACAATAGAGAATCTTGCTTCTCTATTGTATGGTGAATCTGAAAAGAGGATTGGAAAAATATTCGTTGACAAAGAAGAGCTTCAGCTCTTATGTGACTGACTCTTAAATCTTGTACATTTGATTGTTCTCTCTTAAGTCTTAAGTACTACACCGATGATAGGGTTGTGAGTTGTGACCTTTAGATCTAATTAGATTCTTCTCCTTGTGGATTCTATCTAATTGTGTGAAGTTATGTTTTTCATTATAGCTGGCCTGCTTTTTTAATTTAGGCATTTTTCCTTTTCAATATAATTTTCTCATCTTTACCTATTTAAAATCGATCTCACTATTACAGACGTTTACGCTTACAACCCTTATATAGAAGATTTTTGACATAGAAATTAACTTTAACTTGGTATCCCACTACTAAACTGGCTTCAAATTTGATCTAATAAAGGAATCATATTTTAACTCAAATTAAAGGCTCCAACTAAAACTCGTAAACTAACAAGAATTCATACCTCCTACGTTGTGACAAATAACACCTATTCTTAGTACACTAGTTCTAAAATTCTGGGTTCTAGATTTGATGCCAAAGCCTTAATAGTTGCTTTGATGTGGCCTGAATCATTCTCTCAGGGTTGGGAATAACTCAACGCCAACGAGTTTGTACCATAGTTACCAGAGTGAGAAGCAAATACAAGAAGCAAAGCGAAAGTGGGAAGCGAGGATCAAAAAATCTTAGGAAAGGGGAAGCGAGAAATGAGATATAGGCTCCTCATTCTCATTATGTTATTATGGGTAATACCTTTAATTCTATCTTACATGAGATTTTTGTGGAAAAGTAGGTGCCTTAGGTTCCAAATTGACGATACTTACTTAGAGTCTCCACCATAGACTATATACTATGGTCTACTACATCACTTCACATATGCAACTTCCTTTGACTGCTAAATTGGACACGATGGAAGAGAAATTGCCCGAGATAGCGAGCTTCTATACATAGCTTCACTGCAACTATGGTTTGTACCAGCATTTAGACGATGTAATTCAACATCAGTCTTTGGCATTTCGTCATCAATAATCCAAGCGTTCTCTGAACTCGATTAACCCTTCCATTTTACCAAGTACTGCATGAAGTAATACTTCCTATCTTTATTCTCATGAAGACTTGTTCAATCTCTTTGTAGGTCTTCTCAAAAAGTCTTTTCTACATTTCGAATAGTCAACCATATTGTTCAGAACCTTACTGCATATTGCATAGACTGAATCGGCTGCAATGTCAATGGTCTTCTTCTTCTTCAAAATTCTCCTTCCTCGGCATGATTCCCTTGTTGTTGGAGACAACCATAGGATCGATGGCCTTTGCCAATTATCATTTTCAGTCCTCCATGGACACTTGTTTGCCCTTAGTGTCACTATGCCCCTTACTGTTCTCCCCAGATGTTGGGTTAGATTGGGTAGTAGTCTGGGAATCAGATGTAGATCACCCGCATTCTACACTAGGACTGCTAGTGGTGACAATAACTTGTCGATCCATCATGTCGCAATTAGGCTCTCTGTATTATGAATAACTCATGAAGTCACAAAGTCAATATAAACGGCCTTTTAATACATTTAACCTTAAGAATCCTGTACCCCTTTGACTTAACAACAATAATTATAGGGTAGTGCTACGTGCACCTCAATAATTACTGAAATACACCAACGTTAGGAAATCTTTAATTAAACACCCAAAAAGATGATAAAAGACCAAAACGCCTTCATCTCCTTCAAAATGCCGATAGGTGGGATAGACCCAAAAAAGGGTCCTTTGTCAAGGAGTGGTGAAAAAAAGGGGGCCAGTACAATGCCCTCTTAACCATTTGATCAACAGTCATCAGATCGGGTTTCTACGAAAGTGTTTGAATCTCATAAAAGAACCGGCATGATGGGGTGGGGTTCCATAACCTGTTACCTGCAACAGGTGGTTCATATCTGTACCACGGGTTGACAGATGTGGGATTGTTGTCGAAGGTGGTGGTCCTGGTTGATGCAAACATATAGAGACATTCTCTTTGATATGGAAATTGCCTTTCAGGATTCTGGATTGGGTATTACTCATTAGTGGCATGTTTTTCCATTTCTCCCAGAGATACGACCCAAAACAGAACTTTTTTAGTTCGGAATAATTAGATTAGGTAAGAATAATGGTTCAAAGAGAAGATGAGTTTTTTGTCTTTTAATCTTTTTTTATCGTTGACTTAAAGGTTTATAGAGATTGGTGTACATCATTTAAAGTTGGGGTGCGTGTAGACCACCCTAATTATATGTTCATCTCTTTTTTTTTCCTTCCTAATATCAATTCTTTTTACTGTTTTCATAATACTGGAGGCCTAAGCAGCACGCTCAATAGTGTGTCATTACATATGAGGTGTATTTATAATATACACCTAAAATGCATCTCACCTTGAGGATGCTTGAATGGTGTAATTCTTTTTTATTTCGGTAAACATGACAAATATATATATATATATAAGGGGTAAGCAGGCAATACAAAGAGACATTTACTGAAAAGTAAATTCACAAAGAAGAACGCCACGAAAACCTACACAGAAACAAGTACAAACAGACATCTAGGATACAAAATCATTTGCATCATTTTTTCCCTACAATGTGTCCAGATGGATAAGTTTTATAACTTTTCATGATCGAGATACAGATCAAGTGGAAAACGACAAATCTTGTAATTTTTGGATGCCTTAATCTTTGTCTTTCCTTCTAGATTGTTGTTATGCATGTAATAATCACGAAGGCTTTGTTTTTGTTCATTCTGCTATTATACTTACCTGCTGGAGCTCTATAAAATTCCTGTTTAATTGTGGAAATTTGTGGGTTCATGCTGATGAGGTATGATCTTTCTTACATTCTCTATTTGTCATGATGAGATGATTTTTAGTCTTCTTATTTTGGATGAAGTGCTTTTGACCATGGTTCAAAACCTGAAAACTCGACTCGACTCGAAAGTTAGTTGGGTCAAGTAACTCGGAAAACTTGAGAAAAAATCGACTCGGTTGGAATATATATGTAATAACTTGAAAAACCTGAGTTGAAAGAGCTCGAAGTATGTTGGTTTTACAGCCTAAAACCTAAAAACTAGGTTTAACATAACCCATTATAGGTTGCCTTTGTAGATCCCAAAAATTATGATTAAAAAATAGTGTAACGTTCGAGTTTAGGTTTAAAAAAATGATAAAAATACCCTTATGTGACTCGACCTAGTCTGGCGAGTCGAAACACTCGGCTCGACTCGACCAAGTCACCCGAGTAACTTGGCAAATAGTGTCTCCTTCGAGTTTTGAGGCAACTCGACTAAAATTCAATTGAGTCGAGTAACTCGGCCGAGTTACTCTGGTGACTCGCCGAGTTTTCGAACTATGCTTTTGACTACTGATTGTGAATTATCATGATTGTGCCAAAAATATTTGCTGATAGTAAGTCATACAGCCCTTTGTTCTTGCTAATCCTATTATGTTCACTGCCATAACTTGGAGAAGTGATGCTGACATATTCTTGGTGCATAGAGATTTTCATTTCAGCAGTATTCTATAGTTCTTCGGAAATACAGCTGTGTAAATTTGTCTTGAAGGATTTTTTCTACTGCAGACTTTGTTAAGGTGTGGCACCAGTCTGTCAAGGAACTCGACTAGTTACCGGTCTTGAGTGTTGCAAAATGTCAGCTGGGCCTGGACTTGAGTCTCTTGTAGATCGTATGTAAACTCTGGACAGTCCATTATGATTGCTTGTCTTCAATTTTACTATTCGTATTCTATTTATGCTGGTAGGATCATACTAAGGAGCGTGCAAACTCTAGCGTGCACTTGTGGATGCACTCCTTAGTTTCCATGTCAGCATTTCTAGGTAGGGATGTACAAACACCCATGGGAGTTAATGCTGATGTGGTGGTGCGAAAGAGCGCATGCACCAAGTGCACCCTAGTGTTTGCATGTGTTGTGCGCTCCATACCATTATCCATGCTGGTAATGGCGTATCTATAATGAGTGACTACCGCCTGGGATGATTATTGGCATCAATGCTTGTGGCGTATCCCATAGTTTTATCTTTGCCGAAAAAGAATGCATCACAAACGTCTTTCTTTTAAGGGTTCTTTCTGCTATATTTCTGGTCAACAATAAGGGTTCTTTCTGCTATATTTCTGGTCAACAATATATTGGTCATTGTAGTTTTCTTTTGACAATTTCCTTCGCATGTAGAAACAATATCGGTTATAACGAATGACGGGCGCAATATTGTGGTAAGTTTTATAATATGGGCCTAATATTGTGGCAAGGCTTTGTACAAGAAAGTTTGTAGTGGAATTGACTATTATGATTTTCTGTTTAGGGAGTCCTAAAAGGTTTCGACCAGGCTACAAATATCATTCTTGATGAATCTCATGAACGGGTTTACTCCACAAAGGTTTTTCTACTCTCCTTGTTATAGATGCAAATTCTCAATGAATCCCTTTAATCCATTTCTGTATAAATGTCCGACCATCTGTTCATGAGTCATGCCTCTTTTTTTTTCTATATGTATGACAGGAATTAATTCTAGGTTCTCATTATACAGTTTAATATAATACTCATTCAAAAAAATAGCACAACAAAATGTCTTGTTCTGGTTGGAAGGTGAAATTTAGGGGCTTACTGACCTCCCCATTATGAAGGTTGAGGACTTAGTTCACTACCTTACACAAATGGACTCAGGGATTGGGAATCTCATTTGTGCCGAACTCATCATCAACTTGTCAAGATTTTCCCGTTCAGTTGCAGCTTGTTGCTATCTTTAGATTGTTCTCTAGAAAAGAAAAGTTAACATGGATCTGACTTGAGCTTTTGACAAGTATGGTTTTAACTCGAGTGTTTGAACTGTCATTTCCCTTCAGTGATTCTAGTGTGTGTAGCTTAGTGCATGTGGTCACAAATTACCAACAGTTAAATATAACAAGTTTATGTGACCATGATCTTGACATTGTTTTGCTTCTCTCCTCTCTTTGTGACTAGACTTTCAATATTTGTAGCTTTTACTGTTCTTAGTTTTGTTTTTTTCTGTAAGCAAAAATTTTCCGCCCCTCTTAAGTAACTTGAAATTCTGGCTTATTCTTATTTGCAGGAAGGTGTCCAACAACTTGTATTAGGTCTGTACATCATAAGGGGTGACAACATGTATACTATCTTCACCTTCACTTGATTATTCAGATGTTCATCAGTTCACTTATTTGCTTATTACATTTTCTAATATTGTTCCTATGGTTGACTAATGCAGAAGCATAGTTGGGGAACTAGATGAAGATCTCGACTCAAATCTGGACTTGTCGAAACTGAGAGCTCATCCCCTCAAGCCTGTCATCCACTGATTAACAATATGGTATGGGCATTTGTAGGCTATATATTAGACATGAAAGGAAAAAATGATGCTGCAATATATAGAGATAGAATCAGAAATTGTGAGGTACTAAATTAGCAGTAATTCGCATTTGGGATTTAGTTACCCTTTTGGATTCCTCCGGTATTATTTGATGCTTTATTTTCTTCGTTCTTAGGCATTTTAAAACCTGATGCAACTGTGCCTAAGAAGACCTTTTGGGTTAGCTAGCATAATGGCCACAACTTGTAGATATCTGAAGTTCATACTAGTGGTTTAACAATCGGATAATTGGCATTTTGATGACTATCTTGAATCGATAAAAAAATCATTGATCAAATGGCGAGTAACATTAATTACCTACACTGATCTTTAGGGTCACAATTCGATGTCTATGTTAGCCACAAGCCATAGTTTGGGGCATTCAATCCAAATGACTTCGGATTTCCGAATGTTTTCTACATGGAGATAAAGAGCAGATTAAAGAAACCACTCACTCTGGATGTATGTCATTGAATACTACCATCTGCAGACTTGCATCAATTCTTTTTTTTTTTTGGCAAATCAAGGCACTTATATATAGTGAAATGATTGAGGTTTTTCTTGTGCTTACTCTGGAAATGATTCTCTATATTGATAATATTGAACTAAAAACAAAATCCCCTTTTTTGATGGAATGTTCGCAGTGTAAATTTTTTTACTCTTAGCAGTTATACACAGTTAGGGAAAAGAACAAGAGTAGTGATTAGCAGACCCGTAGCCAAATGCCTTCCTATTTCGTCCCCCCTTTAATTGTGATTAAGGTTAACCACCTTAAGATTAATATATATATATATATATATATGAGTCTTGCTAACGACCATTCAATGAGTGAATTTGGTAACCGACCACCAAGACACTTTTATCCCTGCATTAATTATCAAAATCCATTAAAGGTAAGGGTACTTTAGTCTTTTTATAGGAGACCAGTCGTTAAATGTAGGAGAGAATAAATACAGTTTGATTTTTTTCTTTTTTTATTCTATTTAATGAATTGTCATCTATGAAAAAATGTCTTGGTGGTCATTAACAATCACACATTGAGTGCTCGTTAGCATTTCCCTATATATATATATATATATATATTTCTAAATTACTAGGTTAAATAGATGAACCCTATTGGTGAGTGAATCTTAACCACAGTTAATTAACGTTAAAAAAAAAAAGGGGACGTGGACGAATGAGAACGAGCAAATGCACGGTCGGCCAAACATTTCCCAAAGAATAATATCCATAGATCTGTCTATGGCGTTTTCGTTTGATGGAGCTTTCCAATGTTGTTGAACTGCTGTGAATACTCCTACAGTGTGAAAATCACTATATGTTGGTTCAGTCCCTTGTTCCACATTACTTACTATGAAACTCAAGCAGGTTGGTGGACACGTGTTGGCTCCAAAATTGGTTAGTGTACATGTGGCAGATGTAGAGGGTGTTTTCTTAAACTCCCCTTCTTAAATACCTTTTAAATCTCCTAATTTATCTCCCCTTCTAATCATGCATTCCATTTGAAACGTATGAGAGGTGAGAAAGTTTTTATTTCTCTTATAGCCGTTGCAAACGTTTGAGGAATGTTTATGAGTTTGAGGGAGTTTGCGAGAAATAAAAATATTGAGATATAAAACAATCCTTATTTAACAGAATTTCGAATAATGCAACAATAGAAGTATATTTGTATTTCTATTTTTAAAAACTATTTTATGTAGATTATATCATATTATTATTGATTTTTTTTCTTTTGATATTATTCGTGCATTGCACAGGTTCCTTACTAGTTAGAGTTCAGAGTGACCTGTAATAATACTTGTTGCTACCCCTCAATTAGACCAGGTCACAATGGCTGACACTATGCTGTAAATCAATCAACAAAACGTTTATGGCAATGTACTGGAGTGGCCTCAAGGGAGAGCTAAGGCAAGGCCCTCGATCCTTTAGGTTGTGTTTCGAAATTCTTGTTAAACATAATAAGCTCTTAAAATTAAAGTTCATATTATTCTTAGAGTTTGACCCTTAGTAACCAAACCACCTGTTTACCCACCCGCTCCCACTCCCGCTCTCAACCTGTGAGAAGATAATAAGCTCTTAAAATTAAAGTTCATATTATTCTTAGAGTTTGACCCTTAGTAACCAAACCACCTGTTTACCCACCCGCTCCCACTCCCGCTCTCAAACCTTGCTCTCACAGTTTGAGAGCGGATTCGTGTCAGGAACACGGTTTTTATTTTCGTAGAGTGCAGTTTTCATTTTGTAGAGCGTGGTGAGTACATAAAGCTTGATTTTTCAACCTTGATTTTTCAACCTGGCACCATTTTTTCACCACTGAAATTCGTGAGCGAACGAGGAAGATAAACAATGCACTTCGAATGTCAGTGAACTTTACATTTTTTTAGCCCTTACTTGGGTGTGATGCTCACGGAAAAGGCAAAACACAGTTTTTACATTTGTTTTCTACCAAGGTACAGAGACATAATGTGGTGTCAGTGTACATAAGACTTTTTACTCTTTTCTTCACTTTATTTTTTTCAACTTTTATTTCTTTTATTTTTCTATATTCTATGGGATCATAATTGATAGCCAACTGCGATTGAACTCTACGTGAGTTCAATCGCACTCAGATGCCAGCATGACGTCTAGTTAGAATTTTGATAGTCCTTCTCATAAGGGTCGATCAATCGGGATGTAGAGATTATAGGAAGATACTATTCATGATTGTCTTCCCTAAAATATGGTAGAGTCCTAAACCAACTCTCCTTTCGAAAGACTTTTTTTTTTTTTTTATAGAAATAGAATTCTTCCCTAATTAATGGTAGAGTCTTAAACCAACTTTCTTTTATGATTCTTCCCTAATATGGTAGAGTCCTAAACCAACTCTCTTTTGGTTATATTATAAGTTATGTGTCATATAAATTAAGTTAAAGGGTATTTATGTCCAATTAAAGTTTTGCATACTCCTTGTACTTTTATTAGTAGAATGATATACATATATATATATATATATATATATATATATATATATATATATATATATATATATATATATATATATATATATATATATCGATGCTCTGGAGGCACTCACGATCATATCCTAAATTGAAATTTGACACTCTCACCCTCCCGCTCCCGCTTACGATCCCGCTTTGGTTACTTAGGTTTGACCCATTGATAATACTTTATCCTCTAATCTGCTTGAAAAGAAAAGCGTCTAATTGACCATTTTTAAGAGATTACTAGTTCAAGCTACACGTGCAATACAATTTAAGAAATAATATAATGTACTAAATTAATATTTTATTATAATACAATATTACATATCACATGTGTTACTACATTCGTTTCCCCTGAATTAAATGTAGTAATAGTATCAACAAGCTTCAGTTTTGGACTCTATTGACATATGTATAGTGAAATATATGAAGAATGGAAAACAACATATGTAGAACTATATTAATTTTTAGAATTTGCATCCAATGAAATAAATAGCAACCTTGGAATAATAAAACCTCCCTTACCCTTGCTTGAAAAGTCCATAACTAAAACTTAAAAAAAAATAATAAAAAATGAATTCATACAAACAATGAAAACACCCTTACATCTCACAATGAATGTTCATAAGGGCCACAACCAATTATACATCTTCGCTTAACATATTTAGTTCAGGAAACATAGACCAACGAAAAATTAAGTGATAGAATGAGAGAAAATGTGAAAAAAAATATCAAGTAATAGCTCATGGTTACTTTTTGGGGGGTTTTTCCCAAAATAGGCCCCACCTACTTGTAAACCCTCGAAATAGGCCAAGACTTTTCCAAATAACTTTTCTAGGCTTATATTCACTGTTTATTGTTTAATGGACCAAAATACCCTTCTTTCATCTCTCTCTCTCATAGTTCACTGTTATGAAGGAAGAAAACCATTTTTGGGGTTTTCTCGGTTCTCTCTCTCTCTCACGGTTCACTATATGAAGGAAGAAAACCATGTTTGGGAGAAGAAAACCAAAAATGATTTTCTCTTCTTTCTCTCTCTCTCACGGTTCACTGTACGAAGGCAGAAAACCAGTTTTAGAAGGAAAAAAATCTCCTTCGTGTTTAAGGAAGAAAACCAAAAATGGTTTTGGGAGAATACCGAGCGTAGATGGGCAGGTTTGATCCATTTCAACCCTTTCATTTTTCATTCATTCAAGGAATTTCTCTTTTTTTTGTCATTTTTTTTCATATACTGCATTTGTATTTACAGTAAGATCGAGAGGGATTGATCGTTATCTAAGAACGAGCGATCGTTATATTAGAGCGATCGATCGTTCTCAGATAACGATCGATCGTTTGATTGCTGATTTACATCAATTGAAAATTTAGTTTTATTATATTATCTAACGTTTATTATTTTGATGACTTTTTATAGTTAAAAATGTCTTTTAAGTCTACAATCAAGGGCCTACAAAAGACGATGAAACATCCAACCTCAAAGGAAGAGAATTCCACAAATAAAGGGGAGGTGGACCAAATTATGGGCAACCATTACTGAAGTACTCCCAAAAGATATTGCCCAACTTATGAATAATTTTGAGGCCCCCGAAAAAGAAAGTAATTGTGGACAGCGAGTTGTTTCGATTATCTGTAGATTTTTAGAAATGAGAAATTTTATAAGAAGTTGATGTAAATTCGTTTGTAACTTTTAAAAATAAGTTGTATGAGACATTGGTGTATAATCATTATTGGGTTATATAAATGTACTCAAAGTGACCATCTTGTAAGAGTCTTTCAGTGGTTTTTAAAGAGGAGAAGTTTCACACAAGTTCTTTTGACTCTTGTTATAAAGTGATTGTGAATGTAGAATTGCTCGGTCTTTATTTTATTCGGATCGCTTATATATAATGTCAAATCGCTCATAAATAATATCAGATCGCTCTTATACAATGTGAGACCGTTTGTATATAATATGAGATCGTTCATATATAATGTGAGATTGCTCTTATATAATGTAAGATCGCTCTTATGTGAGATCGCTCTTATATAATGTCAGATCGCTCATACACAATGTCAAATCGCTCTTATATAATGTGAAATCGCTCTTATATAATGTGAGATCGCTCATATATAATGTCAAATCATTCTTATATAATGTGAGATCGCTCTTATATAATGTGAGATTGCTCATATATAATGTTAGATCGTTCACATATAATGTAAGATCGCTCTTATATAATGTCAAATCAATTATATATATAAGAGCGATCTCACATTATATAAGAGCGATCAGACATATATATATGAGCGATCTGACATTATATAAGAGCGATCTCACATTATATATGAGTAATCTGACATTATATAAGAGCAATCTGACATTATATATGAGCGATCTGATATTATAGAAGAGCGATCTGACATTATATATGAGTGATCTGATATTATATAAGAGCGATCTGACATTATATATGAGCGATCCGAATGAAATAAAAATCAAGCAACTTACATCCACAATTACTTTATAACAAGAGTCAAAAGAACTTGTGTGATGCTTCTCCTCTTTAAAAACCGCTGAAAGACTCTTACAAGATGGTCACTTTGAGTACATTCATATAACCCAACAATGATTATACACCAATGTCTTATATAACTTCTTATTTCTAAAAGTTACAAACATATACATCAACTTCTTAAAAAATTTCTCATTTCTAAAAAACTACAGATAATCGAAGCAACTTGCTGTCCACAATTACTTTCTCTTTCGGAGCTCTCAAAATTGTTCATAAGTTAGACAATATCTTCTATAAGTACTTCAATGATGGCTACCCATAATCTAATCCACCTCCCCTTTGCTTATGGAATTCTCTTCCTTTGAGATTTGATGTTTCATCGTCTTTTGTAGGCCTTTGATTGTAGACTTAAAAGATATTTGTAGTTACAAAAAATCATCAAAATAATAAACGTTAAATAATATAACAAAACTAAATTTTCAATTAATGTAAATCAGCAATCAAATGATCGATCGCTCTCACATAACAATCGATCGTTATCTGAGAGCGATCGATCGTTCTCAAATAACGATCGATCGCTCTAATAAAACGATCACTCGTTCTCAGTTAACGATCGATCGCTCTCGATCTTACTGTAAATACGAATGCAGTATATGAAAAAAATGGAAAAAGTGATAATAACGAAGAGAAATTCCTTGAATGAACGAAAAATGAAATGGTTGAAATGGATCAAACCTACCCATCTACGTTCGGCATTGTCCAAAACCATTTTTGGTTTTCTTCCTTGAACACGAAAAAGATTTTTTTTCTTCTAAAACTGGTTTTCTTTCTTCGTACAGTGAACTGTGAGAGAGAGAGAGAGAGAGAGAAGAGAAAACCATTTTTGGTTTTCTTCTCCTAAACATGGTTTTCTTCCTTCGTACAGTGAACTGTGAGAGAGAGAGAACCGAGAAAACCCAAAAAATGGTTTTCTTCCTTCGTAACAGTGAACTATGAGAGAGAGAGATGAAAGAAGGGCATTTTGGTCCATTAAACAATGAACAGTGAATATAAGCCTAGAAAAGTTATTCTGAAAAGTCTTAGCCTATTTCGAGGGTTTACAAGTAGTTGGGGCCTATTTTGGGAAAACCCCCTTACTTTTTGGCTAAAAGTAAGGAATATATTAATTTTTGGCCGAGAGTAAGGAATGCGAATAGGACTAACACGGCTCTAAAACAAAATTTTAAATTATTTTTTAATGAAATGTTATCATGTAACTAACACACACTCTAAACTCATACACAGTCAGACCTCATGTCTAAGGTGTCATAAGGATAAGTCCAAGCAACCACTCCAAAAGGAGCCTGCGTTAAACTATGATACTGATTTCAGCCATGTAGATCCCTGACTCGCTATGAGATTGGATCAAGGTGCAATCGAACTCTTTCCAAATTCAATTGCACCCACAAGTAAACATGTGTCCATTTTAACTCTTAAGAACTGTGATTAAGATTCACTAACCCATACGGTTTAACAATATAACCTTAGTTTCTTGGGAAGAATTAATCTTAAGGGTTAAATTATTTTTAACCATAGTTAAATATATTTTTAACAACCAAAGTTATGTATATCTTTTTTTTAAAATTAAGATTAGATTATTTAACCCTAGGTATACATGAATCTTAACCATAGTTACTTGATATCAATGAGGATACATGGCTAGCTAATGACGCATGTATCACCCTACAAAACATGTGAGATGCATGCTATCACCTCCTAGTGGATAGACCCTTACGCACGTGGGTTGAAGAGGCTTGTCCGAGTGTCATACTTGGATATCAACTAGAGATAATCCGTTGCGTTATTAAACGAGGGTTGGTAAATTTTAACCACAATACAATTAATAAAGGTTAAAAAGGTACTTGTGTTGACCTGGGGTACAAGTGAACTCAGGGAGTGTTCAATCTCAATTGACTGTGATCGGATCTCCCAGCTATCCATTCATTCATGATCATTTGCATGCTTGTCGGGTGTCTATATATATTGCGGACAATGATATCAAAACCCTACATTTACATTTGTAGAGGTGTAATCACGAAGGTGGTGGGATGATAAGCATCACCCATCATAGATGATGTATGCGGACATGGACATCTTCAGGAATCATCAATATGGTGGTTAAAGTGGAGAGATAATAGGCCGTAGAAATAAAAGAGGGGGTAATTTAGGAATAAGAAGTTGGATAAAGTAGGAAGTTAAAGTTCAATGAAACTGGAATGTCAGCGTTTATAATAGAAAATTTTAACTATTTTATTCTAATATAAGATATATTAATATGATATATTAAAATTCATAGTATATAACATATTTATGTTTTTATATACTATGAATTTCTTGCATAATCTTGCTAGAAGATTTAAGAATTTTAGTTTTTTTTCATTTCTTAAATATATTTTACAAATTAATTACTTATAAAATACCTATTAATTATGGTTGTAATTGCATAAATATGTTCACAAAATTATTTATTTTAAAAATAAAGACTATTAAAAATTAATATCTACATTCATTAAAGCTAACGAAAAATTCCAACAATATGACATTCAACAAAATAAAATACTTAATTTACTACAAGCCCGTGAGCTAAGTTTGGTTTGAGCTTCTATTCGAAGGGCCCTGAAAGTGTCAGAACATAGGTTTAGCTTAAAGGAAGTACGGCCTTACTATTGAACTTTTTTTTTTTTGTGATATGTTCTAATCATTTATCTATGTCAGGGGTTCAGCAGGGTTACCACTCATGAGTCATGATGGGCATCAACAGCCACAGCCACACCAAAGACTCAAACACGAGTCTCCACTCCCCAAAGGGAGATACACTACCACTGGACAAACCCATGGTGTATTGGCCTGCTGTGGTTACATGCTTTCCTTTAACACGTCTGGAAACATGTTTCCATTTAATTTCTAATCATACTTATTTCTAGGGCTAGATGAACAATGAAAAACTTTGATATTGTGATGTATTAAAACCACACATTCATCTAGATTATGTGAACTACAAGAGTGAAGAAAAGTTAGAAAACAAAATACAGGAGTCCAGTTCCCTTACTGGCCTGTAGTATAGTGTGCCAAAACCTTACTCTTCCCCCTTGTAACCATGCCTAGCTCCTTGGAAGAGGAATACACCAAACTTGCATCTCAATCTCAAGAGGTGACTAATCAGGTCCTTGCAAAGTTGTATAGCCGTTTGCCAAGGAAGAACTTCAAATGAATAATGTCAATGTTGTGGGCACCTTTGAAGGAACCAAACAAAAGATATTTTAATCTATCACCCACAACAACAAAAAAAAAGACTAAAAACATAATCAATTTTCATCAAACCCCAGAACATAAAAAGAACATAACAGAAATATCACCTAAAAACAGGAAGCCACCTTGAATACATAGCAAATATTTCTTAATCAGAGAGAGAGGTAAAAGAAAAAAAAATCACCTTAATTAATTGACTGAAGAATGAGAAACTCATTTTAAAATCACAAAACGAGAACAAATTAGCTAAAGATTTTGGAGAGATAACGGTGGGAGTAGGAAACTTAAATGGGTAAAATGGGTCTCCAACCCATAATTCAAATATTCATAAAAGTCTCAGACAACAAACCCTTCAAGGAGAAAAATATTTGAACCATAAAAATAGGACAAAGAAAATAAACCCATCGGGAAACAGAGATGTATCAGAACAACAACACCTCTGGCTCAAAAACAAGAATATCAGCACAAGAAAAAGTTTGAGGGCATGCTTCTTGGAGAAATTGTTCCTTCTCTGCTAGCTATGACAACAAAAATTTTAAATTTGTGATGAGAATCAAACATGGAGCTGATTTACCAAAAGATGAAAATAAATATTAAAGATAAAACAAAAGAAGGTAGGTGGTGAGAGATGGGCATTTCACATTTGTGAGTTGTGCATGTAAACGTGGGCCTGTGGGTACCACGTGGGGTTGAGAAAAACAACGAAACTGAAACCATGGAAAACAAGACATGGTAAAAGCGGAAGATGATGGTGTTTTAGGTAATAAAAAGTTAGGAAGGACATTTTGGGGAAAAGCAAAGTGTGATGAAAACTTTTGTCACATAGTGAGTTATGCTCTTTTTATATAGGTTATAGATATAGATATAGATTACAAGGGCAAGAGATTATTGTCCACCACCTCCCCTCAAGTACCCCCCATTCCCTTTTGCAATAATATGGGCCATCACCGGCTCCCAACCCCCTTCTCTGTTGTTATTGTCCGGGCAACCTCCTTCTACACTGTTATGGCCCACCACCACCACCCACCCACCATACTTATGGTCCACCCATCCTCTTACACGGTTATCGGGCCACCACCAACACCACCCTCCCTTTATCCACCATTATGGGCCCCCCACCACCGTTATGGTCCATGGCCACCGCCCCACCCAACCCCCTCATACACTGTTATGAGCCATTACCAACACCTCTAGCATTCACACCAATTTCATGCTTGAATTCGCAAAAATGAAAGAAAATAGTGAAGATATAACGAAGAAGAAGGGGGTGAATTCACAACAGCATATAAGAGTTCCATAGAAGACCCCCATTAACAGCAGAATGGTGACAGAAATCGTAAGTAGGATCTCCCATCTTCGTAAACCCTAGTCAATGAAGAACAAAAAAAGAGGGGGGGTTTTTCTTTTAGATGGGGGTAGATACAACAAAAGATGGTAAAATTGTAAATATGAAAATATTTGGAGGAACAAAAAGGCTCAAAATAAGTGATACTTGATAGAACAACCTCTAAAGTTTAGAGTTGAAACAAGGAGTGTGGGGGAAAATACCTTGGGTGGCAAGAAATTTCATGCGTTATTAGTTGAATGGTAGAAAGAAGAGTTGGTTTTTGTTGTTGGGCAGTCGTCTGAATAGTTAAAGACACTCCAAAGATCAAGTTAGGATTGGGTTCGTAAAAATGAAAGACCAGTCAGAGAATAATCAGAGTTTTAGAGGTTTTGTTCAAAAGTCTCAGAGGTTTTTCCAAAAAAATCCCCTTTGTCTCATTCAATCTGTATATTTATAGACAAATTGATGTCCAAGTATCAATGCATGTTATTAAGTTTGTTGACAGCTCCTGGTATTGTCCATTCAGTTTACTCCACGTGTCGAGTTCTCGGGCTTGTTCGTAGTTAAGAGAATAATGATACATTCATAAACATGTCTTAGTCAGGTGTCGATGAGCTAAAAGGTCTCATAAATGTTGAGTCAAATGGTCTGTCCAAATATCTGGGATACTCTGTGGGTTGGTCTTAATAGTTGTGGAGTTTGTCTTATACTTTGTTTGTCGTTTACAAAAAAAATCAAAATGTTTGATCTGTTATTCGGGAATTCGGTGTTCCGAGCTGTTTGTCTAAGATCTGGTGGGGAGATCTTAATTTGATCTCAAGCTACATATCGATAAGTCATGTTAAACCATTTGGTTTGACAAAGTCATACTTCAAACCAATCGAGTCTGAGAGGTCGAACTGTATGGTATTGACAATTGTCCTTCGTGATCTTATGCCATTTTCTTAGCCTTGCAAGGAGCTCTCAGGTCCCTTAGGGAATTAGAGGCTAAACCTCTACTTCTAAACAATATTGTAGGATTAACAAACACTCTAAAAATATAATAAACTCTCAAATCGTAAAAACCTCAAGAGTTACCAAACACTCCCTTAATTTTTCGGAGGAGTATGAATAATAATAATACAAAGAGATCATTTGACATGGTTAAAATCTCTAAAGAAATAGATAATATATAATTGTACAAATGAAATAATAATAATAAATGTGATGGCTAAAACCACACGAGTTGTTAGAATGATCCTTATGCACTAGAGGCATATATGATGCCACCAACAATGCCTATGCATGACAATTGTAGCGTTGATTGAAAAAATAATCAACAAAAAGGGGAGCGTTTGGTAACTCTTTAAGTCATGTAACATGCCATACATGTAGTGTAACAACTTTTTGTTTTATTTTTTCAGACTTTATTTTAAACTTGAATAAGTTTACATTAACCCTAAGGGGTTAATGCTTAGATATCATTTTAAAAATAGTACTCTAGTTTCTTTTACAATGTCAAGAACAAGGGTGTCCTACTACCTTACATCAAATAATACATATGTTGCACTTTTGAATAATAAAAAAAAAATTATATAGAAAAACATTCTCGATAAATACAAACATAAAGAATTTTTATATATAGATGCAAGACTTACTAAGTGTACATACATTAGACTCATGGTTGCCCTATCATACCAATGGGTCTACTGATTAAGATCCTCATATCATCCAAAATTACTTACAGTAGTATAATTTTTTTCTTATTCCTCATAAGTATTATTATGCTTGAAAATAATCTTTCAAAGCATGCATTTTGAAATTTCTTCTTCGAGATTTGGAGGAAATCTATCAATCGCTGTAGCTAACCACTCATCGTTCTAATATTCGGGTAGCACTATTCAGGATTAACAAATGAGCCAAGCAATGGAGAAAATGTTCTTTTTAATCCACCTTCTAGCCAATACTTTATGTACTCCACCACAAATTTTATTTCCATTTGTCAAAATACTTTTCTTATGTACTTATATATCCTTCTTCGAATGTTCTCAATCATTAAATCTCACTTTTTAAAAACCAAATGAAACATAGGAACATCAATATTAGCGACTCGAAGCACATAAGTAATTGGTTAAATAACATTTGAAAAATACCCAACATTATTCTACCAAAAGTCATGAAATAAGTTGTATTTGATCTTTTGTGTCTTTTGAGAATCTTCGTACCTATAAAATCTCAAATTCTCATCTATAGTCATACTACATAAAGGTAAGTAAGACTACATAAAGAAAAGAAATAGTAGAACAATTACCTCAAAAAATTGTTTTACCAAGATCAATGTGAAAGCAAATCTTGTATTAAACATACCAAGAGACTTTATTTTTAAATAATTGTTATCAATTTTTAATGTGGTACTATGATTTATAATAATGTTTTTATTAATTTAACATCATTATTAATCTGTCTGATCCAATTACTGTAGAGCCCCGGACCTTTTCACATTTATGCATGACCCTTCGTAGCCATTTTTCCTTTAAAGTAATGCAATTAATAAATAAGGAAGAAATTGGAAATTCTGAAACTTCAGAAATGTTCGTTTTCGAAGTACGAACCCAACGCAAGTTGAATCGTCAAAATCGGACGAACGAGTCAAAAGTTATGGCCAAAACAGTTTGGACCTGCAGACCACCGATCGCTCGGTCCATGGAGCGATCGATCGGTCCAAAACCGATCGCTCGGAGGCTATCGACTGGTCGAGATTTTACTATGGGGAAATTTTCCAGAGAGTGAAATTTCAACCGATCGCTCGGTTATGAAACCGATCGATCGGTAGGCAACCGATCGATCGGTCATTAACACCGATCGCTCGGCCCTCGCGTTTTACAGAATTTTCACTAAGGGCATTTTCGGCATTCGGGTGTTATACCCTTTCTTATATAGGATTGCCCGAGCCTTTAGGGCTCATTCTCAACCCTTAGAAGATTTGGGAGATTAGAAGAGAGGAGAAAGGGTTCCTAAATCTAGGGTTTCCATTTTGAAGAGGAATCAAAGGGGTTTGAGACCCTAGATCATCCTCAAGCACGTTTTCCTTCAAGATCTCGGCTCAAGCTCGGGTGGAGCTCGTGTTCCAAGCTAGGGCAGCAACTCACGGTCGTTTGGAAGAGGGGTTTCTTCCTCATCTCTTCAAGGTCGGTACTTTTTACTACCCTCTTAGTTATAGCCTCTCATTTCCTTATTCCTTCTTGTTTTCCTTCATATATATATATCTATATTATGAGATGGGTGGTATGTATGGTAAATGGAGATGGATGTTGGCGAATGGATGCCGTGTGGATGATGTAATGAATGAATGGGGAAGGGCATTGTACTAATAATAAACATACAAGTGTGATGTGAGTATAACCCACCTAGAAAAGCATGTTGTAGGGTAAATAAATAATGAATGTACCATGTTTGATGAAATGCCAAGGTGAATAAAATGAATGATAAATTAAGAAAATGCATGTTTAAGGTTTATGGAAATTGCTAGGGTTATGATAGTGTGATTGTTCGCTTTCCCTAAATGATATCAATATTAAATTGCCCAAATCATTGATGTTATGTGTCATAAATTACTCAAATGCCATATTTAATTCCAAATGCAAGTATGCACACGACCTCACGAGCACGCATACATGACATGATTTACCGAGGTTTTCAAGAATGGGATTTAGAGGTGGGGCATATCGTACGATATATTTTACCTCGCTCTTGGCAAGGACAAGTCAATCATGCATTATCATTAGAAGGGTCTCCCTTCCCTCGCAAGTACATACATATCATAAGAAGGGTCTCCCTTCCCTCACAAGTACATACATATCATAAGAAGGGTTTCCCTTCCCTCGCAAGTACATCTCACAAGGACATCTCACAAGTGAAAGGACATGACATGGGCATTTAGGAAGAAGGGTCTCCCTTCCCTTACAAGTAGATTACTTTTCCGAACAAGCAAGCATGATACATGATATGACAAGCATGGGCATTTAGGAAGAAGGGTCTCCCTTCCCTCACAAGTATTTTACTTTTTCAAGCAAGCATGACAAGACATGACATGACATGCATGATACGATAAGATAAGACAAACATGACAAGTTTTCAAGCAAGGAAATGGTGTTTTCAGTCAAGTCAAGTGCACGGTGTTTTCAAGGGTTTTATCGGCTTTTATGAATTCAAGCATGATTATATACTCCTTTACTTTATTGTCATGATATGAATTATTCCTGCTTTATATGCTATGAATTGTTTCCTTCTAACTTATAAGAATTATTCCTGCTTTATGTATGCTATCTGTACGCTATGACTGTTGGTTAGTGCTTAGTACCCGCTGAGTATTCCATGCTCAGCCGTACTTCTTATGTCGGCAGGTGATGGCGGAGCAGCTGCTCCATTTGATATCTGTGCTCCGAGCCCTTGGGTGGAGGAGGAGTACGTCGAGGAGCCTTTGGAGGAACCTCCCGTAGAGGGTTACCATTAGGTGGTTGTAGATTCTGAGTGAATAGCTGTGGGTGAGATGAGAGATATACTTTCATGTATTTTGGCGGGTCTGTCCGCACTTTCTTTGGTTTACTTTTGTATAACTTGGATTTGCGCATGTATATTCATAGAGGTTTGGTTAGACTTCCGCTGTGTTTTATAGTTATGTTTCCGCTATATTGTCCTCTATGGTATATGCTCTGTGGGTTTTGCAGGTTGGTTGTCAAGCAAGTCATGATTAGTCGTCCAAAGTTCACTCTAACTCCTAGGGTGGGTTTTGGGTCGCGACAATTACTATGACCACACATTTACGACATGTCTTTATTAGGTATATATTTATATGTTTTTGAGTGCTACATTGATAGTGAAGCGCGCACGGTGTCAAAAAATAGGAGAGTACTTTTCTCCTAAACTTAGGGCTTGTTTGGTTAAACTTCTCTTAAATAAATAAAAAATCCTCAGGAGTTACTTCATAGGAAGTAGCTCTTGAAGAAGTCTGCGGAAATCATTTCGGACACAAATAGCGTTCGGTTTGCACTTGCAAAAAACTACTCCTATAATTACAAAAGTAAAAATGTTGTTTGGTTTAATGACAAATATAATTACAAATCTCACAAATATAATATGAGAGATAATGGTTTAGATCATTCATATACATCATTACATGTTTCTGCAAGTCTGTTCCTATATTGACCGCATGTTCCTCATGCAAGTTGACAAAGCTTGTCGGATTAGGTTCATCATCCTCCTATGAATGAGATGCATCCTCATTGACCACTCATCATTTTCATACTCAATAAAAAGTGTATCATTTATGGCTTGTATCTTGATAAAATTATGGACTATCATTGCAACAATGACTATATCTCGTTGGGTTTCCAATGTATAAGGTGTCATTTGCTTCAAGATTGGAAAGCGAGCCTTTAACACACCAAAACACTGTTTAATTACATTTCTAAGCGAGGAATGAGCATAGTTAAACTTTTCTTTTGTTGTTTTTTCCCATTACCGCGTCTAAAATCTTGAAGGTGGTAATGAATGCCACGTCTAGGTGCAAGAAATCCAGGCAGGTTAGGGTAGCCGGCATCAACTATGTAATACTTGCCTATATACAAATTAATATTTTTCAGCAACAAGTTATTGTTTAGACAAAATCTGCATAATTTATTCATACTTAGTACTTACCATGTGGAAAATTAAGCCATGGAGTTCTAATAGCCTCCAACATCACTCGTGAGTTGTTTGTTATGCCTTCCCACCCAATGACTACGAAAGTGAAATGCATATCAAATGAGCAAGCAACCATTATGTTTTGTATACACATGCATTCTCTTTCTACCTGATCTTTATGCAATTTAATTATATCTTGTAATAATAATTTCGTAGAGTAGTTACTAGTACAGAGTCGAACCTTTAAAGGACTGTGCTGGTTTCGTTGCCTTTTATCAAGATTAATTTAAACCAATGGATGAGAAAAGTTGATTTTAAAAAGATTAAACTCAATCAATATTTAAACTAATGACTTCTAATTAAATTATAAACTACTGGGTTTTTGAAATCCTTCGAAGAGAAGATTTAGGGTGTTTGAATCCACCACTAACCTCATAACTAATCTCATTTAAAATTTATTCAGATCTCTTCATTTGCGAACATTATATTAAGAGTGACAGTATGCTCTCTCAATTGATCAAGAAAAATAGAAGAGAATATATCCTAGGAATATTATATCTTCGGTTAGCACGAATGATACACATTAAACTAGGGTTGTGAAATCACTCATCTTCCCTTAACATAAAATATCTGAGGATCTAATCTATTGACAGTTAAAACAATTGCATAAAATATATATTAATCATCACCGACAATTAACACAAGTGAGTTCAATTCTAATTTCCTAACACCTAAGACAATGATAGAAATTCCATTGAAATCAAATTTAAACCATAAAATCGGTTGTTAAAACAACCATCTGATTATGTAATCATTGAAAAAAACAAAAATAAAGAACACAGTTACTTGGCTAGGGTTTCATCGAAACCCTAACATGGAAAGTTAGTTCATCGTGAGGGAGGAGCACGTCGTCTTCATAGACAAACACGAAGAACTCATCCTTTTTGCTTCCTTGATCTCTAGAGTTTCTTCTCTTCTTCAACTCTTAAAATCTCTACTCATTTTTTTATGACTAATGGTTTCCCTATTTATAGAAAAGGAGTTTCCACTCAAATTAGGGTTTTTGGAAACCCAATTGGACTCAAATTCATCTTTCTCGTACACAATCTCCGAGGTCAAAACGTCGATCTGCGATCGATCACAAAGCACCTACGATCGATCATATACAGGTAAAACTTTATAGATCCATCATAGGTTTTTCATTTATCGCAGCACAAAACCTATGATCGATCGTAATAACACCATGATCGATCGTAAGATACAAAATTTCTTAGAATTCTTCATTCTTTTGGTCTTTCACATGGTTGAAGTTCTTCTAAGTCTTTAGAGTCATTAAATTTTCAATTGTAACTTATTTTCCTCACATGAACCTGAAATCAACAAAGACAACCAAGTACCGTAAAATAGTCAAAAAGATACTCTAAGGAACTAACAAGTTTAGTTTGAAGTGCTTAAATGTATAACAATTAACACCTATCACTACCCCTATATAGAACTTGCTTGTCTACCGGTACCACAATATCAATATGACATCCGTCTATCACACCAATTCAATCATTTTAAATCAATGAATAGACATAATCACATATACTTTCAAAAAAACATTCGTGATAAATCTAACAAAATAATTACCTTAAAAATCAGATGGTACTTTCGATTATGCTGAATTTCAGGAGGTATTTCATCATATGACATGATAGGCTTGATGATCTCCATTGAATAGTTCATCATTGCATCCAAACCTTGTAAAATACTCGACTTATCGTTTCACTTGAGTGTTGAAATCTCTCCTGCATTACTATATTTCTTTAATTATGGCCTAGAGTAAATAGGAAGATTGTCAATTGTTCCTCAGTACTCATTATACGCGTGTTATTTATAAATGATTTCTCGTTTAGTACCAAGCACAAAGTGGTGAACACAATCCTTTGTATTCGGAGTAACTCATAACACCCGCTTTCATAGCCAGTCATGAGCTCCCAAACAAATTGAGATCCTGAAAGTCTTGATGTCCTACAGGGTTCTTTCACCATATATAGATCTCTATATTTGTTCAACAGATTCATTGTGAACCTCCACCATGATATCATCATCTAAGTCTTGTGAAGCCATATTTTGATTTCTATAAAAAAAAAATAGAAAAACAAAACAAATTGTAACACATCCATCAATGTAACCAAAATTACATATCAAAGTCATATAGAAGATTAAAGTCATCTATTAAGAAAATCAATATGTAGCAAATTAAAGTCATAACTACTAAATAAAAACAATAATTTGGCCGAGATAAGTGGTCCCCATATAAGTCAAATTTAGAAGGGAAAGGCACATACGATGATTGGGCATTTGGCAGCTAATCCAATTGAGTCACCTGTCGGGGTTATTAACTCTGATCACCTCTGATTTGAACATCTCCAGGGCATACATCCAGATATCGTTCTCTTCCTTTAATCCTGATAGCTCTCCCAAATGTGTGATGCAAGTATGAATATCGAACATCTAGTCTTCATTGTGTTCATTCATCCTCCAGTCAAAGTATTTGGACATCATTTGTATGTGGTTATCGATAGATGCCCCCTGGAGGAAATTTTGGGACAATGTGAAAGCTCAAAATTGCCTACTACAGGAGACCCAACATCACCTTGTTGTCTACCCTTGCGTTTATCTGGGTGTTGGAAATGTACTCATCATCCCCGAGAGTATTGTACTTAGACTGCTCTAGATGAGGCATATGAGCATTTGGACATTCATGTGCTCGTCTTCCAGTAGTAGGGGTCCACGTTAAGTCCCCGGCGACCATTGTACCAGTGAAGATAAACTGCAATTCCTCCTGGTACTCTAAGGGTATTATATGGAAGTTTGCAACATATGGATTTGCCTGTATTTGATGGGTAGATAAATAACTAATTAGGGTAGGTACATTAAAATATATTATCTACATGTTCACCAAATTAAATAATTACCAGGATAAATTCATTCCGAACTTCATCAGATGCTATAACAATTTTCAGCATCGGGTTAAAACCAAATCCCAAAGTCCTGTTCATCATTTTATCCCACAACTTCCAATCGTCTTTCACTCTATTATGGTAGTTCTTGAAATATTTCATGTTGTAGGAGCTTTTTGTCCTCCTATAAATTCAATCATAATGATGTCCCAACTCAGCTTTGTAAACCCCATACCTAAGCGATTTTCCGTAATCACTTACTCATATCATGCCTAAGCGATTTCCTGTAATCACTTGCTCACATGCTAAATCGATATAAGTCTTTGCGTTTACTGCATTCCAAATGGACTTTGGAGCCTTTTAGGATGTTCTTTAGCTTGTAATTGTCTAAAACATAACACAAATTTGAAAGAACCCTAATAATCAATCTGATGACACCATAACTATGAGTTCAATACATTAATAGATATGATTTAGCACTCCAATAGAAGACTATGATCTAAGAGTGAGTCCGATAAATGTGATTGACAAAATGAAATGGGTTAGGTATGTTTCGACATGTCCTTATCTATTCCTACATTGTATAGATCAAAAATAATAGATGAAGATTAAAAAATATCACATTAACTGTTAATCAGTTTCACAAATACTAATATCGCCAAATTTAATCAGCTTCATAAATAACGCAATTATAGAAATCTGCATAACCATTTAGATGACCATTGAATGAGGAAGTAATTGTATACAAAAATCTGCAATTAGGAATTTCCTTTTATCAAATTTAGTATAGTTGTATTATTACCAAATGGTCTTTAAGTCTGCATTAGATCCTATATTTTGCAAGATTCTGCATTCCCAATTCGGCATTAGATCCCTGGTTACCTGAGTTATTCATCTTCACTAAAAAGGTTTGCATAATTCTTAACATTATCAATAATTTAGTTGGACACTTAACTATTAATTATTCATTGTTATTATTAACTCCATGCATGTTAATTTATCTCTCTCTTATGAGTGACAATGGCCTATTTACATGTGACAATACACTTTCTGTTAGACCTATTAATCTAACTCCAACTTGCATTGAAGTAGTTGGAAACTTGGACTTTGAATCTATTTGCTCAATGAAACCATAATTTAATTGTACATACAATGGGATTCAAGCCTTTTGGCTTGCGACCATGATGTCATGGACATCATCCTACCTTGATCTCGATAGCAAAATTAAGTTGAGGAAATTCTTTAAACCTAGGAAAAAGTTTTTTATTTATTCACATTCTCAGCATGCGCATTACCATATCTGAAACGCATTAAAGATGGTAATTTGGAAATTAAAATCAGAATTGAAGAGGGTTTTACCAACCCATCGTTTACATCCATCATTACATTCATATCCCCCGCAACTATATGGATTTATCGATATTTCAACTTCTTGTAACTTCTAACTTCAACAAGAAGTTATCCTTAAAACATTAACCAAACGTTATTTTTACTTCCCAGACGTATGAAGATGACTTTTGTTTTTGAGAAGTTAATCCAAACGCAATCTTAATCATGTTGTTCTACATCCAACGGTGTTGTCTACTATTAATTGTATGACATTTGAATGCCCAACTTAATTTTCTAATATATTCTAGTAGCCAAAAAAAACTTAATTATCTGCTTCTACGGTTTTTAAGAAAACATGACCATTATTTGATGTTGCCATAAATTTTGTCACATTTCTTTTCATGTTACAATTGGTTCATCTATAACTAACCAGCGACACATTTTTTGAGCCCAAGATTGTTGAATCGATTTTAGATGTAACTGAACCTTTGCTTTTTCAATTTGTAATAAGTAGTTCATAGTTTGTTATATGTATGCACACATACCGTTCAAATGACTATCACATACATGCTTGATCATTTGTTTGCAATATGAAGACCTAATTAAGTTGAAAAATAAATCACTCGCGTAAAAAATGTGAGTTATTTAAGTGATCAAGCTCATCTCATGCTACAACATTAAAGCATTTAGCAATACTAATATATTTTTCCCTGGTAATTCCTTTAAATTTTGGAAAAATGATATTAACACTTTGCTTCTTTCAATATTTTTCTTATTTGCATCATACATCCTATGAAATTTGGCTAACATCTCCTCATTGACACTACTTATATTCTAACCAAGTGTCTTTTCATCTTATAATAGTTTCCTTCAAAACAAGCATAATGAAGATTACAATTTCCTCCCCCACCTTGAATTTTCCCCAACATTTTCATAAATTCTTATGAGGGCCTTCTAAACTATAAGTGCCTTCTTTGTTGTCCATCTACCCAAAAAAATACAATAGTTAATAAGTCAAAATTAACATCATTGATTAAAAGAGTTAAGAGAGGACTTACTCATCAAAAAGAGGAGGGAAAGAGTGGACCAGTGTTCCTCTCTGCCCCCGTCTCTCTTTCTATCTCAATCTCAAATGTTTCTTGTTGTCCCTATCTCAAACTAGAGAGAGATAAAAAGCATAACACTATTTCCATCACATTTTATCACAGAAATACATACACACACACATAAAGAGAGAAAGGCAGAGAGAAAGAGATAGATGACAATCAAAATGCATAAGTAATTCATTATATTCACAAATAATTGGGATTTTAGACATTTAAAACAAAATCAAAATAAAGGACTATTTTTCTTTTCATTCAATTAAAAATAGATAACATCATAGCGTTATTTCTATTTCTCTCTCTCTCTCTCTCTCAATTAATTAACCCAATTGATTATAAAAAAAATAAAAAAAGGAGATAGAGGGTGAGCCATAAAGTTGACCCCCCCCCCAATTGATCCCCAAACCAAGAAATTAGATAATATATGGTTTCGTGAACTGAGTGGTTCACCTAATTCACTTTTTTTTTGTACAATGTGTCACATTTGATTAACAGATTAACTATCAACTCGAAAAATATTTTTCAGGGCTCTCCAAAACACGCCTATTGACAAGGTGTTTGATAAATAGAAAAATAAAATAAGGGCATTTTGGTCTATACGTTTTTATGAGTTTTTTGTATTTACCAAAACACCTCTTGTCTATAGGCATGTTTTGGGAGCTCTGAAACCATTGTCAACTGGAGCCCTGGTTGATAGTTAATCTATTCTCTTACATATTAAACTAGAACTCTAGTTGATAGTTAATCTCTTCTCTTACATATTCAAGAGAGGGAGACATCACTAAGTGGACGCCATAGAAAAAGATATAGAGGATTCAAAACTAAGTATTCGACTATTCTATCTGTAATGCTTATATATCTTATCAAGAATGTCTAATAATACTTTTTGAATGATTGATAAAAAGGTTAAGATGAATGTAAGCACTCAATTTTTACACCCCTCCTTAACCATGGTTAAGTAATTTAACCATGGTTAACTGTAGGTCAACCTAGTTAATTCATAGGCAATACCAGTTAAACCCTATATCAACCTCAATCTAGCCATAGGTCAAACCCTAGTCTAACCCTAGGTCAAACCCTAGTCAAACCATAGGTCAATCCTAGTCTAACCCTAGGTTGAACCCCGGTCTAACCCTAGGTCAAAGCCTAATTAAAACCTTAGGTCAATCCTAGTCTAACCCTAGGTTGAACCCCGGTTAAACTCTAGGTCAACCCCAGCTAGCCCTAGTCTAAGTCTAGAACCCTAAGACATGGGCCCAAGGCCCATGTAACCAAATCGAGGCCACTAGGGCCAAAAAACCTGCAGCCAAGCAAGCTTGGCCCAGCCAGGGGCCTATAGATCCAAGCCAAGCCCTAGGAGGGGGGTGATCGTTACTTAATCTTAAATTATTCATTCTTAATAATAATTCTATAGAATAGTATTAGTAAGGGAATTGAACCTCTGAGGACTGCGCTGGTTTCGTTGCCTTTTATCAATATTAATTTTAAACTAATGAGATGGATAATTGATTGTGTTTGATTAAACTAAAACAATGATTAAACTAAAGGAGATTTCTAAATTAAACTAAAAACAATTGGGTTTTAAATCTTTTTGGAGATAAGATCTAGGATTTTTAAATCCACCACTAACCTAATAACCAATCCCTATTCTGAATTTATTCTAACCTCTTAATTTGCAAACATTCCAGTTAGAGTGACAGCATATCCCCTCTCAACTGATCAAGAAAAGTTCAAAGGATTATATCCTAAGCATATCGTATCTTTGGTTAGCACGAATGATGCACATTAAAATACGGTTGTGTAATCACTCGTCTTCCCTTAGTATAAAATATCTTCGAATTTAATCTCTTGATATATTAAAACAATTGTATAAAACCTATGTTTAAATTCTAATGAAAATTAACACAAGTAGATTCAATTCCAATTTCATAATACTTAAAACAAGGTTGAGAATTACATTGAAATTAAATATAATTCAAATAAATCCGGTTGTTGAAACAACCTTCTTATTATGCAATCAATGTTTACAACTAAGAAATCAAAATAAAATAACACAGTTACTTAGCTAGGGTATCATCGAAACCCTAGAATGGGAAATTTGTTGATCACGAGGGAAGAACACATCATCTTCATAGACAAAGCTGATACACTCTTCTTCATGGCTTCCTTGATCTCCAGATTATTCTTTTCTTCTTTTTGATTCCAAAACTATCCCTTTTGATGTCCACAAACTCTTCTATTTATAGGGAGAAGGGTAAATCTCAGATTAGGGTTCTTAGAAACCTATTAGGACTCCACTTCCTTTGATCCGGGTAAGCAAACTTGGACAAAAATGCCGAGTGCGATTGATCGCACTCACACCTGCGATCGATCGCATACAGGAAAAAATCTTCAATTTAATCTGTCAACTGTGTGATCTATCGCAGCTCTATCCCATCTGTCGCACTGACTTGCGATCGTTCGCAGCTGGACTTGCGATCTGTCGCAGGTATGTAACCTGTGTAGAATCTTTTTCTTCTTGGGTGAACCTTGTTTGAGCCTTTTGGAAGCCTTTAATCCTTATTTTTAACATTCTTTTTCTCACATGAACCTGAAATCACTGAAAACACCTAAGTAGTGTAAAATAGTATAAAAGATTACTCTAATAAGGTTAACAAGTTAAGTTTGAGGTACTTATATGTGTAACATCTAGCATCGATCAAGGGGCTCAGCCCCAAAAATTCAAATTTTCCAGAATATCGGTAGTCCATCTACTGACATTCCTTTTATGGTAAGTTTCGTACCGCGTGCATGGGCATTTAAGCTAGGCCGGACCCATTTCTGGAAAAACTCAGGAATAGTGGTTATCATTCTACCGCCATTACCATTTAACCCTTTCCTATAAATCCAAGCCCCCTCCAAACTTTCAACCCCATGCCAAGCTTGTACAAGAAAACATTGTAAAATCCTTGAAAAATTCCAAAAGTCCAAGCCTACCCATACCCTTGCAAAAGTCCCAGGAACCCTACGAGATCTTGCCAAGATTTTTTCTCACCAAGAAGGGCTTCTCCCCAGTTGGGCACCACCATCGTAGTCATCATCATCACCGTTCGAGGCATATCAGTAGGATAAGGTCCTCCCCTACCCCTCTTTTCTTCCGTAAAATGCTTGTGAGTCTCTGGTCTTACTCCAGGGGACTTCTTCCTTGCAGCAAATCCAGGAGAGAAGGTCCCCTTGCCTCTCCCATAGGCATGGGGACCCTCTCAAGAGGATAAAAAAAATGCTTTGTGCACTTTGTTTGCATTTGTGCGCACCAGAGCCACCCCTCAAATCCCCCAAACTTCTAGGGTATCCTTAAAATAATAAGGAAGACCTTGGAGTAGGCCTAGTTCGAAGACCAGAGGGAAGAATTCGATTTCTGGAAAAATCCAGAAATGGCGGTAAATACAGTACCGCCATTTTTCAGGCTTTCCCATTGTAGTGGCTCTGAGCTTCATTTTGTGGGGCCCTGGTCCATTTCAGGGTCTGGTTTAGGTTCTTGAGACCTCCCCTCTCCCTCCCTGGTCCTTCTAGGCTCACCAAATCAGCTTAACCATGGTTAAAATACATGAAAAGGAAAACTACCCAGAATGTCGGTAAACAATCTACTGACATTCTGAAATTTTGGCTTAGTGATAAAATGACCATTGTGGGCCTAATCCGGACTAGGTCCAAGGTCCAGACCAGACCCCAGAACATCCTCAAGGGTCTCTTAACCCTCTAGGCAACTCCTCAGGCCCCTGGGTTCACCCCTGACCTTCACCTTAGCTACAAAGACACTGTTTCAGAAACAGTGACATTGGCGATACTTACAGTACCGCCAATTTCATTTTGTGAAGAAATGGGATTAGCGGTACTGTATCTACCGCTAATTACAGTGTTTTACATAAAAAAATGCCTTGCACAGGGCCCAAACTATTAGAAGGCCATTCTAGGCCATGCTAAACTCTTTGGGCCCATTTCTTGAACCTGACCAAACCTCTAACCGGGTTAAACTTAATCCCAGTTACTTTTTAACCCTAGTTAGTTCATACTAATTTTGGGAAAAATCCTGAAAATTCTTAAAAAATCTAAAAAATACAAAAAACTAATAAAATCTTATATTGGACTTTCTAACCTTGGTTAGCAATCCTAACCATGGTTAACTCACCTTTAACCATAGTTAACCAACCTATTGCATGGTTAAGTTAAACCTAGGCCTTTGGGACCAAACCTTTTGACATTCGGGTCCAATCTCTAGCCTTCGGACCCAACCTTCGGCCTCCAGGCCCAATCCTTGGCCTCTGGGCCAAAACCTTGGCCTCTGGGTCCAAACCCTTGGACTCTGGGCCCAAACCTTTGCCTCAAAGTTCAACTTTTGGCCTCCGAGCCCAAACCCTCAAACCATGCACTTGACCACCCCGGTCAACCAAACCTTAGTCCCCGAACTAAACCCTATCCACCCCGGTGCACACACCCATTCTCCTAACCTCGGCACGGGCTCATGTGTTAGAACTACGCTTGGTCTGATCTCACCCCTATGTGAATACGTAGGCAACCTACTCGAGTTCGACCCTAGTTAAGATTTTCTCATTTCTTGGATTATTATACTCGAAAACTTAGGCATTTGATTAAAAATGATATTAATTTGGCTTGTACCTAGGAAGTAGGTAACCATTATAAAATGAGGGTCTCAGGGTGCCTAACTCATTTCTTAAGACTTAATCAAACCTCTTACTTAGACTTTCATTGAAACTATTAGACCTTATCCATATCCGGGACCTATCCCTCAAAATTAATAGGTGACGACTCCTAATCAAAACCAATGAATAAAATCCGTGCTCACAATGAATTTAAATGAGAATTAGATAAATCCGGATTAATACAAAGCATTGAACCAAACACAACTTAGTTGGTATATTAGTAATTAATCAACATAGGGTTCGATTATAAAATTTCACTTAGAAGAAAACCTATTAAGGAGAAAAGAAAATAACATAACATGAGAAGAGTGAATGGATTCATGATAGTGATTTATTAACTTTTTTGTGTGTTTGATTATATTTTTCCTAAACCCCAGTACTAATAGAAGAATTATATAAGCACGAAATAATTTTTTTTAAAATTTATTTCAATCTTAACTCTCCAAGAGGTTAGGGAGACTCTCTATATAAAACTTTTGGAAATCGTTTACTATATTTATTGAAAATTTGGAATAGTTCTAATATGTAGTGTTTGCTGTATTTTTCCCAAACTAGTAGTACTAAAATATTTATAAAAGCTTACGAAATGATTAATTTTAAAATCTATTTTAATCATAACTTCCCAAGAAGTTAGGGAGACTCTCTGTAAAATTTTCAAATTGTTAGAAATCATTTACTATATTTATTAGAATTTTGAAATCATTCTAAACCGCATTATCAACTTAGAAACTCTGCTGATCATAGTTTCAATCAACGTTTTATTATAAAAATATTTCTAAGTAAATTAAAATATTTACATTTTTAAAAAGGAATTTTGAATCTCATTTTAAGAAATAAAATTATAAAAAAGTATTAAAATCATTGAAAATTGAGCAAACAATTCTATGGATCAAGCTTAAGCCAATCCGAGCTCATCTCGGATTGAATAAAGTTCAAGCTCAAACAAGCTTATTCAAGTCAAGCCAAACTCAAGCCTAACTATTCGAATTCAAATCAAGGTCATTCTAAGCTTAAGCCAACCCCAAGCATGTTCAAACCATTCTCAAACTTGGCCAAGCTCTACTTAGCTTGACTTGAATACACCTATACACAGGAATGAGACGACAAGTGACTAGTGAGGTGCTTTTTAATATTTCAACAAAAAATGTTGCTTTTTAGTAGGGGTGTATTCGAGATGAGCTCGGCTAAGTTTGAGCTTGGCACGAACATGCTCGAGCTCGCCTCGAGCTTGATTTCTGAGCTCGAATGTTTAGGTTTGAGCATGGCTTGAACAAGCTTGATTGAGCTCGAGCTCTGTTCGAGCTCGAACTTTATTCAAGACAAGCTGAGCTAGGGTTGGCTCAAGCTTGATTAGGAAAATTATTCTGTTTAATTTTACATAATTTTAATAAAAATGTTTATTTACAAATTATAATACACGAAACTACAAAAAATTAATACATATTTTGTTCGAAAGAGTAGAGAGTTTGATCAAAGTTTCTGCTTTTAATTTCTCAACCTTTATTGTCATTATTATATCTTAAACTTATTTATTAAAAATTATTACAATCTATAATAAATAAAAATTTAAAATATTATTTTGTATATATATATATATATACTGATTTGAGCCTAGCTCAAGTTGAACTGAGCCTTAAACGAGCTGAGTCGAATCAAACAGAGTCTTGCTTGAGCTTTTTTTTTGGTTGATGAAATGATATCATGTAACTAATACACTCTCTAAACACACACAACGAGACCTAAGGTAGCCGCTAAGGTGCTATAAGGGTAAGTCTAAGCAGCCACTCCAAAAGGGCTTGTCTTAAGGAGGGTTGATGGCCCCTTATACACCCTGCCAAGTCCACTTCTAAACAAGTCTTGCTTAAACTTGATTTGTTTAAACATTTAAGCTCAAATAAAAGCTTAGCTTGTTTCATTCGAGCCTAAAATGCCAGCTTGAGCTTAGCTTAAACAAGCCGAGCCGAGTTATTGAGGTAGCTTGGCTCCAGTGCAGCCCTACTTTTTAGTGGCATTTTACATAGGTTAAACTTTAAGACATCGGGATTTTTGTTTTTGTTTGAAAGGTATTGCAAAGGTTATAAACCCTAATTCCAACCGTCATTTTAAAACCCTAGGGAGTAGTCAGCTTCTGATTGTGAAACTGAATTTCGCGCGCAATGGCCAAACCAGAGCTCGAAATCCTCCGAGGCTTTGAGCTCCGTCTCCTTCGTTGCTCTTTATCACCCGCTTATCCCCGTCCTCCTCCTCCTCCCTTCCAAGCGATGGAGCAAAAACAGAAATCTGTCCATATCTTTTTTTTGATCGAGAACGTCATTAATTTGATCGAGCAAGGGAATTATGTCGAAGCTCTCTCATCTGAAGCGGTGCGAATCATCTTCGGATTCGCTGAATCGTGGGATTTCCACGACTCCCTTGATTCTGCCGACGGGTTTTACTGCCAGGCCGAGAAGAGTATTGAATCGTTTTTGCGGAACGATTCCGAAGCCGGACTCTCTGTTTTAGAGCTCGAAGATGACCCTGACTTGTCGTGCAGGGCGATTCTTCTGATGTGCATTGGCGTTGCAGCGTTTCTTGCTTTTACGCAGTCCAACGTCACTGGGTTAGCCACCCCTCTTCGTTTTTTCTATCACAGTCACTGAATAATGGATTTCATTTCCCCTTTTTTTCTTGTAACTTGAATCTTCTCATTTTTTTCACAGTCCAATTGGGGTTTTCAATTCGTTTCCTCTTCCCTTTTGGCAATCCAAAGGAGATAAAGCTGTCAGCAGTGGAGTGCAGTGGGACATGTGGGCACGTAATCAGCTCATGTCAACTGGTTCCGATTTGCTCGGAAAATTTTCTGTCATACAGGTATTTTTTACCATTATATCTAATATTAACCTTTCAAAATTTAGTTTTTGTTACACTGACTGCATGAATAACCTGTTATATGTTGTGGGCATCTTCTACTTTATTTCTGTGATCCTTTCTTCCTCTTCCATTGCCCACATTTTATCTATAATGTAAGGACGACAGCAAAAGTCGGCAAAGGCAAGAACTGTAGAGGTGGATATATCATTAGAACATCCAGAACATTCAAGGAATGCAATTATAACTAGGGATATGCTATGTCCATATGTATTGTATACTTGGATAATATTGTTGAAAATAATTGAACGAATCTCTTATTAACAAAGAAGAAATTTCAGAGGAACAGTTATAGTGTCCAGAAAAATCGAATTATGGATTAGAATTTACAAGTTAGTCAGGAATGTTGACCTAACTCATGAGGCGTCAATATATATATGTGTGTCGTATTCATTTCTCTCTTCTCCTTTCATGTATCTTTGTTATTTAACTAAATTTTCTTGTTGATAATAAAAAAATTCCCATGTCAGTTGTTGTATCATGTATGTCTTACCAAAATGAGAATTTTGTTAATGTATGTTTTGCCTGCTTGGTAAACCCAATCATCTTGACACCATATATATGAGTGGATATATATATATATATATATATTTATATATATATATATATACACACACACACACACATACGTACGTATTGTCTTTTTTATAGTGTTTTCTTTTCTTCATCTGTTTATTAGGGTGCATTTCCTCAAAACCCTTCATTACCTATGTTCTTTTTATTTCATTGATAACGCTAAGTTCGACTATTACTGATTTAAAAGAAAAAAAATGCTGAGTTCCACAATTGTAATGATCAAGGGATCGTGCTATTCATCTGGTGGATTACTATGTTTGTTAGTTAGTTGTGATCAGTTATTTTCTTCAATAAGTTTGATCGGATGGCCTTCTTTTGTTTCTAGTACATAATCTATGCAAAGATGTTGTTCATGAAGACCAAAGATGTGTTTCTAGAGGCGAAGAGTTCATCTTTGGGGTCTAATAGGAGCATCTCATGGTGGTTATTTAGATTAATTCTTCTTCAACAGAGGATTTTGGATGAGCGGTCTTCTTCCTTATTTGATCCATTGCAAGTGTTTATTGGCGAAACTCTATGTCATTTCGGGGATATGGAAAAAGTAACAAGTTATTGGGGTACTATGCTACATGAGGGGGAAGCTTCAACTATTGTTTCAATGGCTCACTTAGAAGCCGGAATAATGGAATATGCATATGGCCGGATTGATTCTTCCAGGTATGTTATTGAGGAAAAGTTTTAAGGAGACGAGTACCATGATGGTTATATTGATGAGAGTTCAATGGGAATATTGTTATTTATTGGTTGTCTCTCATTGCATCCATCTACTTTGCTGAAGATATCATAATTATATTTGATGGTTAGTTTAATGGGTATATTGATACCCAAGATTTTTTATTAGAAGTTATCTATTGACACATTAGATGCTTGTAAATTATAATTTTGAACCATTTTCTTTCTTTCTTATTAGTAACGGTGGTAATAAATAATAATAGTAAGAACGACCAAAGCTCTAAATACAAAAAAGATAGCTCACGAGCAGGTATGGACTGGCCAAAACTGTATAAACCCCAACTAAAGCACACAAATAGAGGAATCCAGTTGGAATAAAAATACACTACTCTAATTCCTTTGATTTCTTGAGAGAGGACCCAAGAGAACAATCACGACACATGATCAGGCACCACCTAAATCACATCCACTTTTGTATTGAAGATATGTCTATGCATTCCTTCCAAATGCTCTAGACAATGATAGAGAAGCAATTTGCCTTGCAGCCAGCCGGGTATGTGGTGCTTAATGGTTTGAGGAGTCACCCACTGTACTAAACTGAAAAAAAAAGTTGCACCACAACTCCAAAGCACACAATGCACGCAGAGATGATCTTATGTTACACCTTGCTTCTTAAAAATAAAGCAGATATCAGTATTTGTATATTTTTGTTGATGGGATGGTTTATCGTAAGGATTTTGTCCAACGATACTATTCGAAGAAAGGAGGATAATTTTCAGGTAATGATGGCTTCCACACCAGTCTAGCTAATTAAGAGTCTTGGCCCTTGTAGTCTAGCCATTAAAGGAATGATCTCATTGAGAACCTGTCGTTAGGGTCCCATTTCCATATGCGAGTGTTGATATCCACTATACTATTCTAGTTCCAACTGGTAAAACAGATTTTATAATCTCTCTAGCTCCTAGTTGTTGGTGTTCCTCCTAAAGCCTGACAATCACATGGTCCTCCCCTTGGCCCTCACTCAATGAGAAGCAACTCCACACTAAAACTTGAAATTAACATGGTGCTCCCCTCGCCCCACGAGAAGCAACTCCACACTAGAACTCCTTTCTCTGAGCCATAGCCTATAGCAAGAGGCTAATCTCAACAACAAGGAATCTCCTAGAACTGCAATCTGTTTCCAATTCCAAATTTGTATTGGATATCTGTATTGAATTCCTTTTGAATCTCACAAACATAGTTACCAAGTTAGGGTTCGGGAATCATTTGTCTAGGTAATAGTTTGGAAAAAATCGGCTAAATTAAAATTAAAAAAAAAAATAAAACAAATGTCAGGCAAAATATGAAAAAATATAAAATAAGATTACGAATTATGAACATTATAAACAAATATATTTCATATATTAGATATTGATTAAAAAAAAAGTGAATAATTTGGGTTTAATTCGGGAAATTCTCAACTTTTTGAAAAAGTTTCTATTTTTCTCCAAAAGTCGTGAATACTTCGTGAATTAATCGTTCGATAAAAAAGTCGGTATTATTCGGGATTTTTTTAAAACTTCAGAAAACTTTGTAACTATGCTCACAAGCACCCATGTAGAGATTCTAGCAATAGTTGGATATAACTAACATTGGATCTCAACCTCCATTGCCACTCATATTTGCTGGCAATTATTGATCTCCAAAAGCTTTTATGCTACCTCCCAAATCTCCAAAGCCACTTGCCTAATAAGTCGTTATTCACCATCCTCAATAGATGTAATCCCAATTCTCCCACTCCATTGGGACTACAGATTTTCTTCTACTATACCATATGGTATTCCTCTTATTGTCCATTTTATTTTATAAGAAATTCCGCTAGGTCTTTTCAAGCCTTGATGCGCTGAAACTAGAATAAAGAAAATGAGATATGGAATAAGTAGGGAGGCTGACTAGAGCATAGTTGGAAGGAAGCTATGAACAGGGCGGGATGATCGTTTCCTAGACTCACTTCCTAGGAATCTCACTTCCGTCACATCCCATTTAGTGGTCAAAGGAGGCTTTGTATGTCGGGAAGATGTGATAGACCCAAGCTTTCAATCTGGAGTGTAGACCTTGAGATAATATTATTAGATTGGAACCTAAGGCAGATACTTCTCCATAAATTACTCATGCAAGATAAAATTTAATGTATGACAATCCATATTAATATAATGAGAATGAGATGTCTATATTTAATTATTGCTTCTCGTTTCCTAGGATATTTTGAGGCTCATTTCCCACTTCTCCCTTTCTCTTTGCTTCTTGTTTTCGCTTCTTGCTCTGGACTAGAGTGCTATGAAACATAGTAGTCTTCCCTCCCTTCGACAAGTAACTGTTCTTCATGAAGTTAGGGCTCTTTTGGTGGATCTTGTCTATTCCGGACAGATCTAACCAAAATAGGTCTGTGACAAAAATATCTGTAAAATATAAATCTGCAGATAGTAAAACCGTTTGGCAGTGCATAGTAATAGACAGACTTTTTGTAATACTGTGTTTGGTAACATCATCTTATTGGAGTATTGGAGGAGCAGATGATGTCATTTTTTAAAAAAAGATTTCCATTGGGTAGCCAATTCAAACAAATACATGTGGGTTATTCATCAACCATTACAAATTCTTCATCCATAAACCTGTGATTTTTCTTTTACTTGGAGAATAGGAAAAAGCAACATCTAATCCACGACTATGTCAAATTACATTTAAATGTTCCCATAACATACCAAATAAGCACATTCATTACAAAAATTGTCGTCCTAGTCCAATTACATTTCATTAAAAAAAATTATTCATATCCCTTAGAAAACAACATCTACCAACACAACTATAATATGCATAAGGGACCATCGGGTCAATCCTTGTTGAACCAATGAAATGATCTAGTAGTATAATGATGCATAAGGGACCATCGGGTCAATCCAGGTTGAACCAATGAACTAGTAGTATAATGGTGCATAAGGTGGGTCGATCCAAATCGGTTGGACCATTGGGTCAATCCGGGTTGACCTAATGAACTAGTAGTATAATGATGCATGTCGCATTTCCTCTTTTTCTATATAATATATATGCTCTTTACCGTTAAAAAAAAAAACACTTACAACACCCCTATTAGACATTTTTACAAATACTTGGTAAATCAAAAGACATAAAAAGTGAGAGAGGTTTGGTCCTATTTCCTTTCTCATCTTTGCATCCCCTGGACCTTTCTCCGATCCCTCAAGATCTTTTTATCTTATTGGCTTTCAGTGTTGTTCCCCTCTTCGGTGGGTAGAGTATGGCTTTTCCTCTCGAGGGTGATAGCCTGGGTCCTATGGAAGGAAAGAAATAGGCGTGTCTTCGACGATTCGGCCTCATCTATCCACGGGATCCAGTCCCGAGTTCGTCTATTAGTTTCTGATTGGTGCTCAGTGGGGGGTGATGTCGTGAATCCCTGGGGGATTCCTTTATTGTGTAGTTTTTTGGGTGCTTAAATTGTTCCTTTGTTGTTGTTTTTCGCTTTTTCTTTTCCGCGTGCTCTGGGTTTACCATTGGTGAACCTGGGGCCGATCATTGTTCTGTAGCTTTCGTTCCTTTCTTATATTTCATATCTCTGTTTACCAATCACAAATAAAATTAAAAAGGAGAGAGATCTCATAGATTGAAAAAAAGAATCTTAAATAATCTCACTTTCTCATCAAACTATATAAAAAAAAAAACTAAATAAAAATGCTAATTGAAGATGTTTTAGCATTTGCCAACCGGAAAAAAATGTGTTAGCATTACTAAATAGTCATTTCTCTTGCAAATACTTTTCAATAGTTAAATAGTAATCCATAAGGCTCCTATAAGAATTTAGAATTTTTTTTGTCTCAAATAATTTAAAATAAATAAAATTATAAGTTCAAGAAATTGATTGACCTTTTAGCAACACATGTAGATAACATAAAAGTATAACACCTACAACACCCCTTTTAGACATTGCTATCAATACTTGGTAGTTAGTATGCATAGCTACTACAATCAATCAAAATACAATAAAAAATCCCATAATTGAATAAAAAACCCAAAATAATCTCACTTTCTTAGAGATTGAATTTCTTTTAAAAATAATCTCACTTTTTCACCAAAACATTTAAAAAGTAATACTAAGAAAACATCAAGATTAAATTAAGAACATGATTTTATTGAAATTTGGGATTACTATTCAAAGTAAAGTAGCAAAAGTATATAAACTCTTGAAATTGATGTAAAAAGCATGTTTTTGTCCTCATCTTGGCTTGAGCTCCATCTCCATCTCCATCTCTAATTTCTTTCCGCTTTTATATGTAGGTTTTTTTATTTTCTCTATGATTTTTTCAAAATTTCTAATTTATTTAATTGTCTTTAGTAATTAGTTTTTAGTCCGGATAATGTCATCCATAAATTTTAAAATGATATGGATAATGAAAATTGGCCTTTTTTCATAACCCAATTGGTTCAAAGAAACTGGTTGGGTCGTTTCGGGTCTTGTGGTTTTCATTGGGTCAATCTGGGTTAGACAATCGACCCATTAATAGTTTAACCCAACCCAATGATGGACTCGGGTCCTGGGTCAACTGGTTTGACCGGCTGGGTCGGTCTAGGTTTTAAAACATTGGCAATAATAATTATTATTATAATAAATATTGTGTATTAAGCTTAAACATCAAGACATCCGTAAATCATTAAGGGGCAATACCGTAAAAAAAGACGAAAATCTCCGTTTGATTGTCTATCTCCAATTGACATGTTTCTTTCCCAAAAACAAGGTTCCCAAAATTTCGCTGTGTCGGGTTTGTGGCTATCCGCTATGTAGAAACTCAGAAACAAAAAATTCCCTTGTATCGACATAGTATTGGTCTGTATCGTGAGTATCGGTCCCATACGCACAACACAAACCCGATACACACTTGATAGGCTAATACGTGTGATACGGTCCTCTTTGTTATTTCATTACACCATAAACCTATTTACATAAAATATCATTTAAGAAAAAATCAATTCTTCTAGTTCAAGAACAAAATTCGCCTTTTAGGGATTATGTTACAATTTCAACTTTAAAATACTAAGGTTTTTCTCAAATCTTAAAATTTCATAAATTTTACTATATCAAAACATAACTAAAATCCAAAATTTTTGTAACAAAAGTCTCATATTTTACTCTTCAAAAATATTGTCATCTACATGGTAAAAAAATCAACTAATAGTAGTTCGACAAAAAAGGCTATATTTAATCTTTACAAAAAATTTCTAAGCATATGCTGCATAGCCCCGTGAAAAATACTCAAAAATTTAAAATTTCAAAATAATTAAAATTAAAATTTTAGTGTAAGGCTAAAATTTGATTTTTAGCCATCCAGTCCAAATTTCAACTTTCAAATTGCAAGACTTCTTCTAAATTTTAAGGGTTCAAAATTTTTAATATGTCACACGTTATTAAAATACAAAAGACTAATAAACTTATTTCACACATTGGATTCTATGTGGTATCGAGTCACATGCTCAGTCCCAAGTATTGAGTCTTTTATTCAATCCCAAGTATTGAGTCTTTTATTAACAAATTCCATAACTCTCGGATATACATCAAATATACATACATGCATATATATACCAGTCCACATACCATGTTCACACGAGTTACCACATTATTGTTAATATGTCTGGCTCACTTATAATGTATCACTTTATTTAGTTCCTGATTCCACACCATTCGAGTCGGCATGAAGATCAATAGTTAATATAGTATTGAATTTTATTATGCATGTAATTTTACTTGATGATTGTAATTCAATACTTTCTTATTTAGTTCATTGAATGTAAGGTTTTAATATGTAGATTTTATTGCTTATACTTAGCTAAGTGACTATTGTTTGTGTTTCCATATCTGTTTATTAGCATGACTGCCTTTTTATCTTATAAAATTCTTAACGCTCATATGTATGGTTATAAATGTTGTTGGAGGAGGCCTTCATTTAATTTGGTTTTAGCTTATATTTGCATTAAAAGAAGTTTTATGTAAGGTATTCAAGTTTTTCTTGTGTATCAAAGTGTTTCTTAGCGAATTTTAATTATTTTTTGGCATATCCAACCGATATGGACCGATACATATCCTGAAATCGACTTACCGGTACGGTGCCTGATACTGATGTTTTGAATCATGCCACAAAATCACAAAAAATTTGAACTTTGTTTTTAGATATGAAATGTCTTTTTGTGGGCAGACCCAAGGTTTAGACATTCCAAACGGTTCGTTAGTCTCCTCTTGAATTTTCCACCATTGGGTCCCAAGTGGAGATGGAAAGGTAGTTAGGCCCCGGACGAAGTGATGTGAATGCGGAAGCAATAGCCTTAAACAAGTGGGATCCATCCAATAAATTTCCAAAAATTGGGCTAGAAAGGGTAATTTTACCTCAAAAGGCAAATGTAAAACTTAAGGTTTTCAGGTCTAGGACAAACTAAGGTAATGATAAAAGAGTTTAGATATGTTTCTAGAGCTTCAAAACAAATCTCAGGCTTGATTTTTGCTTCAGATAGGTAAAAAGGGCAAAACTGTAATTTCACAGGAATATGAGAATAAAATTTCAATTCTATGATTAGGGTTTTGATTCAAAAGGCAATTAGATTATCAATGTACATGTCTTAGATGATAACAAACAAAACATAATGAACAAAATAGGCTGGGGCTCAATTCTAGGTTTTAGTTTAAATCTCAACAAGTTAACAATGCCGGAATTTGAATTTAAAGGAAAACAAAATAGAGATAAAAACTAATGGGTTTAATGGTTTTGTACACTTGGGGTAGGGTGGCAGCCTTGGGATGGAGTCCCTAGGGTTGCAAAACCCCTTTCCCCTAGTTCTTCCCTTGAACAAGTTTCGGCCAACCTTGAATTCTTCTTTGGTTAATCAAAACCAGCAAGCAATAATGGTGGAAATCAATCTAAGCCAATAACAATAACTAATTCGACACTGACAACTATGTAAAAACTCAATTAAGATACTTATTCGGGCTTCAACTTCAAAATACCTTTCAACTCAACATCATGCTCACTAAGATTTCGTATGGGGCCAATCTTGAGTTCGGAGAATGCTCTGGTCGAGCCTATTCCTCTGGTTCACCATGAGTGAGGAATTTACTTGACTTGGGTTTGAGTGAAGGCAAGTTGCTAGTGCGAGAAATAGAAGTGAGAGGAGTAAAAGAGGTCTGGGGTGCGGGGAGGAGGCCCCCACTTGCTCAGATGGAGATGATGCTTATTGTCTCTCTTTGAGGTTTATAGATGGGTATTGGGGTTTGGGCGTCTTGAGTGGCGTGAGATTTCCTTCATGCCCTCTTCAGAGCTATCTTGGTGGCCCTAGTGGTTGTGTTATGCACTCTCTCTTGTTTCTTCAAGTGTTAGTTTTGGTCTGTTTTCTTTTATGCTGCTGTCTGATTTGTCTTTTAGACCTTTGAACTCCTTTTTATTGTCTGGAACTGTCTGAGGGGATCTTTTCTTTCCTTTGCCAATTGTTTCTCAGTTTTTCCTCCTTGCGAATATATTTCTTGTTTTCCGTAAAAAAAAATATAACTCCCAATTCTGATCTAAACCAAAATGAAGCAACTAGGCCCAACTATTCCCTCCCTACTCTGACTTAACCTAATATTTCTCTTATAAGGTGGACTACAGTGCTGAAGTGGCATTGTGGAAAGCCCACTATATCCGACCGTATGGCCCTTAGTGAATTTTAACCATTCGAGGACAACTCTCGGGGTGCTCCTCATCAGGAAGGATGAGAGGTGGGAAAGTACCTGTTTTACACTCAAGGACACTTGCAAGCTATGCAATGTTACCCATCTTGTCGACTGCAAATACTACACTTTTACTAAGGTTTATTTGTAAGCCTGACACCGCCTCAAAGCAGCAAAGAATGTACCTCAAGAATTATTTTTTGGTTATTTCTCAAGAGAAAAAAATCTGTTTCTGCTTCATGTTTTTGACACAAACATTTGTTTAAGAACAATGGTAATTAGTTAAAACTTCATTCGTGCTTTATTAAAGTGGAAATATTGTGCATGTTTTGCCTGTTCCTTACTTTATAGAGAAGACAATGTAGTTTGATTAGTTTTTTTCTTGTTACAGAGTCCAACAACTAGCCCTATGTTAGATTTTAAACTGGATTGCTGTCTCCTGGAATTCTCCCTATTGTTTATCTCCTCTGGTCTAATTCTTTTGAGTTGATCAATACCGATGCTGTCCTAAATCCAATCTGATGCCATTTATTGCACTTTTAGTTTTAGAATTTAATCAATTCATGATGAGGAAGGTTCTAACTTCTTTTTTCAAACAATTGGAAGAAAATATTTCTCAAATAGTTAAAATTTAGGAGCAGGAACTTTAACTTGAGTATGCCATCTCTCTCTCTACTCATTGTCAATACTTCTATTACACCACTAATAATGTAATGGAAAACTAACATTATTATGCATGAAGACAAAAAAATAAATTAAAAATTGGACTTCCGATTGACCATCAAAACCCGAGGCTTCTTATAATGAACATGGGAAAACCTCTTAAAGGCATTTGTAGAGATGCCCAAAAATTCCCAGGGAACTAAAAGCTTTGAAAGATAGACCCCATTCACTAACTCAAAATAGTCTACCCTTAGAGTATTCTCATAAGAAAATAAAATCCTTAAAAGCTACCTTTAGGACTAAGAAACTAACTCAACAATCCATTTGAAAGCCGTCAATTCTGCCTCCAATTTTGCTATATCACTCCTAAATCCCGTCTCCAATAATATATAGCTGTAACGCTCTTTAGAGGCTTAAATTGAAAGAATCAACGCATCTTGCAAAAAATGTGTTATAGCTGTTAAGAACTGGGAAAGTGCTTCTCAGTCCTTCACAAAAAAACTAGCATTTTCAAAAGTTGGTTGTTTCAGTTTCCTTGGGGATTTTTTATTGGTAATATGAATGTAAAGATGGTACAAAATACATATGGTAGCGCAAGGGATCATAAGAACGTGAACCCAACAGCTCCAAAGAGAGTAAAAAAGAACACATCAAGAGACTTCAAATCCATTGGGAGGACAACATTCCTAGTCCAGGATCACAAGAGAGCAAGAAGGTCCAAATCCTCAAAGTCCCTTTTCACTGAAAACCAATCGAATAAGAGGCGACGAATCCCCTCGCAAATACGTTGAGAGGAAATGGAAACGTTGTAAAAAAACTCTCCGGTTCCTCTCCTTCCAAACCGATTAGTTTATCGCTTCCGGAAGATGCCTAAGTAAATAGATGGGGGTCTCTAGCCTTACTGAAAGCCAACAAGATAAGAAGCCCATTAGGGAATTCGGGAAGACCCAAGCCACATCAAATCGCTCAAGGAAATAGTTCCATACCACTGATGCAAAAAGGCAATGTAGCAAGTGATCCACCAATTCCTCTGGCTCATAGCACATGAAACAACGATTAACCATCCTCCATTATGTACTCTTCAAGTGATCACAATGATTTCCTTATCCAAAGATGCTTCCAACGAAAAAAAGTAACTTTCGATGGAATACCGGGATTCCACACAGCCCTATATAGAAAAGATAGCGATATAACACCCACAGTGCTAACTTGAAGGATCTCACTGAGAACTGACCCTTGTTGTCTAATAACCAAACACATCTATCCCTAAGGAGAGGGTAGATAGCTACATTCTCAAGCCTTCCTAGGAGGCGAGAAATGTCCACCAGTTCCCAATTGTTGAGGCTACATCTAAAACTAGACTGTAAACATCCCTCTCACCCAAACACTCAAAGTTTGATGCAACAGAAGCGTCCTTCACCCTTGTTAGGGAGAACAGGACTTCAAACTCCTCCCTAAGGGGATGACTGGACACACCAAATATCTTCCCAGAATTTGATATCCTTGCCACAACCAGCGACATATCTAACATACTTAGAAAATTAACTATACTTGGGGATTTGAAGATGCTTAGTCAGTTAACCTTGATGTCTTGCATTCATTTAATAAAATGTATAGTGGTAGGATCATGTTACATAATTGGAAGATATGCATTTAACTCAATTAGTAAATATAAGGAGATCCACAGCAGTGCCAAAGTGATTATTCTATAGGAACTCTCCTAAATTTTGTTACCGATAAAAAAAAAAAAACTGTCCTAAATTTTGTTCATATATAAAAAATACAAACATTTCAAAATGTTTGCTCCTTCTAAACTATGATATTGCAAGAGAGTGTTTAGATTTTGGAGTTTGCTATGAAGGAAATGAAATCTGAGCGCTCTTTAGACTTTGTGAAAAAGTTAACAATATGAGAATCAGAGGATACAAAGAGCAATGACAGTGTGGTAGTCTGGTAGTAATGTTGAGCGATGTGGATTTTTAACTCTGTGTTTGGTCCTCTCATAAAATACCTGACTTTGCCTATTTGGAAAGCATAATTCATCTAAAAAAAAGAGTGGATCATCGATGAATTACATTATTAGCCATTCGGCATCTGACTAGTGACAACGCTTAAATGATGATGTTGAAGTCAGTCATGGCACTTGAGATAGAGATCCTCACAAATATCTATCTTGTATCACATGCTTGAGTGGCATTAAGGTATTCTTTAATTCTGCATATGCACCAAATGTAATTTATAAAATCATGTATTATATTGAAGCCTTAACTTCTAACTTATACACTGTACAAACGCCATTGCATGTTTTTTGAAAATGAGCATGGATATTTTCTCCCCTTTGTTATGTTACCTCCATTTGTATAATTGTTATTCTTATGTGTGTGGGTGCGGGGTGCTTGCATGCAAGAATGTGTGTTTTATATTTTTTGCCCCTTGGGGAATCATGTTTGTATAAAACATTATTCATAGATAAAATTTACTTGTATTCTTGGAGCTTTAAGCGAGATGCAAATTAGTTTTAAGTTTCTGTTAAGACTGCTTAAATACTTACTACTGAGTTAGGTATTATGTCGTTCTCAGATGCGTTTTTAAGTTCTCTTTAAGCTTGTTGGTTTGTTATTTATATGCTGAATTTTGATTATTGGAAATTTATTTTCAATTTAAGGATTTCATTTATGTCCATAATGCCATGTATTTGCATGATGTCACTGCCATTTGGGGACAACACCCTAAAATTACTTTTGCTACTGAGAAAAAGTAAAGTAAAAGTCATGTCTTTTTTTTTGTGTGTTGAAAAGAATCTCTTGTTTCTGATATCAAGCCATTTGAAGTACCTTTTGTGGCCTCAGGTTATATTTTAACTCTGCAGAAGAAGCATCTGGGTTGCAGCTTTCTGTTACAGGAGTTCTTGGCTTCCGTACCGTACATCAGGTCTTTTTAAAGAAAACGTATTAATTGGAAACTTGTTAGAAATATCCATCTTCTTAGCTCTATATCTTGATATAGGTGGAAGCAAAAGCGCAAATGGTTCTTGTTGCAAACACAAATTCATCAAAAAGTGGTGATGTCTGCCGCAAAATAATCCCTGAGCTCCAAAAAAATGTTTCTAGCTTTGATGAAGATAAATTGGGCCCCCAGTTTCATGAAAATTATGAAGCTTCTGACGTATTGATGACTCCGAAACTCGTAGAGAATGAGGACTATGAAATTGATGCAGGTGGCATTCATAATAGTGGGACTTCCACCGTCTCTTTAAAGGCAATCCAACAGGCAGTGATTCTTGCACAATGCCTTTTAATAGAAAAAAGCACTCCCTATGATGAAATGCAAAGTAAGGTTCTTGACCTTTTTTCATAAATTGTATGATTGTTTTTCTCCCTCTTTTGTTATGCTCAATCTACCAAATTTCTTGTTCATGAATATGCATGTATGGTTATTTATTTTTTATCTTTTTGTTAAATGCAATTTAGAACTTGTCAATCTCTAGTCACCACAAAAATTGTCTTAATTTATTTCTCTGCAAATCCCTAATAGATTCCAAAAAATATTGTTACTCCAAGAATCTAGAGAATTCCAATACATATAGTTTATGCGATGAGTGTATAGATCTGGGTGACAATTAAAATATTAACTAAACAAATGTATATTATAAGATGAGTTGTTTAGAGTTGATATGTTAAGAGGGACATTAACTTGACATGTTTCTGCTTTGATAAGTTGAGTTTGAGGCCTAACAGTGTACTCTGTTGCTTAGATGCACAAAGCTCGAGTGAATTGGTAAGAGATGATATTTGTCAGAGGGACAATGATTTGACATGTTTTGGGTTTGATACTTTGAGTTTGAGGACTAACAGTAGTATACTCTGATGCTTAAATGCACTAAGCTGGAATGAAGCCGGTGCCAGATTACATTCAGGGCATGAGCGGAGCCATGGAAGACAGATTTGTTAGGGTGCACTAATTACAATGTATGCATCAGTTGATGCCTCAAAACTCGAAAGTGATATTTTGGTATTTCTATATAAACTTTATATAAAAGAGCATAATCACAAAAGGACAAAATCGTTCAACCAAGAGTTGGATACCGAAAATACCCCTCATGATTGGCGGCTATGCTGATGAATATATATGAAAACACAAACAATAGTCACTTAACCAGCCAACTATAGGCAACACAATCTAGATATTAAAACATTACATTCAATGAATTACAGCCATAGTAACAAAGTTCTCGAATAATTCCCGAATTGTACCCGAACTATTCATTTTTTAAGGGGTGCCGTTTAAAAAGGCTTCTTTTTCCTGAACTAATGAATAATTCCCGAACTGGCGAATTATTCGCGAATAATTCCCGAACGAACGAATTATTTCGAACTTATGCCGATCTTATTCCGAATGAAGATTTCTCACAAATTATTCGTTCATGCTTATTCAGAATTCTAAAATAAATATGAGGGTAAAATGAATTTTCTATTAGCAATAGAATTATTACTAATAACTTGAGACTTATTTCACATTGAGAAATCTTCATTTGATTGAAATCACCAACTAATAGAAGAATGAGAAAACTCTATTCGAGTAAGCTATTTTAGGATTTTGATTGAATTGAGAGAAAAAATATAATTTTGCAAGCTGGTTAGTCTGTTGAATTTCCATTGAACTAAGAGAAAATAAGATTTGTGTTATTTATTCTGAGCTATTTCAATATTTTGCTAAATAACTATGTTATGCCAAATAAATACACTCATATATTGTTTTTCTGATTTTATCTATTCAGATTATTTTTCTAGTTTTTATATATTTTTTAATTGCTTATATAATTTGATTTACATATACAAACATGTAATCTAAATTATTCTTTTTTCTTAAATTACATAAAGCTTACTTAAGCCTTATGTAATTTTTTTCTTGAGTTTGCGAGTTTACATAATGCTTGTTTTTTAGAATTTGGAATAAATGTTAACATAGTAAGAGATGTCAATACATATAGATTGGTAGATGGATTAGTTGGCATCACGTTCTTATTTTTTGTAATTATTAATTTTTATTTTTTCGAACTTATCCCGAACTTAACCCGAATTTGCCGATTTTTTCCCTTTTTTTTCGACCTTAACCCTTGCCGAATAATTCCCGAATCCGAACTTTGTTACTATGATTACAGCATTGAATTACAACCATAAAGAAATTATACACATGATATAAACTGAATACCACATTGAGCTTTGTGCCAGTTCAAACGGTGTGGGTTCGACAACTAAATAAAGTGATACATTATAAGTGAGACAGACACATTGACAATAATGTGGCCAACTCATGTGAATGTGGTATGTGGACTAATACCTATATATGTAAGTTTGCTATAAATTCGAGAGTTGTGGAGTCTGTTCATATAAATAAATGATAAATGTCACTCGATGCTTGGGACTAAGCATGTAGTGAAATGATAGAAGCCAATGTGTGAAATAATTTTACCGATCTTTTGTATTTTAATAATGTTTTGACATATTAAAAATTATGAGACCTTAAGATTTGTAAAAAGCCTTGCAATTTGTAAGTTGAAATTTAGCTCGTATGACTAAAAACGAAATTTAGCCTTGAAGTGGAAAATTTTATTTTGATTCGTTCGGAATTTATTGGGAGAGATTTTAATGAATTTAAATGGGGGTACCTAACTTATGCTTAGAATTTTTCATAAAGCTGAATGTAAGTCTTTTTTTGTTGAACTACTAGTTGACTTGTTGATCGTGTATATGAAAATGTGTTTGAAGACTAAAATATGAGACTTTTCTTATCGGAGTTTTGAGTTTTAGTAATGTTTTGATATAGTGGAATTTATAATTTTAAGATTTTGAGAAATACGTTAGCATTTGATAGTTGAAATTTTGACATAATCCCTAAAAAGTAGGGGTGTATTCAAGCCAAGCCAGCTCAAAGGCTCGGCTCAATCAAGCCGAGTTCAAGCCAAGATTTTTGGCTTGATCGAGTCAAGCTTCTTTTCGAGCTCGAATTTATAATCAACTGAGCTCAAGCCAAACCCAGCTTGATTCGGTTTGAGCTTGGCTTGCTTGGCTTGGCTTGACATATATATAATATTTTGTTATGTTTCAAGCCGAGCTTGAATCAATTGAGCTCAAACTGAGAAACACTTTCAAGCCGAGCTTCTAGCTTGAATCAAGCTTGGCCTCGAATACACCCCCTACTAAAAAGCAAATTTTGTTCTTGAACTGGAAAGTTGACTTTTTATTCTTCACGAATTTGAATCTAGGATAATTTTCCTTCAATTCAAATGGGGGTATAACCTTATTTACATAGAAATATCTCAAGTAGATGAAAGAAATTAAATGAAAACCATAAATAAGTTGTAAATAGGCTTATAGTGTAAATGGTAGAAGAAAGAGAAAGGGGACCGTATCGCACATATCGGGTCCGTGACGTGTGTATCGGCCTGAATTGCACTATGTCAATACTAGGGAATCTTTTTTCGTTTGCCTATAATGTATTGGGTAGCTTCAAACCCGATACGTATCGACATTTTGAATCATGTTGATCAAATATATCTAGTGGATCTTAGATATATACTAATAATAAAAAATGCAATTTTATTTTTGAATGCATGTTTTTAACTCTTAAATTTAGAATTCTTTTCCAAAATTTATCGTGTTGTTGCATGTCATAACAATATCGTGCTTATCGCATATGATATGCTCGATACTGTAATTAAATGTTCTATGCAGTGGAATTCCACTCATATTGAATAATATCGTGCAAGTATCGACCATATTGTACAATATGTTGATACTGTACGATACATCCGAGACAATCACTATGTAGGGATTACTTCTACTTGCAATATCGTGCAAGTATCCCCAAAAGTTGGTATCGTACGACACAAAAAGAGAGGTACCAATATTTTGAACAATGGTAATAGTGTGCAGTTAAGCATTTTCCTTTGCTCATTTCTATCGTATTTATTATTTGTTTAGTCATGTTTACTTCTTACATATGTGTGGTATGTGGTAGCAGTTTTAGTGCAGTAAGTGGTTTGGTATTTTAAGTCTCCATGATTATATGGAGGATAATGGATATTTTCTTTTTTGAGTTTATGCTGATATCTTCATTTTAGGATGGCAGATGGCTCCATTCATAGAGGCTATTGATGCTCAACAATTGTCGTACGTCATTGTAAGTATAAGGAATCATTACATCTTGATGTTTAATGCTATTGCATCCATTATTTTCTTCACCTGGATCAAATTTTTTTAGTACGAATTATTCTATCCTGAAAGCCTTAAGCTCCTTCATACGGAAATGATGATCTAGAGAAAATCAGACTTTGGGGTGCTAATTGGACCTTGCAGCAGTGATTGATGCTGTCAATATTACCAACTGCTTAATTGTGGTAGATTTTGGATAGAGAGAAACCAACATGACTTTATTATGGTATTGCAATTGGCAAGAACTTTAACCTTTGAGATTTCCATTTGATTTGCTATCATAGTTGTTTTCCTAGTCCTGAATTTTGCGGGCCTGAGATAGTTCATCTGTCACTTATTTAGAATTTTGTCCCCTTAAGTAGCTTTCTCTTGTGTTGGTTTCTCATTTTTTACAATGTTATTTGCATTCCATGTTATACTATTTTCTTTCCAGTAATATTCAGAGATAACTCTATCGTTTCAGATTCGGTGCTTTTGTAGCATCTTACGTATTCGATGGGAGTCTACTCGCAGTCGCACAAAGGAACGTGCTTTGATGATGATGGATAAACTGGTACTATATGAATCATTGTTATGTTTTTAGCTTGATCTTTTTAGAATTTTGAGTTTTGTTACTCTGAGTCCATGCAGTTCATGACATTTGCTTAGTTAATTATTTATTTTCTTAATTCTGTTGTCCTTCCCCCATAGGGCAATTGATATCAGAATTTCACAATTCTCTATCTTGTTCAAGTTCAAGTAATTGATTTTAATCCATTTAGAAGCAAATTTAGTTACACTTACAAAATTTTCCTATGATACCCATGTCATCCATCTATATGTTTGTTACCTGAATGGCAAAAAAACAAATGGTAGAAATTCGATGTCAAAAATCTTGAAATGACTCAAAATGGAAACCTCAAAATTCTGAAAATTTTGTGGAAGTATACTTTTGTATGTTTGCTTGATGCCGTAGTCAAACTAAGTGATTCCATGTGTGAAGGTTGGAGTCAGTGGTAGTTTTTTTATTTGATCCCTCTGGTGCCACATATGCTTTCATACATTAGTTAGAAAACATAAATTATGAAAGTCTAATCATGAAAAAAATGAACCATTATTCTTCTCAATTGGAAAATGCTGATTGATGAAATGAAGTTGTAAGAGTGGGACTTTTGAGTCTTTATCCTGGGTTGTGGTATTACCATATTAATTAGTGGCCTTTGAATTATCTTGGCATCGCTCTGGGTCCTAACCTTAAGTCGGTCTAATTTTGGGATCCTGTTATTGAATAGTTTGGGAGGATATTGACGGCTTGGAAAAGGATCTACATTTCTTTGGAGCATACTTACTCTCATTAAATATTTAAAGCTATCCTATCGAATTTTCCAATCTGTTACATATTCCTTTTTAAAGCCCCCGAGAAGTAGTCAAGTAACTTGAGTAAATCCAAAAGAATCTCTCCCTCTCCCCCTTTCCGTCTGTGTTCTAGCATGAGTTACCTAATCCTTCTCTGGTGCTCGAACCGTCGAGTGGCCGACAATGTGGAGGAACATTTGGTGTGAGATTGTAATCTCTGCCTTTTTGGAATCTGTATCTTTGATATCACATGGCTGTTTTTGCTTTTGTTTAGGCCTTTTCCCTTTGTCGTAGTCTTTTATTGGAGTTAACTACTTGGTAAACTTTGACCTTTGTTATCTGCTGTATTCTCACTTCTTATATTAAAAATATGATTGCTTACTGATAAAAAAAAAGCAAAAGAAAGAGAAACAAGGCTCTTCTTGGTAAGTGGCTGTGGAGATCTTCCTGAAGGCAAACAACTCCTTGGTTTTGGTTATCACCAGTAAATATGGACTAGAGTCAAACAGTTAGAACTCTAGTTACCCTCTTGTGTTAATCTCCGATGCCCTTGGAAAGCGATCCAGAATATCCTCTCTTCTTTTATTTATTTTGTTAGACTGGGAGTTGGTAGTGATTCTTGTATCAAAATTTGGGAAGATATTAGGTGGGGAGAGAACCCCCTCACGTGTTTGTATCCTCGTCTCTACAATCTAACCCATTGAAAAGACAACTTTATATTGGAAAAGGCTCATTCCTCCACATTGAGCATGGCATGAAATTTTAATTTCCATAGGGTACTTAGGGCAGTTGGAGTTGTCGACTGTAACCTTCTTGAATCCATGGTAATAAATCTTTCTGAGACTGTTACGCAAAGGTTTTGATAATACCCGTACCAGTACGAGCCACTTTACGTTACTTATTTATCGGTGCATGACATTTGATGTTGTATTACATACTATTAGTTTTAGAAACTCATTCTATCTCACTAGTCACTTCTTTTTAAATTATCACTTTCTTCCCCCTCTCAAGCCAAATATATCAACTATATCTGATTTTCTGGATAAAAAATTACTACGCTATGAATTGTCGATTGAACCTCCACAACCCACTTTTGGAAAAAAATCAGTTTTTGACTTTTTGATTAGGTAAGATCTCTCAACTTTTCTCAATCAGTATTTGTTAGTTAATGTATATTAGCAAATTTAGAAGATAGATTCATGGATTTCAAATTAAATCAATGAATCTATGATTAGGGTTTTGCATTTTTTATGTGATTAATAGTTGAATCCCTAAAAAGAACTCTATGTCTCTCAATCTGTTCCTGATTCCAGAATTTGGCATCTCAATCCAATTTTTATTTTTCCACAAACCATTTCTAGTGAACTCACATCTGACAAAGAAGATCAAGTATCCTTCCCTCGTATGACCATCTAGTAGCCTAGTGCCTCCTGAAGCTGCTATTGTTCGTTTGGATGATGGCCTACGATAAGGTTTATTCCCATGACATGCTTTACAGGAGGTGGAAGAATAGTTGATTTGTCTATGACCTCATATATTTTTGATGTGTATGCTGGACAGAAAGCCTGCTAGTCACGTTTTAATCCATTGTGGGTTTTCTAAGAGTATTTGGAGGCACATTCTATCTTACGGGGAGCAAAGTTGGGCCTTCCGTTTTGATGTCTTGAGTCTTTTAACTCGATGAAGGACTTTCCTCAGAGGGGAGAAAACCAATGGAAGAGTTTGCTCCATGCAGTTCTTTGTCCATTGGGAATATAGAAACAATAGGATTTCAATTGACAAGAGCCACAATGTTCTTTCCATCATAGATAAGATTATATTCGGCGCTGCATCTTGTCTTGTTGTCTCCCCTTCTTCCAAGCACGGTTTGAAATATCCTCGATATTTTCCCGATATCAAAGGGTAAAAAATATCTCTTACATGTATTTTTTTTTCCTTCCAAAATTTCCCTGATATTTTCGATATATCCCCAATATTTTCGAGATATTGCTCGATATTTCCGATATATCTTTTATAAGGAATATTTCGCCCCGTAGTCTATACAAGGGGGAAATATCAACCAAACAGGATGAATTTGAGAGATTTTGAAGGAGTTCGAGGAATTTGAAAGATTTTATTTTATTGCGAAATCACCCATGTTGTACCCACATTTACCTACATTTTTCATTCAGAGTCAAAGTGCACCTTATTTGCACTACATTTGACTAAATTTTCTTTAAAGGTAAGAATTTTTTCAAATTAGAATGAGGCTTTTCATAATTAGTATCATTAGTCCTAAACTAGTGCAAATGTATCAATTTGATGTATTTACAATAGATTTCTTAGTTCAAAATTCAAATTTCTTACTTTGGGGAGGGGAAATTAGGAGAAATTAATTTTTTTTAATTTTTTAGCTTAACTTCATTTGGCTCTGGTAGTTCTTTGGGTGAGTTGGAGCATGAATCTAGTATGTATGGAACTTTGATTGTGTATTTTTATTGTTATGATTGATTGAGGGATGAATTAAATATTTTATATAAGTTATATCAATATTAGTCTATCATACATTGTCGTCAACGCACATCTTCGCCTCCCTTCCCATTGGATCTCTTATGTACATTTCTTGAAGTTTCATTAAAATTCAAATTTGGAAATTGTTTTTTTAACTTTTTAAGCTTAAATCTCTATCCTTTGTCGGTCGTCGGGGGGGGGGGGGGGGGGGGGGGGGGGCATACCTGGGTGTTCTCAGGGGTCTACGGCCCAGTGGTAGGTGGGATGCTCCCTGGTGTTTGGGAGGTGATTTCAATTGCATCCGCTTTCCTCATGAAAGACGGGGGGCTCAATCAGTGTCGGCCAAGATGAGGCGATTTGCCAACTTCATCTTCTGCCATAGCCTGATTGATTACCCCATTCGGGGAACCCAATTCACTTGGTCTCAGCTCCCCTCAGGCTCCCGTGCTAGCAGATTGGACCGGTTCCTTTATTCTGTCGACTGGGAGGACATGTTCCCTAATCTTGTCCAATCATCCCTACCTCGCCCTATCTCCGATCATGTGCCCATCTTTTTGGCACCCAAGGGTATTATGGGTGGCCCCACCCCATTTCGTTTTGAAAATATGTGGCTCCAATCGGAGGGATTTAAAGCCCTTGTATTTGAGGTGTGGGATTCCCATGCGGTATGGGGCCCCCCTAGCACGAGATTCGGCCTTAAGCTGAAAGCTCTAAAGGCTAAACTCAAAGTTTGGAACAAGGAGGTCTTTGGGAATGTGGCAGAACTCAAAGCTCAGGCTTTAAGCAAAATTCAGTCATTCGACTCCATCGAGAGCTCTCGGCCTTTAACCGCAGAGGAGTGTCAACTCCGAGAATCCATCAAGTGTGATTACTTGAGTACCGTGAGGATCGAGGAGATCAGCTGGAAACAGAAGTCTAGGGTCTGTTGGCTGAAGGAGGGGGATTGTAATACTAAGTTTTTCCACCGTTTGGCAAACTTTCGTCGAAAATCAAATTTGATATCAAGTCTCATTGTTGATGGGGTGAGCAAGTTGGATCCAAAGGCTATCGAGGATAGTGTGATTGGATTCTATATGAATTTGTATTCAGAGAAAGTCTCTTGGCGCCCAAAGGTAGATGGTCTACCTTTTGCCTCCATTTCCCCAGCCCAGAGTGAGGAGTTGGAACGGCCTTTTCAAGAAGCGGAGGTCCTGGTGGCCATTCAATCCTTGGCAAGCAACAAAGACCCAGGCCCGGATGGATTCTCCATTGAATTTTATAAGGCCTGTTGGGAAATTGTGGGAAGAGATTTTCATGAAGTCTTACACGAACTTCACATTACTGGGTCATTTGATAAGGCACTCAACAATACATTTGTGACCCTAATTCCCAAGCAGGCAGGGGCCCAGGATTTGAAAGATTTCCGCCCCATTAGCCTAGTCTGCAGTGCGTACAAAATTTTAGCCAAAGTGTTAGCAACTCGTTTTCGCAGCGTCTTGGGCTCACTCATTTCCCCTCATCGAGGGGCGTTTGTGCGGGGGCGGCAGATCTTAGACGGGGTTCTTATCGCTAATGAATGTGTGGATGAACGACTTAAGTCTAATATCCCGGGCCTGATTTGTAAGATTGATATGGAAAAGGCCTACGACAATGTCAATTGGGAGTTCCTCCTTTACATGTTGGGCAGAATGGGGTTTGGTCCCAAATGGAGGTCGTGAATTAAAGCCTGCATTTCCTCTGCTTCATTCTCAATCCTTCTCAACGGTAGCTCAAAAGGGTATTTCCGTAGCTCTAAGGGGCTGAGGCAGGGGGATCCATTGTCACCTACGCTATTCATTGTTGTCTCAGAAGCCCTGAGTCAGATGTTGATCCGAGCGAACAGGCAAGCAATTTCAAGTTTTGCTGTGGGAAGGGAGCAACTCAGCATCTCCCACTTACAGTTCGCCGACGATACCTTGATATTTTGTGGTGCTGCATGCTCGCAACTTTTCAATCTCCGGTGTATTCTGCGTTGTTTTGAGGCTGTGTCGGGTCTTCGGGTTAATCTGAGTAAAAGTGAGATCTTACCTGTAGGAGAAATCCCCCATCTTGACCTTTTGGCTAGCTGTCTTGGGTGTAAGAGAGGGTCTCTTTCGTCCACTTATCTTGGGTTACCTTTGGGGGCTCCGTTTAAGTCCAAAGTTGTTTGGGACCCGGTTGTCGAAAGGTTCTCAGGGCGACTTGTAGGGTGGCAGTCGTGCCTTTTGTCCAAAGGGGGCAGGTTGACTCTTATCAAAAGTACTCTTCGGAGCCTCCCCACTTATTACCTTTCCACCTTTACCATTCCTCATTCCATTGCTGAGACTCTTGCTCGCCTTCAGCGCAACTTTTTGTGGCATGAGCGAGGTGGCAAACGAAAATATCACCTGGTCGATTGGTCTCAAGTCTGTAAGCCTTTAGCGACGGGGGGTCTAAATCTGGCTTCCCTCATCGCGGTAAACAGGGCGCTTCTGGGTAAATGGGTTTGGCGTTTTGGAGAGGAGAGGGAGAGTCTGTGGCGGAAAGTAATCGTGGCCAGGCATGGCCTTGATTCTGTGTGGGTATCGAGGCCCGTTAGGGGGCCCCATGGGGTGGGGCTCTGGAAGGATATCATGGCAGTGGCCAATGCGTTAGATCATTTCCTTAGGTTCAAGTTGGGTAATGGGGCCGATATCCAGTTTTGGCTCGATGTATGGTGCGGTCAGTCGCGGCTTAAGGACGATTTTGGCTCCTTATTCTCATTGACCCTACATAAAGGGGTGTCTATTGCCGAGTGTGTTGAGAGGCTTGGCAGCAACTTAGTGTGGTGTCCTAGGTTGAGGAGGGCTTTGAATGATTGGGAAGTTGAAGAGATGCAGAGTCTTTTGACCCGGTTGAGTTCTTCCGTCCCCAGATTCGTGATAGTAGGATGTGGTCCCGTAGCAACAACGGTCGATTTTCAGTTCGATCACTCTTACAGTCCTTTGACCCTGTGCTTTTGCGTTCTTTTCCCCATAAGGCTGTGTGGGCTAACCAGGTCCCCACGAAGGTATCGTTTTTCCTTTGGTCCGCTGCTTTAAATAAGATTCTTACTATGGATAATTTGAAGAGGAGAGGGTGGAGCTTGGCAAATAGATGCTATTTGTGCCTCAATGCGGAAGAGTCGGTGAGCCACTTGCTCTTACACTGTCCGGTTGTCTTTGGAGTCTGGGCTTATTTCTTGGCTCGGATGGGGGTGGAGTGGGTCTTCCCCTCTTCCTTTCTGAGCTTCTTATCTGGTTGGCACTTGACGTCTTTGGTGGGTGCTGAGGTATTTATCTGGTATTCTCTGCCTGGAGCCATCTCCTGGGTCATTTGGAAGGAGAGGAATGGTCATATCTTTGACAATTCCTCTTCTCCTGTTCAGCGGATCATATCTCAGGTGAGGCGTTCGTTGGTGGACTGGAGTTCGCCTGCCATGGTTGGCCAGGCAATGAGGGTTGCTTTGTTTCCTTGAGGACAGTAAGTAGCTAGCTAGCGTGTGATTGTATTTAGTTCCCTTATGTTCCTTTTCTTAGTTTACTACTCTGTAAACTCTTATCTCTTATTATCTATGATATATCTTCTTTACTGATAAAAAAAAAGACTTAAATTAATTATATGATGTACATCGAATGCCGATCTATAGATTGACTTATTTTGTTTTTTTTTTTTTTTTTTGGACCAATATTAATTTATTTTTAATTACATGATTTACGTCGAAAGCTGGTCAATCGTGAGATGTATGGATTTACATATGCTCGGTTTGAGGCTAGGAGACATTCAGGCTCTATGGTGGAGGGTCTCATCCATAGTTGTTAAGGCAACCAGGCGACTTGAGGCGAAAGACCCCATGGATGCCTGAGGCGTCACTTGATGAACTTTTTGCTGTAGAAAGCCTCTCAAATATGTGATCTATGTATAATGCATTTTATTGAATCAGGGGCCCTACAATTCATATAAATTACAAAACCTCGATTGTCAAGATGCATTTTGATAGAAACATCCTTGGAAACAGTTTTAAGAATAAAAAAGGAAGATTTCAAGTGTTGGAAATAAAAAAAGGAACAAAAAAAAAGTATACAATGACTATCGAAAAGGGGGAGAGAGGGACTTTAAGGGATAAAAAATAGAAAGAAACAATAGTTTACAGTGATAGCTGAACATGAGAGAGAGAGAGAGAGAGAGAGAGAGAGAGGGGGGGGGGGGGGGGGGGGGGGAGAATTGACCAAAAAATAGCTCGACAGTTAATGTAACACCGAGCAAGTGAGAGAAAAGAGCCAGGGAAAGGGCGTACCTCTTACTCTCCATTCTTTCTTCATTTTTTTGATCAATACCAATGCGCAATATATAAAAGACTCATTTACATATGAGTTTATAAGAATTTTGGGGGTCCTAAAAGGAATTTAGGGCATTTAAAGGCTTTTTTTTTTTGTTATTACCGATAAAAAAATGCATTTTTTTTGTTATTGCCCCTCTTAGCCTAGATGTATTCTTGGTTGTCTAGGTGATTCCCTATAACAACAAAAACGGATGAGGACCATAGGGTCCACCTACTAACAGAGGGAGAGAGAGACCAATTGGTCCTCCCATTGAGCGAGAGAGAGGACAAGTTCACATGAGGGAAACATACTTCACACCATTCGTTTCTTCTTTCTTCTTCAATCTACAAATAATTTTTGTTAGATATGCAAACCCTACCATATTTTATAGTAAACGACATGAGAAATATATAAAATAACATGCTTTTTGTTTACCAAACTACCATATTCAACATTTAGAACCTTGGGAGGTGTACAACCTTATGTGGTAGTACCAGTGATAATTGTGACTTAGTACTCACGATATCCACTGATGGGAGTGTTGCTATATCTTGGACCAGAAGAGTATCAACATTATGTACGTGAGTATACATTATTGTACCATAATGTGATGAGTTAGACATAATATTGTATTTGTGTAGAGCAGTGTAGTCAAGCCATCTAGGCGATGCCCAGGCGACACCCAGGTGATGCTTAGGCAATAAAAATAATTAAATTATATTTATATATAATATTAGTACATACACATTATATAAATAATAGATATATAATTAGTTTGAAGTTTTCTAACTTTTAAGGTGATTTTGAGCGTTGACTTTGGATGTTGCTTTTAAAGTTTAAATGCACCACCTATATCTAAGATAGTGTTTTTAGACTTTAAAAGAGAGTTTTAAAATAGGGTTTAAGAGTTTAAATGATTGTTTTAAAATAGGGTTTAAAATGGGAAATGTTTAGCTTAACGCCGCCGCATTCCACTATAGAGGAATGTGCGGTCCTCATTGGTTCGTCCCCCTTTTTAACACCCATCAGTTGCGGCTAAGATTCACTCACCCCTAGGGTTAAGCAATCTAACCATAGTTTTTGAAAAAAAAAATATTAACCTTAATTTTCTTAAGCTTAACCATAGTTAAAGGGGTATTAAAAGGGACATATGGACACAACATTTGACTACATAATCAAATGCGTGGTGAGCTAATCATTACCCCATTTAAAATATAGTAGAAAAGAGCAAATGAGTTTTTAAAGTAGGATTTTAAAGGAGGGTTGAAAAGAGGGTTTTAAAATAGATTTTTAGAAGAAATTCTGTATGGACCGCCTAGGCGGCGTCTAGTGACTTTCACCCGCCTAGAGGGGCGTCTAGGCGTTTGAGGCCCAAAAAGGCCTAGGCGTCGCCTTGACTACACTGGTGTAGAGAACCAGTACTAATGTTGGCCTAGTTGGGTCAGAGATGACTTCGAGCATCCGCGTAACTCAATATGGCTTTAATTGTAGTTATTGGTGTGGGTTGAATTAAGTTATCATGGTGTATTATGTATGAAACTTTGATTGTATATTTTCATTGTTACGAATGAAACATTTTTTGTAAATTATGTCAATATTAATCATTTTTTTTATTGTTATGAATGAAATTTTTTTTGTAAATTATGTCAATATTAATCATATATTATCGTCATTCGTCAGCGTGCATCTTTGCCCCCTTCCCATTGCATCTCTTATGTACATTGCTGTTTTTTTTTTAATTTTATCCTCAAATGTGTATTAACATCTATTTTAATATTTAATGAGTTTTCATGGTAAAATTCTATGTTTTCCTTCAATTTTTCCCCCCTTTTTCCCTCATCAAATGCGATATCCCTAGAATGATACTTCATTTCTCACATTACAAAGTCTCTACAAGCAAAACCAATCCCTTCATTCAATGTTTGCATCACAAAAGTGGAATAATTGTCGGTGGTCTAAGAATACCGAGGTCGTAATAGCAAAGGCAATGATACTTTTTGATCCTAAGTTTTTGCCCTTAATTAGTTTCTATGTGAAGGCAATTTTGCCGATTGTCGTGGTTCTTAGGGAGGTGGATTTTGAAGAGAGGCCATCAATGCCTTATTTGTATGAGATGATGGATTCAACAAAGGAGAAGATTGCACATGTAAAGTTAAAGCTAACTAAAAGGATCAAAACTTAAGCATTTTGAACTTGATTACTAATTTTAGCATTTGTTTATCTATAGGCAAAGGCAAAAGTGTACAAGTTAATTGGAGTGCAAGTTCAAGGGGATGTTGGCAATGATGATGAAGAAGATGCATTTGATGTGATAAATGATGATGATTTTTTAAAAAAATATTTCTTAATACTATTAAGATGTGGGAAATTAAGCCTCTTTATTGTTGACATCATTCAATTTATAGTTTTGAAGTTTTAATTTTCAAGTAAATGACTCATGATTTATGTATGTGATTGGTGATACATTTATGGTGGAGGCATGATATATTTTACTGTCCTTTCTTTTTAATATTTTTAGATTATTTAATTATTAAAAAATCAAATCTCAAGAGGCTTACGCTTCACACCCTAGACAAGTGGAACGTGTGATGCCTTAGCGTTTTAAAACATTGGTATTAAGTATTGCTGCGAAAGAGGAGTTATTAAAGCTCTCTCGACGGAGATACATTGGCATCAGAAATCAAGAAGCCAATTGCTAAAGGATGGAAGAAGAGTACACAATTATTTCATCCCATAGCTAATGCAATAAGAAGGATGACACAATTTCAAAGTTAAAAAGTAGAGGGGACTTTCTTTGAAGGGGATGATAAGATTCAGGATGCTGTCGTGAAGTGCTACTTGGAACTGCATTGGAGTCTTGCTTCTTCCAACCAAATCTAGTTGGTTTTTATTTTGATCGTATCTTGCCCAACATGTTATTCGCTGGAAGGACCATTTGATGAAGAAAGTCAAAGTATTAGGAGAGATATGTGGGGATAAGGGGCCATAAGGCACATGGCCCAGATGGTTTCTCTACTGCCTTTTACAAGAAATACTAGTGGAGTATTAAGGAGGACGGATTTAAGAAGCCCAGATTTCTGAATATGAAATCGGCCACTTTTATTTCAAGTATCCAAACTGCTTTTAAAAGCCGAGAGGCTGCTATGAAGTAAATGGGACTAAGCGCTCGCTCAAAGTTGACTTGTCTATGTATGCCAGCATTGGTGGACCTCCATAAAAGAGCCTTACTACACAGATGCCTCTTTTATTGCTTGATATCTCAAGAAGGGGGGTGACGAGGATATTGGAGACTTCCATCTGATTCGTCTAGTCAGTAGCTTGTATAAATTACAAATAGAGTCAAAATCCTTCTCTATAGTCTCCAGAAAGTGATGGCCATAGTGATATCTCCTTAAGAATGCACCTTTACTTAAAGAGGTAAATTCTTGAGTGTGCTTTGGTTGCAAACGTATGCATTGACTTGTGTCTCCAAGTGTGGCATCCCTGGTGTTAATTGCAAAACAGATGTGGAAATTGCTTATGACCATGTCAATTGGAGTCTTTTAGGTTAACTATTATGTAATAGACTGGCCTTCTGGGTGAAAAGGATGAAGTCCGATTAAGATTTGCATCTCTATGACTTCTTTTTTGGTTTTGATTTATTGACCCAATTCTTTCCAAAGCTTCTGGGCTTAAAACAGGGAGATCCTCTCATTCCTTTACTTTTCAGTTTAGGTGGTAGAATCCGTATGTAGACTATTAAAAGGACTGTAGAGGGAGTTTCTGGGTGGGTACGGATAGTCTAAGTTGTCTTACTATCTGTAATCTGCAATTCACGAATGACTTCGTCTCCTCTGCGAAGGTAATCAAGACCAGCTAAGATTCTAGAGAAGCACATTGCATTGTTTCGAAGCAATATATACTTCAAATGATTTCTGTATGCAGTTGGATACAGAGTTAGTAGCTGGCACTTTTGGTTCTAGATGCCTTTATCATTTGAAGTTGGATATGTGGAAAATGCGTAGAGAAAAGGTGGAAAGCCACCTTTCTAAAGTAAGAAAGGTGCCTTGATCTCTAGCACTCTCTCTGGCTTGCCTACGCACTTCATTCCTTATTTCAGTTCTTGTCACTGTGGCATTGAGAGTAGAGAAACTAGAAAGGAACTTCTTGTTGAGTAGTAAAAAGGATGAAAGGAAATACCATCCCATGGATTAGAACAAGGTTTGTAACCTAAAATAATTAAAGGGATTAGGACGTTGTCCTTTACAAAATTACAAGAAAGCACTTCTCTTGGGAAATGACTTGGAGTTCTAGGCTTCTAGCTATGAGCTTTATAGGACTTGGAGGAAGCAAGTATAACAGTGGGAGCTGAATAGTTACTCTCTAAGTGTGTGAAATGCATTTCCAAAGTACCTAAAGATTTTTCTAAGGTCATTCTCTTTAAGGTAGGATTCGACAACATGGTGAGATTTTGGGAGAATACTTGGTGTGGTAATACCGTAATAGTACCCTTTCCTATGCTTTTAAGGGACCACCTCTAAGTCATGAAAAACAATAAAGAGGCCTTGGTGGATATTTGCTTCATAAAAAAAACATATGGGGTGATATGGACTTTGAAGTTTTCAAGGGATGCAAATGATTGTGACATTGATTCTCTTTCTTATGTCCTTGCTTGTCTGGACCAAATCTTCTCTTGCTTATATCATTCGCCGAATAGGCGCATTGAGTTGTTTCCTCGGCAGTGTAGTCAAAATGCCGCCTAGGCAACGGCTCGCCTAGCCAAGACCCCTATCTCCTAGACAATGATCTAGGCAAGCACTCGCTAAGTCTTATATAATATTATATAATGTAAACATGAAAAGGTAAAATTTGGTCGCCTAAGCATCACCTCACCTAGAGAAGCCCCTATTGCCTGGACACTTTGATTACACTGTACCTCGGTTCGCTTATTTTTCGGGCTCTTTGAAGTGATCATGTTCACAAATCTTATCCAATAAATTTAGTTTATGAGACTTATGTCCCATTGGAAGTTGCATTTTCTCTTAATTGCATCATTCGACAAGATCCTTATGGCGGGCCATCTCATTTGTGGGAGGAACACTGTCTATATCTGCTTTCTTGGTAAAAATCAAGGATAAGATGAGGCTTTCTTTACCATTGTAAGTTGTCAAGGAGAATTTGGGATTCTATTGTGCGTCACTTTAGTGTTCCTTAGGTTACTCACTTGCTCCAAAATACTTTTTTGATCTCATTCCAGGATGGATGTTTGGTCCTCTCCAGAATTTGGGTCTTATTTTATGGGAACCCCTAGTGTGGTTTGTTGGAGCATGTTGAAAGAAAGGAATAATAGACTTTATGAAGGTATGGTTGGATCCTTCTGGTCGGTGGTTGATGATGTCTTGATGCTGTTATTCTTATGGTCATATCACATATGTGGTAAAGGATTTCAAGGATATTAAGCATACCACTTTTTTCTCTATTTTGGTTTCCATAATTCATTGCAACTGTTAGTAGTTGCTTTGCATGTTTTTTTGTGCTAATGAGTGACTGTAGGCCCTTTTGCTTGGTTTCTCTTGTATATGGGGTTTGCCCCTTTTCCCTCATTAATGAGAATGTTAATTTTAAAAAAAATGTAGGTGTAGACCATAGTTAAAGGCGTCACCTTAGGTAGTCGCCTAGGTGACCAGGCGATCTGGTGGGCTCAATCGATTGGCCGCCTAGGCGGTCATTTTTAAAAATCATATATATGTAATATTATTATTTTAAGGGTATAAAAATTTATTTTATTTGAATATGATAGTTTGATCAACAAAAAAATGCTATTTTATATGCTTCTCAAGTCTTTTACCATATTATATGTTAGGATTTATATATCCAACAAAAAAAGGGTTTGCAGATCGAAGAAAGAATAGACGAACGGTGTCAAGTATAGTTCCCTCATGTTAACCTATCCTCTTTCACACTCAATGGGTGTGGATCAATTAGTCTCTCTCTCTTTCTCTCCCTCTATTGGTGGGTGGACTATATGGTTCTCTCTGTTTTTTGCATAGTTGTTAATAGGCGTCGCATAAGCGGCCAAACATATAGCTGGGCTCAGGCGACCCAATAAAAAAATTCTTTTAAATGCCTCAAATCTCCCCCCCCCCCCACACCACAAAGCTCCCATAAACCATCTTTAAAGGGGTCTTTATTAATTTAAATAAGTGCGGATTCCGTAATTATATATATTTTACTTATTATATAATTTTGTTTACATTTCTTTGGCATAATCAAGAAGAAAAGAGAGTAAGAGATACAACCTCTCTCTCTGTCCCCCCCTCTTCTCTCTTTCTCCCTAGTTTGGCAGTCACATTGACGGTCAGATTGTTTTTCTATTTTTTTAATTTAGTCCTACACTCTCTCCCCTCTCCCTCTCCCTCTCCTTTCGCTCTCTCAAGTCCATTTGTCATTGTAGACTGATGTGTTTTCTATTTTTTATTCCCCATAACCAATCTCTCTCTCCCCCCCCCCTTTCGACAATCATTCTAGTTTTTTTTTTTGTTTCATTTTTTTATTCCAATGCTTGGAATTCCCCTTTATTAGGCCTAGAACTATCTCCAATGGTGGTTCTATGAGAGTGTATTTTGATAATGGAGATTTTGCAATTTATATAAATTGTAGGGCCCCTTATTCAAGGAATTGAAGCATTCATAGATCTCATATTAGGAGGGATTTATGTTGCAAATAGTTCATCAGGTGGCGCCTCATGCTACTGACTCAGGTGTCAATGAGGTCTATCGCCTCAAGTCACCTTGACAACCATGGTGTAGACACATCATTTACAACTTTATTACTCCAGGTTTGTGGTTTTATTTGGGGAAGTTTGACAATTCCAACATGCGGAGTACAGTGACACCTATGCCATGATGGTTATTTTATATCACACGTCATTTCTAACTTCTGTGACGATAGTGGACCTAATTTTCTGGTGATTTGTGTTTGATTTATTTGACGAACAAAAAATGTCTTCATTCTGACTGTCTTCAATAGGTTTTTTTTTGTTGGCGGTTTGGATCATAGTTCAAAAACCCGGTGAGTCACCCGAGAAACTCGGCCGAGTTACTCGACTCGACTGAATTTCGAGTCGAGTCGCCTCGAAACTCGAAGGACGTACTATTTGCCGAGTTACTCGAGTGACTCGGTCGAGTCAAACCAAGTTTCTCGACTCACTGGACTAGGTCGAGTCACAGAATGGTATTTTTATCATTTTTTTTTAAACCTAAACTCGAACGTCATACTATTTTTGCATCATATTTTTTTGGGTCTACAAAGACAACCTACTATGGGTTCTGTTAAACCTAGCTAGTTTATAGGTTTGAGGTTGTAAACTAGCGTACTTTGAGTTCTTTTAACCCATGTTTTTCAAGTTATTACATATATATTCTGAGTTGGATCGAGTCGAATTTTTTTCGAGTTTTCCGAGTTATTCGACCTGGCTAACTTTCGAGTCGAGTTTTCGGGTTTTTGAGCTATGGTTTGGATTATAGCAAAATGTTCATTTGTAATTTTATATCTCATAGTGGTATTGATCTTAAATGTTAAAGGGCTTACCACTGCTTTGATATATTTGGTCCTTTTCTCCTTGTGTGACATATTTTGCACTGTTCAAATGATTGATGTTATGATATTGTAGTCCTTGATTGATGTTGATCTTTCTCTGATTCTATTCAGGAAATTCTCACTTCTCATATTTTATTCATTTGCTTTCTATTAATGCTCAGATATTTCTTTCTCATAATCTCAGGTCCATGGTGTGTATGAACCCTCACCTGGTGCAGCAGAAAGGATTGCCTTGTCTTATGGGGTTTATGTCCCTACTATTCCTGCACTACGGAAGTATGTGTCTTGCTTTCACCATCATCTCAAATTTGGACCTCAATCTGTTCATACAATTTTTCCACTCTTTATTTTTGGTGCATAATGTTCGTTATCTTGTTTTTTTATTATTTTTTAAATATTTCTTAAATTAATTAACATAATTATTTCTTTTCTTGTTTCTTTCTAATTTCTAGGGAATATGGGGAACTTTTAGTGAGTTGTGGTATGATGGGGGAGGCGATTAAGATTTTCGAGGATCTTGAATTATGGGATAACGTAATCGACTGCTACTGGTATGACAACACTCAACATCTAAATCGATAACTTTATATGCATGAAGTCCGTTGATTTTTATCTTCTTAGAAATGGAATCCTCATATGAATTTTGGTATGAACTTAGCTTACTAGAGAAGAAAGCAGCGGCTGTTGAACTCATCAATGCAAGACTGTCCGAAATGCCCAATGACCCGAGGTTATGGTATGTGACTTGTTTTATCAAAGTTAATATTCTTTCAGATTTCATTTTGTATTTGTTGTAATAATTATGTCCAAAATGCCCATGACTGGTTTATAATTATGTCTTTATATTAAAGGCATTTATGTCCTTACCTGCTTATTATTAATATATAATAAAACAAAGGGTAGTGATTAGCCTACCACGCATTTGACTATTTAGTCAAATGCCATGTCCACTTGTCCCTTTTAACACCCCTTTTAACTATGGTTAAGCTTAAGAAAATTATGGTTAATTTTTTTTTTTTTTTTCTTTCTAAAAACCAAGGTTAGATTGCTAAGAGTGAGTGAATCTTAACCACAGTTGATGGGTGTTAAAAAAGGGGCATGTACCAATGAGGACCGCACATTCCACTACATATTGGAATGTGGCGGTAAGTTAAACATTTTCCTAAAACAAAAGAGGGGTGTAGACTCCATTCACGCCCCACTCTCATTTTCTCTTCTCTTCTTCCTTACAAACTCTAGATTTCTACTTGGTATCAGAGCATACGAAAATTCAAAGATTAATACACTCTTCAGAAGAACAAAGAAGACAAAGGCAGAGGGTGGCGTCAGCAGGCCGTATGGCCGGCATTAGCATTCGTACAATCCCTCCAATGGTCATAAAAACTATCATTTTAGAAAAAAGTATTTTAGGGAAATTGTGGTATTTTTTTATAATTTATTTAGAAGATCTTGATAATGATTAGTATATCAATATCATCGAGCTCGAGTTAACTTAGGGTTTTCATCTCGTATGGCTTCTATATCAGACAACTCTGGTATGCAGATTAGAACAATGAAGCTGGATGGCAGGAATTATTTGGAATGGTCACAATCCATCAAGATGCTTATTGGCAGCCATGAGAAACTCGGTTACATCACAAGAAGGATTGTGTAGAGTAGTGTGGCTGATCTGTCACTTGACAAGTGAGAATCTTAAAATATCACTTTCATGTCTTAGCTATTGCATTCCATGCAGCCACATGTGTCTTGTGGTTTCATTTTTCTTTAGACAACCAAAGAGACTTGGTACTAAGCTGCTCAAACGTATTCACTGACTCAGAACATTGCTAAGATCTACCTATTACGGCAAGAGATTCCCCATCTCCGCCAGGGAGAAAGATCCTTTGCAGAATACTTTGCTAGCCTTCGTGGCATGAGGAGCTCGACCATTATCAGATGTTTTGAGCTATGTGCACCTTTGATGGAGAAAGTTACAGAAGATTGACTGCATAGAACAAAATATTTGAAAATTTTGTTCAGTTTAACCCAGAATTTGAGTTGGCTTGGGGTCCAAATCCTAAGTAAGGAAGAGTTTCCCTCTTTGAATCAGCTCTATGCACTTGTTCAAGGAAAAGAGTAGGCGATCGGCGATGCATCGATCCTCCAACAATTCAAAGCATTTTACCTTGGAAAAAGACATATCGTGGGATATATTGTTTTGTGGGGAATAAATCGCACGTCGAGGAAAGAATTCAAAAAAATATGAAAACATTTCAGTGAAACTTCAGGAAATGTTAAAATTGATGTTAATAAACATTTGATAATTAAATTTTTTTATAAAAATAATGTACATAAGAGATGCAATGGGAAGGGGAACAAAGATGTGCGTTGACGACAATGCATGATTTACTAATATTGATATAACTTACATAAGATATTTAATACACCCTTAATCGATCATAACAATAAAAATACACAATCAAAGTTTCATACATAATGCATTCATGATCTAACCCACCCTCAAGAACTAAAACCAGAGCCACATGGAGTTAAGCTAAAAAAATGAAAAATTTGAGTTTTCCCCAATTTCCCTTCCCTAAAGTAAGAAATTTGAATTTTGAACTTAGAAATCTATTTGATGCATTTGCACTAGTTTAGGATTATTGACACTAATTATGCAAAATTTCAATCTAATTTGAAGAAAATTCATATCTTTTTTGGAAATTTCACTAAAGGTAGTGCAAATGAGTTGCACTTGACTCTGAATGACAAATGTAGGTTAATGTGGGTACCAAAGTGAGTGATTTCTCAAGAAAATGGAAATTTGCTCAAATTGTATTAAAATTTCCAAAATCCCTCATTTTTGGTTGATATTTCCCTCTTTTATTTATAAAGGGGCGAAATATCGCTTACTTATGAAAGATATATTGGAAATATCATAAATGCCATGTGGTGCGATATATATCGGAAATATTGAGGATATTTAGAGATATTTTGTAAAACAATACATGTGAGTTATTTCCCACCCCTGCGATATTTGATAGATATTTGGGATAACTCGGAAATATTTCAAACCATGCACCAATGTTACCTCCTGTGGGGAGTCGTCTACCTCGCCTTCTTATCCTTAGAATCCTTCGAAAGAGATGTTGTCAATTTTCAGAGAGGAGCTTGAGCACCTTAGGCAATTACTTTTATAGATGGATCACTCAACAGGATCCACCACTTTCCTTGCTTAGATTACGCTAAAAAAAAAGTTCTTGCACTTCTCATCCAATCTCTAATTTTGTCTCATATGATTCTCTTTCTCAATCTATTCAAGTCTTTGTCTCATCTTTGTCTTCAACGTCTATTACATCTAGTGTGACAGAAGTGTTGTAGCACCCCAAATGGAAGGAAACCATGTGGGAGGAAATGAAGGCGCTCACAAATATAGTACTTGGAAACTTGTCAATGCCCTAAAGGACTAGAAACTAGTTGGGTGCAAGTGGGTATTACTGTAAAATACAAGACAAATGGTGTTATTGACAGATGCAAAGCGAGGTTGGTGGCTAAGGAGTTCACATAGACCCAAGTATAAACTTTGGTCGCTAAGGAAGTTGACACGTTTTGAGCAAGGTATTAAACTTCGGTTTCGGTATTAACATCGGTCGCTAAGGAAGTTGACACATTTCAAGGAACTTTAAAGAAGTCCAAAGAAGTTCTGTAAAAATTAACAAGTCTAGGAAACATTGGAAATCTAAGATGAAACTTTAGAAATTTAATACTTAAGCTTAAATACACATTTATAATTCATTATATTACTGAAGCAAACATGCAATACTTAAATATGAGAATTATGTTAAGTGATATGCATTATCTGCTTGTCTGAGTTGTAATTTCTTCTTGATATATCTCTATATTGTCAAAAAAATTTAACTATATTTTATCCTCTTTGTCAAGTGAAGGAGATATGTATTCTCTTTATTTTTCAATGATTATCCATGTTAATTGTTTTAGAAACCTGAAAAACTTATGAATGCATATTTAAGTTGATAATTAATTGAAATTCAATTTAGTTTCTAAACCTATTTTAATTTGCAATTGATGAGCTCAATGTTTCTACATGACTGAATCAATATGTGAAGAGGAGGAGATGAGTAGTTAAATAATTTTTAATTTATGAAATACTATTAAGAAATTATTTAATTTTTTAATATTACTAAAAAGCCCTTATGGGCATAATATCAGACAAAATTAGTAGAATAATAAAATTATACTTTATAATAAGGTTACTGCTAGCAACACTCTCTTTTAAAGCTAATTGTATTTATAATAAGGTTAATGATAGGGACACATGACTTTCCTTACGAAGAAAGTAAGTTTAAAGTGAGTGGGAACTATCATTACCTTTTTAAGTTAAAACTTAAAAGCCATTTAATTTACAAACTTTTTCTATATACTTTGGTTAACTTCCATCGAAATTCTGTATTTTCTCAACACTTTTTTCCTTAATTTTGGTCGAAGTTCATCGAAGTTTATCATGAAATCCATTATTTTTAAAATACAAGTGCATTTCGCTTCGGACGCCGCGGAAGTCGACTTAATTCGGTCAACTTCGGCGGAATTGAGTCAATTCCGCTGAAGTTATCAAGTCGATCATTTTGATAACTGCGGTTATTAAGTGAAGAATTTTTTTAATAAAAATACACAATGCACTCTTTACTCTTTAGTGAACGAATTTCCTATGTGAAAAGTTATCTATTATAGATGAATTTTACATGTTGGAGCACACAATCCTTGTTGAGGTGGAATATTGCATTTTGGAGCACTTTTTATAGGTCTTGGAAAGTTTTTTTTTTTGATCGGTAATAGGTCTTGGAAAATTAAACCAAAGAATATGAAGTCTTTTGGATTAGTTTCAAAAAAGGTTTATCACTGACTTCTGGTCATACCAGAAGTTATTAATGGTGGCGGCAAAGGGGATTAGGGTAGCATGCGTCAAGAATTTTTCACAAATGAGGCCAATTAGTATTCACCTTTTCTGGATGAACTGACTTTGCAAACATGATAGAGGGGAGAGTTTAGCTCGTTAATCTGAATGATATACTTGTGTAAGTGCCTCATAAAGTCTTTGGGTTAAGGAATATTATTCAATTCCATAGGTTTACTGAAATTGAGATTTTCTCCCCTGTATTGGTTGTCTTGTCAGTCTCTTGGAGGGATATCCTGCCTTTATTGGTAGGGAAAATTTTGGCTACTAAATCACAAATTTTAGAACAAAAATACTTTGTTCCTTGATTTTAATATTCCTCACATGCAACTGAGTCATATTTTCTTGTTTTATTAACAAAATTTTATTTTATATAGTAAAACATCTAGTTTGTTCAAAAATCAAGTTGTTTAATTGGTAAAACTGGAGAAGCTGCAACTGTGAATATTTTGGTTACTTGATAGTTGACCCACCTTGAGTTCACCAGTTTCAATCAAGTGGCTCATGTCTATGAGTGGGTGAATAAGTCTGGCTCTTAGGTTGCTAACGGCGGAGGGCCATTTGTCTAATTTGTCTACCTATCCTTGGTCTTTTAATCTTCCATTTGTTTCTTTTTGTCTTGTGATGGAATTATAGATAAAAAAATTTCAAGAGTACCTAGTGTATCTCCTATATCATAAACTTTTTTTTTTTCCGATTGGCAACAAAACAATTTAGTATGTAAAATACAAATCACAAAGCATTTTATAAAATAAAAAAATAATCTTTCGTAATACAGATCACAAAGCACCACTGAACACAATTATTTAAACTGTTAAAATTAGTAAGAACTGGGGTAACTTCCTACAATATTTTTTTCTATGTTTGCCATAAACTTTCCGTTCGACATATGAATTGTTCTGATGCTGCTTTAACTTTCTGGACATGTCTGTTGTGTCAGTGCATAAGCATGAGCATAACTTTTTGTTTTTTGTGAGATAATATTATATGGAAAAGAATTGAATGAAGAGATGAACTATATTTTGCACGTCTCATAGAGTTTTATAGTCTCTATAATTGATTTGCATATTGTAATGGTTATTTTTCTAGGTGTTCATTGGGTGATGTTACAAACAACGATGCCTGCTACGAAAAAGCATTACTAGTTTCAAACAATAGGTCTGCTCGAGCAAAGGTAATTTTATTTCTAGTTAATCAATCCATTAGTACGTTTCTAAAATGATATTATTCTCACTAATTTTTCTTAGTTGACAGCGGTCTCTTGCTCGTAGTGCATACAATAGGGGGGATTATGAGACATCTAAAATTCTATGGTATTGAAATTTGAAGATTTACTGTCACTTGGTTTACTGTGAACTTATTATTTATTAGGCTTATCTTAATCTGCATTAGTTCTATAATTGATCAGGGTTTATATAATTTATGAGGGTGTATAATGTTTTCGCCTCGATTGCATTTCAGGATGTCTGCAATGGCCTTAAATTCTTTGTATCCAGATGGATGGTTTGCACTTGGTGCTGCTGCGTTGAAGGTAACTTCACTTAACATACATTTGTTATCTATCCTCAGGTTTGTGCAAAATTATGTATCAAATCTTAAAAATGATAAGAGGGAGTTGACACCTTTAAAAACTAATATTCAGGTGGGGCCTTCTTGCATTCCTTTACAGATTTATGTGCTAAATTTTGGCCATGTATCATTTCAACAGTTCTGTGAACACTTCTGAAAATAGGAAGCTTATTGCTGTAAAATGTGATAATTGTCTAAACGTCGTTCTAGAATGATAATATGCTTGTTTTATATGGAGTTGATAAAAGTGTCTGATGGTGGACTTGATAGAAGTGACTGATAGTGATTAGTATTCTGTATTAACTTCATGGTTTAGCTGCATGCTTGTTTCTACTGTAAGTATATATATGCATTGCAGTTTCAACTTTTCACTCAGTTCGTTATTAATTTTGAATCTAAACTAAGTTAAGGATGTAAAAAAATTTGTTACGGATGCATTATATCATAAGCTATTTAATTAATCAGTGAACTTCTAGACTTAAAGCATCAACGGAAGGAAATAAATTCGTTTTAATATGTGAAATTTTATTGGATGATGCAGGCTCGGGATATTGAGAAGGCACTGGATGGGTTTACTCGTGCTGTTCAACTTGATCCTGAAAATGGAGAGGCTTGGAATAATATTGCTTGTTTGTATGTTCTTTCGACTTGATGATAGTTCTCAGTTTCCACAACATTACGTGTGCATCTAGTAGCATTCAATCATTGAGAATATCTCATATTTTTCAGATTCATTGCTCTGCAAGATATACATGAGATATTGCACTGCTTCGCTGGATTCCAAATTTTTGAACTGACTCTAGGTCCATCTAACATCATTTATCTGCCAATATATCTCGGCCTTCCCTTACATCGATTGTTAACTATATTTACCGTTCGTTTCATGCATCCCTTCTTGATAGTCTTGAGATTATGCAAATGAATAGGTTAAGAAATATATACGAAATACACTTATGGATCAAACAATTTATAGGTAGAACATTAAACTGAAGCATAAATTAGTCTTCCAAGGAATGATGGTATACGTGCTAACTGCCATTGTGCTTAAATTTCATCTACACTCTGCTATCATGTTTAGTAAATTATATTACACATAAATTCTGCAGACATATGATCAAGAAAAAGAGCAAGGAGGCTTTCATTGCGTTTAAGGAAGCATTGAAATTCAGGTTCTCTCTCTCTCTCTCTCTCCTGTTTGTCGTTATTATTGCTGTCCTCATGCCAAGTTTGAGAAATAGTGAGCTTGACTAACCATGACTCGATAACAGACGGAACAGCTGGCAATTGTGGGAGAATTACGGCCAAGTTGCTTTGGACATCGGAAACTTCAGTCAGGTATACTTGTACATATATACCAATCAAATATATATATATATATATATATTTTAAGTTAATGAGCATGTTTTGTCGTAAGTCAAAAGGGTTAATGCAAAATTAAAATTGTGGAGCAATATCTTGGGACCTAAGTGGTTAAATATAAGTCTGACGAAAATAGAACAATTGGCAATTTTGGGATGGCTAAGTTGCGTGGACAGTGGAAACATCAGTCAGGTAAATTTTATATATAATTTGAGTAAATGAAAAATTAGAATTGAGAAGGAATATCTATAAATCTAAGGGTTTCAAAATAAGTTAGAACACAACAGAATATATTGAATGCAACTTTTGTAAGGACATGGGTAGGGTTGCAGCAATAGTTAAGATTGATGATCGTGGAATACCATAAAGTGACTAGTTCCAGTATCTCGACTCTATTATTAGATAATGCAGAGTGTGGATGAATTTTACTAATAATTCAGATGCGACTCGTCTTGTGACAAACATACTGACAAAGTCGAGGTTCGGGAATAATTCGGTAGTTCGGAAACATTCAGGAAAAATTAGAAAAAACCGAAAATAAATAAATTAACAATTATAAAAATATATCCAACAATTTGATTTGAGAATTATACAAAATAAGTAGTTTACTTGCCGAATTAAACGAATTGTTCGCGTCGTTACAATTTATACCCGAATTTCAAAAATAATTTTAAATAATTTGGCACACCTAAACTTCGCGAATAATTTGGTAGGGATAAAATTTGCAAAATTTTAAAAAAGTTGGCGAATTTTATTAGTATGACAATGATGTTATCCACATATACAAGAACAAGGACTTTCCCAAAATGATTGGATTTAATAAATAAGGGAGTGGTCGAACACACAACGATGAAACCTAGTTTAGTTGGTAAAATCTCTTGGCGTCGTACACTCGTACCAGAGACTTTGGATTGAATCCCACCTGCATCAGGGTTGGGGGGCTTATGGGTGGGGGAGGGCTACCCCTCATTGTGTAGCCCGTAGGTCATGTGGCCTCCAATGAACCAAAAAAAAAGAAACCTAAGCATTAACTACACATCTCTAAAGCACTCAAACCATGCACATGGAGTTTTTTTCAGTCTTGAAGTGCTTGCTTAGGGCAACAAATGTGATTGTGGGGATAGGCCTGAGGGAGGCCACGTGATTGTTCCATTTACACCTCGTCCTTCAATTGTCCATGGAAAAAGACATTTTATTTGTCTAGCTGATAAGGAGAACAGTGAAAACGAGTAGCTAGCATAATTTGCAACTGGGCTAATTTTTTTTATCATAATCGATTCCTTATTATATATTAGCGTTTTGCAACAAGTCAGTGCCCTGAATTGTTCCCAATGTCATCAGTTTGTAATTTACTTTGTAAATCTGTTTGCAACCAATAAGGCAATAACATAAACCTGATTACTAGGGCCACTTATGAGTGGGATTAGAAATATCACTCTGTTGTCCATTGTTTGTGAGGTATCATTATTATCATGGGCCTAGTTCTTCTATCATGGCATCAATCCACTGTTCATTAGATTCGGGAACTTTAATAGTAGCCATGTGCATTGGTGCATGTAGTTCTGTGTAGAAAGGAGGAAACAGATCCACATTCCCATCCATCATCCTTTTGCATGGGCATTGTGGAGGTTCTTCATATCTCTTTTCAACCATCGACCCAAGAAATGTGAGGGATGTCTTTCTTTGGTGGGTCTAGTGGCTCTTATGGGCATAGAGGTATAATTTTATGGAAAATGCTCCCATTGGCCATATGGTTAGGGTATTTGGAAAGAAAGAGATGTGATAATTTCTGAAGATGTAGATTAATCTCTTTTGATGACATGGTGTGATATTTGGTGGATGTGATTCAATAATCGTCATTTTTGTACGAGTTTTTGATACAAAAGCATTGACTTTTATATGTAGAGGGAAATAGGGAATCCATTATATTTACTGTCACGCCCCAAAATACCCCCAAGGAGAATGTGAGATCTTGGACGTGACTTACTTATCAAACCATCCTGTTAGGAGCATTTAAGGCAATCTAAATTCTGAACCTGAAAATTTCTTCAATTAATAATATTAAATAAATCCATGATCCATAACTGCAACTGAAATATAATAAAATCCCCATCACCTATCATGATTCTAAATCATCAACTAAACTAAATATAAATCCAGAATAACTCCAATTACAATCCTTATTAAATCCAACAACTACTAATAAAACAAACTCAGTAATAAGGCCATCGATTGAGATCCCGTTCCTCTTTGGGATGATCACTTTCAGGTTCCTCTATATATTCCTCTTCTTCCCACTGTCCGGGTGCACAGATATCAAAACCAGAACCTGCCGACAACAAAGTCATCGATTGAGTAATAGTTTACTCCGTATATATAACAAACAATAGTAAACAATATCTTAAACATTAACTTATATGCATTTAACAATTCATACTTCAGTTCACATACATAAATCAGAGTGCGGAAAAGCGAATAGGTACATTATGTCATTTACTTCCTTTTCTTTCTTTCTTTCCTTACTTTCTTACTTTTCATACTTCTTTATCGTTTTATGAACAACACATCCACATGCATCGGGTAATAAATTAAAATACTACTTTACCATATATGGAAAGCAGAGTAGTCAAGGCGTCTAGGTGATGCCTAGGCAATTAGCCCCGGCTAGGCGAGGCGTTGCCAAGGCGATAAATTTAATATAAATATATATATATCACGTATATATATTATTATATATAACATCCAAAAGACCATATATCACGTATATATATTATTATATATAACATCCAAAAGACCAAAACTCCACACCCACATTCCACAAAAATACAAAATAAAAAGTCTATTACAATCATTCATCACATAACCAAAGACATGTTGACATAGTGGAGAATTAAACACTTCAAAATCTGAGCTAAATACCCAAATTTGTGTCATGATATTTTTAGTAAAAAAATTGATATTTTTAGTGAAAAAAGTGATTAAAAATATTATTATTTCTTCTTTACATTTTTTTTAATTTTATTTATTTATTGAGATATTTTGGATTTTTTTTATATTTATTAGGATCGTCCGCCTAGAGGGGCGCCTAGGCGACGCAGACCCAAAATCGCCTAGGCGTCGCCTAGGCGACTCCTTGACTACACTGATGGAAAAGGGTTACTATATTTTACTTTACTGAGATACCACCCTTCGTAGTTTGTACATTATCTGGCACGGACGGCTTAGTAAATTTTCCGGTACGACAGCTTACTTACTTTGGCATACTTATCACCTTTTTGATGGTATTCGGTGGTGCTAAACATAATCATGCATTATCACTTTCGTGTGTTTTTTTTTCTTACTTTGCTTTTGGCCTTACTTGTAATCTTATTAGTGCCCTTAATTTCCTCTTCATATATGTGCATATTTTTCATTGGTAAGCATGGTTTTAAAACTCGCCGAAACGCAAAACCGTGCCTTTATGGCTTTTTCCCGAAAAAAATACGTATCGTCCGAAACCTTTACGTAACGGTTTCGGTTGAAGGACTCGTTAGCCACACCACTCACGATTCATGCAAATAAAAAAAATCCTCTATAATTTGTAAAAAAACTAAAATCACATTTTCTAACCTGTTAAAAAACTATTGATAGAAAAGACTTTGAATTTGGTATTTTGCGATAGAGGTCTTGCTTGATTAAATTAAACTTGTAATCACTAAACACTAAATGTTTATATTTTAAAAGGTGCATTAACATTAATTTTAACATTTCCTGAAGTTTCACCGCAAAATTCCATGTTTTGCCCTATTTTTTTGCCATATTTTCAAAAATCTATTTTTTTGCCATATTTTCAAAAATCACCGATAAACAATATATCTTGCGATATATCTCCGATATATCTTTTACTGCGGCTCGACATGTCGAGCGATATCGACATTCAAAACCTTGACGAAATCGAAGCACGTCCTCCATCCTTCGAAGCCTCTCAACTGTTTGAATTATTAGAAGTTGGAGCGATTGGTGTATGCGCATTATAATATAAGGTTGCAACTAAAGAACCTCACTAAGGATGCTCAGAGGGGCAATGTATCATTCGATCCCATAGACCTTAGCCAATCTTTAATGATGATGATCCATTAGTTGAGTGGTCAGGCGATCTAGGAGAGGCGGTGTTGGATGAATCAAGAGATCCTTCCAAGCTAATAAATTTGTGCGAGGTGTGTGGATGAGTGTAAGTAGGGTCAAGTGGAGTTGGGCTGAGCAAAAGAGGACATCATAACGTCGGGTATAGCAACACCGTTGGGACTAGTGGGGCTGGACTGAGTGAGCTTGAAATGACTATGGCTGGGACTAATAGAAGTAATGATGATGATAACGAGTTCGATGAACTGATGAAGACTTCAAGGACTCAAGTCGAGGACAAAGCAAAAGATGCAACTACTAGTCACGATAACGATGATGACGACGGTGAGGAGGGGATGTTAGGAGAAGTTCTATGGGCAATCACGTTCACAACCATAGGAGTCATGAGTAGGGGAAGCATGCTATTGTATTTACAGAGGAATAGTACTTTGACCATACCATCCAAGGCAATAGTCATGGCCACGTATGTCCTCTCTTGGTCATGAAAGCCAGACGCACGAGAAATGACGACGTGGTATTAGGCGACAGGCTGGACATGGTGATTATAGGCAGCCACGAGGCATGTATGACATAATACATGGGATAAATAGAGTGAGTGTTGATAGGCATAATCATAATGATATTGGCTATAGATATGAAAATACATCCTTCATGTTTATATGGTTATGGTCATGGTGCCCAGTCCCATTTATCTGGAGTATGATTCAAAATATCGGTATCGGTCGCCGTATCGGTAAGTCCAAAATAGGATACGTATCGGCGTATCGGTACCATATCGGTTGGATACGGCGGAAAAATTTAAGATACGTTAAAAAAAGCTTGGATACGTATGGAAAAACTTGGACACCTTACATAAAATCTTTTTTAATGCAAATATAAGCTAAAAACAAACTAAATGAAGGTCTCCAACTACATTACATTTATAATCATACATATAAGAGTTAACAAATTTATATGTTAAAAAAAGCGTGCGCACTGATAAATATGTATGAAAATACAAACCATAGTTTAAGTAACCAAGTGATAGAATCTCTTGCATTCGTAAATCAAAAATATGAAAATGCATAGACCCTTGTATTCACAAATCAAGTTACATATATGATAGAAGCTCAATACCACATTGAGCTTTGTGTCGGCTCATACTTTATCATTGTGGGATCAGGAATTGAGTAGAGTGATACATTATAAGTGGTCTAGACATGATGACATCATTGTGTCCAAGTCATCATTGTGCGGTACATGCCCAGGTACATTTGTACATATGCCTGTTGTTGAGTTGTGATCTATCTATAACTGTCAGTCGAAGATTGGGACTGGGCATTATAACCAGTGACTCCTGATAAGTAGGGCTGGACTGGGGCATCATAACCAGTGACTCCTGATAAGTAGGGCTGGACTAGGGCATCATAACCAGGGGGATAACCTTATTTATATATTAATATCTAAAGTAAATGAAAGTAAAATCAAGTTAAAATCATTACTTAAATAATATATTATGTAAATAAGTTGTGTGAATCGGGTTTGTATTGTGGATCCTAGTGTAAATGGAACGAGAAAAAAAGTTAACTGAAAAATTCCCGTATCGAGTGTACCGGGCCTGTATCGGTTCGATACAATAAAGTTTTTTTTTTTCAGCGTAACGTGTATCGGATAGCTCCAAATAGGATACGTATCGGCCCGTATTGGTCGATATGTATCGATATTTTACACCATGATTTGGAGTTTATGGACATGCTTAGTCCCAGGCATTGAGTGACAGTTATAGAAAAATTCCACAACTCTCGGGTTTGCAGCTGCTCAGGATTGTGTATGCTCCAGATGCCAATCAACAACAGATGTACACATAGATATACCATGCCACATATCACGCTTACATGAGTTGGCTACAGTAGTGAACTCATGTCTGACATATTTATCATGTATCATTTTATTTATTTCCTAAGCCCACTATGTTTGAAACAACACGTAGTTCAATGTGGTATTGAGCATGTATAATGAATGTCATTTACTTTATGGTTGTAAAGTCAATACTTTCTTATGTATTTCATTGAATTTAAGGTTTTCATATTCAGATTGTATTGCGGCTATTGCCTGTACTTGGCTAAGGACTGGTTTGTTTTCATATCCGTTTATCAGCATACTCACGTTTTTTAACTTATAAAATTCTCAACTTTTTATATGTATGATTATAAACGGAGTTGAGGGACTTCATTTGGTTTTTTTTTCTTATATTTGCATAAAAAGAAGTTTTATGTAAGGGATCCAAGTTTTTCCTTGCATATCCTAATTTTTTTCAGTGTATCTAACTGATACTTCGATAAGTATCTTAAAATCTCCCTACAAATACTCATACGGAACCAATACTTTGAATCATGTCCACAACAGGAACATGAGAATAGAAGATGGCGAATCGTCACCTGAGTCCGAAAAATAACTTGTTGTCGCGCCCCGAAACCCCACCTATGAGAATGTGAGATCTTGGCACGTGACTTGCTTAACAAACCATCCTGTTAAAAGCATTTAAGGCATACTAAAATACGAACCTAAAAATTTCTTCAATTAATAACATCAACTAAATCAATAATCCATAACTGCAACTGAAATATGTTAAAATCCTGATCATCCATCATGATCATAATTATAAAACTAAACTAAACATGATTCTCCATAAAGTCAATTAAAGTCTAATTGAAATTTAAATACTAATAATTCAACTTCAACAGTAGGGCCATCGATCAAGATCCCGTTCTTCTTCAGGATAATCACCTTCAGGTTCTTCTACGTATTCTTCTTCTTCTCACGGTCCGGGTGCACAGATATTAAAATCAGAATCTGCCGACAACAAAGTCATCGGCTGAGTAACAAGTTACTCCGCGTCTATAACAAACAATAGTAAACAATATAATGAACATTAACATTCATGCATTTCATATTTCAGTTCACATACATAAATCAGAGTGCGGAAACAAAACAGGTACATTATGTCAATTGCTTTCTTTTCTTTTATTTCTTTCTTATTTTTCTTACTTTCTTACTTTTCATACTTCTTACTTTATTGTTTTATGAACAACACATCCATATGCATCAGTAATAAATCAAAATACCGATTTACCGTGTAAGGAAAGGGGTCACTATATTTTACTTTACCGAGATACCACCCTTCGTTCATTATCCGGCACAGATGGCTTAGTACATTTTTCGGTACGACGGCTTACTTACTTTGGCATACTTATCGCATGTTTGATGGTATTCGGTGAAGCAAAACATAAACATGTATTATCGCTTGTGTGTGTTTTTCTTTCTTACTTAACTTTGCTTTTGGTCTTTCTTGTAATCTTATTAGTACCCTTAATTTCCTCTTTATACATGTGCATATTTTTCATTGGCGAGTGCACAATGATACAACTTTGGTTAAATTATACCTAAGACTAACCGTCAAGGGCCATAGGACATCTCACCATAACGTCCCATTCCACTATGTTAACCAGGCCTAGGCAAACTTGACTCTCATTGAAGATTCATTTACCCAAATATATATCATGTATAAAGACACGTAAAATAAACACACAATCTTTCATATTTTCAATAATTCAACAATCTATAATCATAGTTCATATTTAAATACACATAAGTCACAATCTGATTTAAATATCAAATTCCCTTTTTTTTAATTGAGATAATTATACCACATATTTTATCAATAATAATTCTCATGAATTATAATCACAAAATCAAACTAACATATAATTATAATCTCATAAATAATTCATCTCAATCATTCAAATTCTTCCATATCTTTCATTCAATTCCATACATTCATCCCGTCCTCCTCATATATCCACATACATTCAATATAAATTCTCAATCCCATTGTTGAAGCATAAACAAAGTATAAACATGGTTATTCACATCCTAATTTAACGATTTATGAAATAATAAAGCAGAAATAATAACAATTCATAGATCTTACATATTTTTATGTTCTTACTTAGATCTACCTCTTTTAGTTCATCTTTTGGATTAATATTCAAGATATGGAAAACTAGGTTCGTTATTTACCTTACATGATCACTTCCCTACGATCTTACGCTTGCGAATAAGGCTCGGTTTCGATCTTCAAGTGTTTCTCTTCTCCGAGATTTCTTTAAGGGTTTCTTTAATCTATCTTGATTTCAAGAAGGGAACGTATCCGAATCTTTATCTAAGAAGGGACGCCTCAAGCAATGATCCAATAAACAAGATTCAAGATCTAATATCTTAGATCCAATCAAAGGGGTGTGTGGCTTCACAGACACAAGAAAAAACACGGGCATAAGAGATTTGAGATTCAAAATCTCCAAAGGAAGAAAACGTTCCAAGATGGAGAGAGGAAGACTCACCTCTAAAGGAGAATGAGGGACTTACGGCCAAGGATCGTCCTTTTCCAAAAGAACACACGGCCAAGAAGTTTTTTTTTTTCCAATTTGGAGATCACATTCAAGGAGAGGGCGAGAGTATCTCACGCACACTTTGGTTAGGGATTTAATATAGCACACACAACTTGCTTTTTCAAATAAAGGAAGAGAAGGACTCTTACCTCTTACGTAAGAGAGAGCTTGGAGAGATCTTGTGGTAAAGGTAACTTTTCTTTTTCTACTTTCTTAATTCTTTAAAATAATTATTATAATAATGAAAAGAAATCAAGTACTTATCTCTTTAATATTTCTTTAGAATAACTAGGATTATAATATAAATCTTTAATGATGGGAACTTTCACGGCCAATGGATTTTCTTGGAAAGAAGTCTAAGAAAGTTTCTTTTGCAACAATTAAGAGAGAGATCACTTTAAAAGAAAGTGGTCTAAGGTATAACACAATACTCTTTTAAAAACCCTTTATTTTCTTTTTCTTTTTTCTGAAATCTCTTCTAATACATAAAAATAGAAAAAGCAACTTTCCAAAAAGAGGAGTGGAGAGATTCTCCACTTGCTTCTTTCTACAAAAAGATATTTTTGTCCTATTTTGAAAAGCTTATCTTTCTCTCTCCTAATGATGCCTCCACTAAAGCATTCCTAAGGAGGACGTTCCAAACACCCTTTTATTTTGTTATTATTTTTCTCACATAAGCCACATGTGATCTCCCTTCTCTTGGAACCTCACGGCCACACCTCCTCTTCTCTTTATTTTTGTTTTACTTGATTAATAAGCCTTAATTAATTTTTTTTTCATTAATTTCCATAGGAACAAATGCATTAAAATCAGACATATTTTTCTAGGAATTTCAAATAAATGACACGAATACCGAGAAATTAAATTCAGGTTCTTACACTTTTAGTACAGGATCAGTCGTAGGTTTTTTTTTCTTCATGCATTCTGCAGCTTCTGCTTGCTTCTTCACAATCCTGAGAACCAATAAGAATTTTACCAAAATCAAAGACAAATGAAGAGACAGAAACATGTAAAGTAATAGGAGTTCTCTTAATTTCTATGCTCCCCCTTAAAAGAGATCCCATCATTAGAAAAGAAGGAACAGATTGAAAGAAAAGAACATCCATAGGGACAACTCTCTTGATCTAGGATGATAGCATTTATAACCCTTTTGTGAATAACAATCGAAGACTTTGGGAGAGGGGTGACCACGAAATAAGAGCTCAAAAGAAGTTTGGAAATGTAAAACCCATGAAGGCATCCTGTTAATAAAATATGATGTGGTAAGGAGAGCTTCAAACCAGAAATTTTTAGGGCATTCATTCTAAAAAAAATGTGTTCGTGTAACTTTCAGAAGATGACGAATTTACCGCTCAACAACACCATTTTGTTGTGGTGTGCTAAAAGTAGTTTGGAAATAAAATTAAGCATCACTAAATGTAGAGACCTGAATTTTTATTCATTGTTAATCGTGTCATTTATGATAATTGTCTTGGTATTCGTGCCATGAACTAATAAATGAGTTGTTACTTGATTAATAATTATTGTGTTACAAGCTTAAAGTAATTATATGAAAGTAAAGTGAAAAATAATCAAAACAAGCTAAAGCATCCTAGTGGGTCCCATACTTGGAGTAGTAGACCTCTTTAGATCATACATACAAGAACTTTCTAAAGTTATTTAATTCAAGTAAGAATTTAATTAATAAATTTTCCCTAGGAAAAATGGTAATTTCTATTAGATTAGAGGAAGAATCCTACACTAATTAGGGAAATGTCGTAATTGATCATTTAATTAGATTAAATGGTTACACAAGAATGGCTTGTAATAATTACAAAAGTTTCCTTGAATATAATAAATATTATTATATTAAAATTCATCCTTAATGATTATATGAATGTTATTTTATTTAAAGAAAAAATAAATTAAAAAAATGGGAAGTTGCTCTTGTACGTACACCCCACTTCCTCTTTAAGAAAATCTAGTAGACCCAAAATTAATAGAGTTAAGGGATTTTATCCTTTATATATTTATATATATAATAATATATAATAAGAGTTATCCTTTTTGGATAATGATGCCTATTAAGACACCATGTGAAAAGAGAGTTCTTTACTTGATTTTATATCCCTTTTTCTCTTAGTGACCGTACACTTCCCATTTAATGGTTTTGACCATGACATCATCACTAAGTATAAAAATAAAGACAAGAAATATGTACTATTTTGAAAAGGTGAATGTGTATACTTCCCATAAAAAGAAAAAAATGTCTTGCATGGTTTCCTTATTGGATAAGGAGAACCTAGAGAAAAAAAAAGGAAATAAAGGTTCTTTAAAAGAGTATTGTGGTCGTATACCTTAGACCACTTTATTTTAAAGTGATCTCTCTCTTGATTGTTGCAAAAGAAACTTTCGTGACTTTCTTTCCTAGAAAATCCATTGGCCATGAAAGTTCCCATCATTAAAGATTTATATTATAATTCTAGTTATTTTAAAGAAATATTAAAGAGATAAGTACTTGGTTTCTTTTCATTATTATAATAATTATTTTAAAGAATCAAGAAAGTAGAAAAAGGAATGTTAACTTTACCAAAAGATCTCTCCCATCTCTCTCTTACGTAAGAGGTAAGAGTCCTTCTCCTCCTTTATTTGCAAAAGCAAGATGTGTGTGCTATTTTAAATCCCTAACCAAAGTGTGTGTGAGCTACCCTCTCTCCCTCTCCTTGAATGTGATCTCCAAATTAGAGGAAAAGCTTCTTGGCCATAAGTCTCTCAGTCTCCTTTGTATGTGAGTCTTCCCCTCTCTATCTTGGAACGTTTTCTTCCTTTGGAATTTCAAGATTTGATCTTGAAAGGTTGGCTGTGATCTCCTAAAGGCTTGTGGGTGGCCGTGAACTCCATCTTTTTCCTCTTTTGTAGCCATACACCTTCTTCCTTCATTGATCTTTGTGGTTAATTCTTAGATCTTGATCATTGATATATTAGATCTTGATAAATCTTGAATATTCTTTGATGTGAGTTCTCTTTCAAGAAGCCCTTACCTTGGAGATTTTAAATCTCTCATCTCTTATGCCTGTATTTTCTCGTGTCTGTGAAGCCACACACCCCTTTGATTGGATCTTAGATATTAGATTTTGGATCTTGGATCATTGCTTGAGGTGTGCTCCCTTCTTGGATAAAGATTCGGATATGTTCCTTTTTGAAATCAAGATAAATTAAAGAAACCCTAAAGAAGCCATGGAGAAGGGAAAGGGACTTGAAGATCGAGATCGAGCCCTATTCGCAGACATAAGATCGTAGGGAAGTGATCAAGTGAGGTAAATAACGAACCTAGTTTTCCATATCTTAAACATTAATCTAGAAGAAGAATTAAAAGAGATAGATCTAAGTAAGAACGTAAAGATAAGTAAGATTTATGAATTTTTATCGTTTTTGATTTATTATTTCATGAATCGTTAAATTAGGACGTAAATAACCATGTTTATACTTCGTTTATGCTTCAACAAGGGGATTGAGAATTTATTTTGAATGTATGTGGATATATGAGGAGGATGTGATGAATGTATGGAGTTGAATGAAAGGTATGAAGGAATTTGAATGATCGAGATGAATTATTTGTGAGATTATGATTATATGTTAGTGTGACTTTGTGATTATAATCCATGAGAATTATTATGGATAAAATATTTAGTATAATTATGATATTGATCTCGATTAAAAAGGGGGTTTTGATATTTAAATGAGATTGTGATTTATGCCTATTGAAGATAAACTGTGATTATAGATTGTTAAATTATTGGAAATATGAAAGTTGTGTGTTTATTTTACGTATAAATACGTGATATATATTTGGGTAAATGAACCTTTGATGAGAGTCATGCTTGCCTAGGCCTAGTTAACATAGTGAAATGGGATGCTATGGTGAGATGTCCTATGACCCTTAACTGTTAGTCTTAGGTATAATTTAACCAAATGTGTATCATTGTGCACTCACCAACAAGGTTTAAAAAAGCGGTTTCAGACACCGTATCGGACACGGCCAAAACCGTTACGTAAAGGTTTCGGCCGTTTTTTTATTTTTGCTTAAAAAAAATCCAAAAAATCACAATAAATATAAAAAAATAAAAAACATGTAATGAAGAACGAGTCTTACGACCGAAGCCGTTACGTATCAAGCGATACGTATTTTTTTTAGAGAATAAACATAGGAGTGGGAGGAAGATAAAGAGAACCGCGAATAACATGAGATGTGAAAAGTATTTCCAATGGCTTCCACTGTCTCGATTACTAATATATATATTTTTTAACAGTTTAATAATTTGTTTTAGTTTTATTGTTATTAAATAACATATTTAAGTAATATTTAGTAATTTTATATATTATTTTTAGTGAAATATTATTTGGTCAATGTTGCTATGTATATTATTTAGAATTATTAGCTATTAATAATAATATACCATTTTTTCAATTCATAACTAAATAAAATATACATGAATTTCAAGTATAATCTTTAAAATGTCTTATAGTAAAATTTTTAATACTTTTTTTGAATTGAGTATCTAATATAAATCAATATTAGTTTTTAACATATTAGTTTTGTCGTATAATATAATTATTTATATGGCACATCATTTTTACAAAAAGCCCTTATATTAAAAATTTTAACTTATAATTTTTTTTTTTAGATTATGTATTAAACCAAAAAAAAAAAAACTTATAAATTTATAAGTTAAAACTTTAACTTATAAATCTTTGTACTAAAAAGAGTATTATTCTTTTTAATTTTAGGTTAAAACTCTTAAAAGCCTAAGCTCCCAATTTTTAAAGAGAGTGAAACTAGCATTACCCTTGTTAGGTTAACTTATTAAAATACTTAAAAGGGAAGTATGTTATTAAGAGTGAAATTAGCATTATCCTTATTAGGTTAAAACAATTAAAATAGAAGTATGTAAATGTTTAATGAGAAGAGTGACATTAGCATTACCCTTATTAGGTTAAAACAATTAAAATAGAAGCATGGATATGTTTAATGAGAAGAGTGATATTAGCATTACCCTTTTTAGGGTTTAAAACACTTGATAAACCAAAGCCTTAGCCTTCGATCTGTTGAAACCCAACGAAAAAACAAAAACAGGAGCGGAGCTCCGAATGGAAGAGGGGAGAAAGGGGTACTGCGAGTTTGTAATGGTGTTGGCTTTGCAATCGGCGAAGGCTACGACGAGTCGGCGGGCGACGACCAAGGTTCGTAAAATCGAAAATATCGGCGATATATCGCCGATATTTTTCGATATCGTTGAAGACCGATGTATCGATACACTGTATGAAAAAAATTACACATTATCGGTTGGTATCGGCGATATATCGCCGATACCATGCCGATATCGACCAAAAGTGGGTGAGTCCCATCCAAATCAGAGATTCGGTCAGGGTTAGCTTTTTTTTCACATGCGCAAGCAGAAATCCAAAAAAAAAAAAAAAAATTAGTACTGACTACAGAAAACCCGTGAGTGGTGCCGATTCATTGTCTTTAAATATGGAAAAACCTACATAGCATTCATCACAGTCTGAAAATCTTCGATTTAGTTGGAAAAAAAAAAAGAGGGTTGATTTAGAAGAAGGAAGAAGGAGGAAGGAGGAAGAAGGAAGAAGAGACTGGAGCATACCTGAGCCAGTCCACCGCCTTTGCCGTCGCCGTCGTCTGTGCCGTCGCCGTCGCCGTCGCCGTCGCCAAACGCCCAAACCCAAGCCAGGTTCCTCCTTCCCCTCGGCTCCTCCTCTGCGTTTTTTTTTTTTGTTTTTTCGTTCGGTTCCAGTATACGATTCATGAGATTATAAGGTTAAACCTTAAAGGTTATGCTAAGTTCACTCACCCTATAGATAAGCTTAAACCTTTTAAGGGTATGCTAAGTTCACTCACCCTATTTAAAACTTAACACCCTTATAAGGGTTTGCTAACTTTACTCGAGCCTACATAAAACTTAAAACCCTTATAAGGGTTATCTAACTCCACTCTTACATAAAACTTAAAACCCTTTTAAGGGTTATCTAGCGTGACTCTCACTTAATTTTTTTTTTTTTTCAAGGGCTTTAACTTTTAAGTAAAATTATATGAATGCATTTAATTTGTATGATAATGCATTTTTTTTTATGAAACTAGCATTACCTTATAAACCCTTATAAGGGTTATTTAATTGTTAATGCATTTTTTTTTGTAAAAAAGTTATCTGGTTAATGTTAGGGATTTTAACCTAAAATTTAAAAGGTAATGCTAGTTTCACACTTTCACTCTTTTTATAAATTATATAGAGGCTTTAATTAAAAAAAAGCTTCACTATATCGAAATATAAAAAAATAATAATAATTTCTTGATAAAGATGTATCTCTAGCAAATTATGCCCACAAGACCATTTTAGATATATTAAAAAATTAATAATTTCTTAATAATATTTTATAAATTAGAAATAATTTATATGTAATATCTCTAACCTCATAAGGGCTTTTTACAAATATAATAACACCTTGACTAATTAGTAATCACTTAGCTATTCTTTTTTGTAAAAAAATTTAACAAACTTTTACTAATCGGTAATCACTTTGATTAATAAGTTAACATACTTTTTAGCACAAAAATTTATAAATTATTATACTATTTTTATTACATAATTTTAAAAGATTATAAAACATACTATTTTGAAGAGAATTTTTTTAAAACTGGTCTGCCATATTAGAAATTATATTATATGAAAAAAAGTAATATATTGTAAACAAATATTGATTTATATTTTATACCCAATTTTGAAAAGTATTAAAAATTGTAATATAAGGTCGTTTTTTCTATTTTAATTTTGAAATAAACCCTTATAAGGGTTATTTAATTGTTAATGCATTCTTTTTTGTAAAAAAGTTATCTGGTTAATGTTAGGGATTTTAACCTAAAATTTAAAAGGTAATGCTAGTTTCACACTGTCACTCTTTTTATAAATTATATAGAGGCTTTAATTAAAAAAAAAGCTTCACTATATTGAAATATAAAAAAATAATAATAATTCTTGATAAAGATGTATCTCTAGCAAATTATGCCCACAAGACCATTTTAGATATATTAAAAAATTAATAATTTCTTAGTAATATTTTATAAATTAGAAATAATTTATATGTAATATCTCTAACCTCATAAGGGCTTTTTAAAAATATAATAACACCTTGACTAATTAGTAATCACTTAACTATTCTTTTTTGTAAAAAAATTTAATAAACTTTTACTAATCGGTAATCACTTTGATTAATAAGTTAACATACTTTTTAGCACAAAAATTTATAAATTATTATACTATTTTTATTACAAAATTTTAAAAGATTATAAAACATACTATTTTGAAGAGAAATTTTTTTTAAAACTGGTCTGCCATATTAGAAATTATATTATATGACAAAAAATAATATGTTGTAAACTAATATTGATTTATATTTTACACCAAATTTTAAAAAGTATTAAAAATTGTAATATAAGATCGTTTTTTCTATTTTAATTTTTATGAATTATACTTGAAATTCATGTATATTTTTATTTAGTTATGATCAATGTTATATATATATATATATATATAATAATTACTGAAACTTGATTATGGGTCTGCACATTGCTTTAGGAAAATTGCATCTATTTCAATTATTTATATATTCTAATGTGCACTCATAAAGTCATAAGTATTTGAAATTGTCAAAACAATTAACATGGATAATCATTAAAAAACAGAGGCAATAGGAGTTGATTATATTATATGTTTAACTTGATTATATTTTTTAATGATCCACTGTGCAGTATTTTTTATATTGTAAAAGAATTAGCCCAAATAATTCTACCACTCTATAGTTTGTAAAAGAAATAAGAACATTTGTATTTTGTATTTCGACAAAGAAGTTTTGCTTAATGATATTAAGCTTGTAATCATCTAAACAACACTCAATATACATAGATTACATTAAAATAAAATTTTTATTTTATATTTAAAACTTAATCAGGACTCTCACACATTTAAATAAAATTGCATCAACTTCGTTTTACATAATTACATCCACTTCATAGTCAAATAAAATTACATCAACTTCTTTTTACATAATTACACCAACTTCATAGTCAAATAAAATTACATCCACTTCTTTTTACATAATTACATCAACTTGATACTCAAATAAAATTACAATTGTCTTCCTTTTTTCTTGATGCAGGGTCTCCAATCAGTTAACCATCTCCTCTCTTTTCCATATTGATTTTGTCCTGTACAAACATTGAGCTCATCAATTACATATAGAAATAGTTTGAGAAACTAAATTAAAAATCAATTACTTATCATATAGAAACAGTTTAAGAAACTAAATTAAATTTAAATTATTTATCAACTGTAATGTACATTCATAAGCTTTTCATATTTCTAAAGCAATTAACATGGATAATCATGAAAAAAAATCACAGGTTTTGGTGCTTGATTATATTATGTGTTTGACATTAATATTTATTGATGATCCACTAGGAGATGGTGCGAGACATAGGTTGGTCGCATGGAAAACAAATAGAAGGGAACAAGAATGGAGCAATATGTAATTATTGTGGCAAAAAAATAAGAAGCGGTGGAATTACTCGGTTAAAGTGGCATCTTGCTGGGGGTGATTCGAATGTAGCAGACTGTCCAAGTTGTCCGATGGAGGTCAGACAAGCTATGAAGGTTAACCTTACCATTGGGGCTAAGCAGAGACTAGAGCATGTCGCTGAGCAAAAGGCAATCCGTCAAGAAATAAGGCGTGGTCTACAGCCACCAGTAGATGTCGATGATGACGACGAAGATGATACTTTATACCCAATCGACTGTATTGGAGTTGACGAGCGGCTAGCATATCGACAGGGCTATCGTCAATCTATGCGCCAGCAGTGGGACAGAGATCAGGAGCGTTCATTTGCAGCTCGCATGCAGTCTGCCGATTTCAGAGGCAGTGTCGGAGCAGGACCATCCGGTTCGACTGGTAGGACATCTGATTTTGGGACTGGGACACAATCGCATGGTATGTTTGGCCGCAGCCAAAGCATGAAAGTCCCGGATCTGCCACATGATTCATCTCTGTACAAAAGTCGAAATGCAAAACAGAAGTGGCTGAAAGAAATGTGGAGTGGGGGAAGTCTGGTGGAAGCGCTTGGAACAGCTGTATCCAAGTTTTTCATACATAGTCATGTGCCTGCTAATGCTGCCTCAACCCCACAGTTTAAGAACATGATTCACGAGGCAGAACGGGTTGGGCCGGGGGTAGAGCCTCCTTCTCCATATGAGATTACAGGTAAATACTTAGACGCAGAGGAGAAGGAGATGAGAGACTATATTGACACTCTAAAGCCAACGTGGGAAAATTTTGGTATCACTATTATGTGTGATGGTTGGACAGGACCCACTAGGCTTTCGATCATTAACTTTATGGTGTACAGTCAGGGAAGGACAATATTTTTAAAGTCCGTTGATGCATCTGACAATATAAAAGATGCAAAATATATATATGACTTAATGAAGGGTGTTGTAGAGGAAGTGGGAAAAAAAAATGTAGTCCAGGTGGTAACTGATAATGGGAGTGCCTTCGTGAAGGCTGAGAAGATGCTTATGAAAAAGTATCCCCTATACTGGACCCCTTGCGCAGCCCATTGCATAGACCTGATGTTACAGGCAATAAGAGAAAGAAAATCTGTGAAGGAGGTTATTGACGAGGCAATAACGGTAACCAACTTCATATACAACCACAGTTGGGTTCTAGCAAAGATGAGGGCTTTGTGTGGTGGTGAAATAGTACGGCCAGGGGCGACGCGCTTCGCCACCAATTTTATTGCCTTAGAGAGTTTGTCCAAACATAAAATTGGACTAAAGGCATTATTCACTGGGACTGATTGGACAGAATATGGACAAAGGCGCACTATTTTGGCAAAAAAAGTTGAGGACATTGTCCTTAATAACAAATTTTGGGACAAAGTGGATGATACAGCTGCCATACTAGAGCCTATTTACCGTGTCTTAAGGGTGATAGATGCAGATAAGTGGCCGACTATGGGTTCTGTGTACGAATTAATGCGGGTAATGAAGTTGTCGATAAAGAATGTGTCCCCTCGTGGATACAAGTGGGTCCACAAGATTATCGATGCTCGTTGGGATAAGACAATGGAGCATCCCCTTCATGCTGCTAGTAAGTTTGATGTTTACTAGATGTTTACATTGAAGTTATTGCATGCTTGTAATACTAATTGCATGTCGTATAATTTTCACGTTTCAGCATATTATTTGAACCCAAAGTATCACTACAACCACAAATTGGGGAATCGGGATGACTTAATGAAGGCTGTTCACGACGTCTTCGAGACGTTGGACCCGAAGTGTAAAAGAAAAGGAGACTTCGGGAATGAGGTGAAATGTCTTTATCTCGTTAACTATAGCATATTTATGTGCATTATTGCATTCTAATTTATTATATCTAATTGAAACATCTTTTCTCAAAATCTATAGCTAGTGCGCTTCAGGGATGCGCGGGGGAGCTTTGGAAGAACTGCTGCTAAGGAGGGAAGGTCTAGGATGACGCCGTGTGAGTAATTTCTTCTCAATAAAGTAATTATATTTTATTTCTCTACATCAAAATATATATGAAACTAATGGATAACATCGTTTAATTGTCAGCTGATTGGTGGCAAATGTACGGAACCGACTGTCCGACCCTCAGAAAATTGGCAGCTCGCGTGTTAGCACAGACTGCTTCATCTTCAGCATGTGAGCGAAACTGGAGTACATTTGCCCTCATCCACACAAAGCAGCGGAACCGACTTGGCTACAAAAAGCTGCAAAAACTGGTCTTCTGTCACTATAATATGAAGCTGCGACTCAGGCAACTGCAGATTGACACTGGGAAGCAACCTGAGCAGGATCCTTTAGACCTGATGTTAATCGGTGCCACTGAGGATCAAGATAATCCACTTTCTGAGTGGGTTAAGGTTTCATCACTTGACGAAGATGATGGGCGTCCAAACGCAGTTATAGCTAGCGCGGCCATTGAGATGGGCATCGATGTAGAAAGGGTTATTGCTACAGAAGTGGGGTCTAGCACTAGCGGCAGCAGGAGCAGCTTTAGCACAGAATCATTTGATGAGATGATCAGAAGTCCAAAAGGTCCTGAGACTTCAAGTGCAAGAACCGCCGGGACAAGTAGATTGTCCAATAGTAATAGTGAGGGTGGTGATGAGTCTGATGACCATGATAAGAGTGACGGAGGCGGCGACAGTCCTAGGGATGGAGGTAACATCGGAGTTGAGCCAGAGCAGAGGCCTCTGAGACCATTCACCGCAGAGGCTGACTTTGACCATGCCACACAGGACCAAGATCATGGTGCCCCAACTTCACATCCAGCAGAAAGCCAACCGATTCATTACGTCCCTCGTCGAGGAAGCCAGGGCAGGGGCAGGGGCAGGGGCAGGGGTCAGGGCAAGGGCAAGAGCAAAGAACGAGATGTGGGACACGATGCTTGGTTTGGGGGCACGGAACATTCGGGCTCTAGTTCCAGAGGGTCTCAACATACATGGTTCTCCAGCCATGACCAGGATACACAGTCTCAGACATCAGGCTCTCAAGAACATAGTTATTCACATTCCACACAGGATCAATATCCTTATGGATATGTCTCAGGATATGAGCCACCTCGATATGGGTATGGAGGAGACAATTTCCAAATCCCAGTGCCTGTGCCAGTTGTGCCCAATCACCCACAGTATCCACCAATTGGCGTGTTACTACATCTTAGCCCAGATTACTACCAACATTATGTACATGAGTATACATCCATGTACCATAATGTGATGAGTTGGACACAGTATTGTACGTATGTGGAGAATCAGCACTATAGCCAGCCAAGTCAAGACAGAGATGATGACATCGAACCTCCGCGTAACTCCTTCTGGTGGTGATTGTAGGTTTTTTGGTGGGTTGTATTATGTATGTTTATTTTCTTATGAATCTTATAAATTATGAATTTATGATTGCTTGAGAAATGAATGAAACATGAATCAATCATACATTATTGTCACTCGTCAACGCACATCTTTGCTCTCTTCTTATTGCATCTCTTGTATACATTGTTGTTTTTTTTAATGTTTTTATTTTAAAAGGTGTATTAACATCTATTTTAACATTTCCTGAATTTTCACTACAAAATTCCATGTTTTGCCCTATTTTTTGCCATTTTTTTCCAAAAATCACCGATAAACAATATATCTTCCGATATATCTCCGATATATCTTTTTTCCGCGGCTCCGACATGTCGAGCGATATCGACATTTAGAACCTTGGCGACGACGACACAGATATGTACCCACGGCCACAACCCTCTTCTTCCTTCTTTCTTCTCTACAGTCTACACTAAATCTCAAACCCTTTTTCTTTTTCTTTTTTTCTTCTAAATCAAAGATTTCAAGATTGATTTTTCTTTGTTTTTTTGGATGGATGGCTGCACATTTGCAAAAAAAAAGGGGGGGGGGGGGGGGGGGAGGAGAGAATTGTTTCCAACTTGATTCACGGTTCTTGGTCGTTATCGGTGAGTTATCAGCAATATTTCGCCGATATCGTTGATATATCGGCGATAACTCTCGATATGATGTAAAAAATTCTTTGCAGTGTATAGATCTGTTGGCAATGGGTGACACCGACAAATATCGGCGATATATCGCCGATATTGTCGATATTTTGATCCTTGGATTTCGTTCGCAGCCTCTAAATGATACTGTTTGGGATAGGATCCATATAACAATTTATCTTAGCTTAGGGGCATCCATACCATATAGCAACCACCATTCAACTGCATGATGGGAAAAATTCCTATTAGAATTCCTTACTAAGTATCAAATAGTAATGTGTTCATTACAAATTGAATTACATGGGTAGGTCTTCTTCCTTCTATTGTCATTCTATCACCGAACCCATATATTGCATCCTGAAAGACTTTGCACTACAATAAAGGAGAATGTCAAGTTTTTTAGTATATATATAGTCCCTTATAATGAATATCAGCCTATAACATAAGTACATAACTTTATAACACCTTTACATCCATGAGTGCTGTTGCAACTTTAGATGGATCTTTCTCTAATTTCTTCATAACTTTCTTCAAGATCCTAATAAGGACTCGTTAGTGCGGAAGTCATTCGCATAGTGATAAACGAGATTAAGATAATATGCTATTTTACCCCCAAAAAAAATTACGTAAATCAAATGTTCAAATGCTAGTACTGAAGTACCCAATATAATGGTGATAAATAAACCATAAATGAAATGTTACTTGCTGTCGTGGATGTCATGTGAGAGCTGCTTATCTTACTTCTTGCTTATAATTACACAGTAGCCCTTATAAGATTTTGTGGCAGTAGCTCGGATAGCCAACTTTGCCCACTTCATCCCCAAGTATACATAGCCCATAGTGGCCTCTTGTCTCCATCAACCATCCTCAGGACCTTCACAATGAATTTGAGTATCTCTATTCTCTACTAACTGACGCACTCGGTCCTAGAATTGGTGGTTGGAGATAATGTTCTCTACTAACTGAGTACTAATGGGACCTGTCAGATATAAACATCCTCTTCAACCCTATCTTCTATGCAAGAATACTATGAATGACTATAAATTTGGTAGCGAATTGAGTGATCTTTGGTCATAGTATCTCCCCAGTAGTATCCTCTCTAATAAGACTCAAGACAAATTATGGTTATATATATAATTCACCTTTCGAGCTTGCTCAAACACAGTCTTCACCATTTGTTTCTCTCTAAAATCTTTCAACATCAAATTGATGCAATGAGCCGCTAACGGTATCCAATTCAGGTGCTTCCTCTTCATCATTAACAACTCCTCGACTTTTTAAAATGAAGACTAGTTGTCCGTGACAATTTGCACCACATATTCCTCTCCAATATCCTCTATCACATCATCAATTAACTGATTACAAGATCCTTAATAAAATTGGAAGCATCGACAAATTTGTGAAATAATTTTTTACCGTCAGAATAGATGTGGACATTAATTAGTGACAATCTCGTCAACCCAGTCCAACCATTGCACGTAGGAATCACCCCGTATGTATCCAATTCTTAAAATAATTGGTGTAAGTACGGATCTTGGCAATCTCTTCAAGTAATAGACCTATGATCTCGTAGGGAGTGGGTTCCTTTATGCCTAGTTCTGCTCTCTAGATCTCATCAATCATGGTTTGATAGAATAGAGATGTCACGACGTTTGCTGGGATGTGATTAACAATGAAGAACTCTTCAATCGCTCTCTTCATTATCTTTACTACTTGCCCTCCAGACCACATATCATTTACCTTCTTTTGAGGTGCCCCGTGCCCCATTCGCCTTATACATGTAGGGGTTTATCATCTCTTCAATGCTCGGACCACTACCATTCTTTGATTTCAACCTTAACACGTTTTGAACAAATTCCCTACCTCACACCGTGAACCACCAAACCCATGCTTGGTGGCCGAAAATCTTTGTATCTCCTTTCTCTCCAATGCGTCCTACCTAGAATGCCGAATGGTTGTCTCCATTTGCGTCCTCTCGAGTGCGGTCATATCATGATCATCATTATTACTGTCGCTACCACGTCCTCTATGGCTTGATTATCAAGAAACACTTGCTCCAATTGTTAAGATGAAATCTATTAGAGTTATCTTGTTATTTGTAGCAAATAAGTCATGACCTTTGCACTAGTTTGATGTAAAGGAGGAAGCATACATGAAAGTACCACCTAGTTTCTAGTTCCCTGGGAATGAAAAGAAGGTTTGCAATTTCTTGTATGAGTTCAAACAATCTCCTAGATCTTAGTTGGAGTGATTTAGTGATGCTATGAAGGCGATTAGTTATGTACAAAGGCAAGTTGATCATACATTTGTTTATTACTTAAACAACATTACGAAATTGGTTTTTTTTTTTTTTATGCTGATGACATTGTCTTGACCGGGAGTTATATGGAAGAAATTCAACCTAGTTCTTGATAGGGAGTGATATGGAAGAAATTCTAACAACTCAAGAGGTATTTGGGTCAAGAGTTTGAAATAAAAGATCTTGGTGAACTAAAATATTATCTGGGGATTAAAGTTGCTCGATTAAAGAAGGGGATATTCATTTCTTAGAGAAAGTTTGTTCTAGATCTCCTCAAAGAGACTAGAAACTTAGAGCTAAACTAGTTTACACTCCGATTAAGCCAAATCATGGACTAAATGACCAAGATGGACTGTTGTTGATTGATGCAGGACATTTTCAAAGGTAGTGGGGGAAAATAATCTATTTATCTCTTGGTCGTCTAGATATTGTATATGCTATCAGTGTTGAATTGTGAAAAAAATGATTTTGATTCGTTCTTCTTAGAGTTTGCCTATCTATTTTTATTCATTTGAATGCAACAAAGTTTTTGATTTTAGGGTTAGAAGAATGGGTTTGTAGATAGGAATCAAAGAAGAGCTGAATAGTGACTTTGAGAGCTCTCAAACTTGATATAATACAAGCCTCAGTTTAATACATTTGATATTGTATTGGTCTTATCAATACCAATATAATATAATATGGTCATAACTCATGTAATTGTTTTAGTTTTCAAGTGTATCATTTCAGTAACTTCAATAACCGATGCGTACCTGTACAGTACATATTGATACACTTTATATTTTGAACCATGTCTTAAGGTCAAAGTCTTTTTTAATACTGATTAGGCTCGCTTCATCACTGATAAACAATCCACCTCTAGATATTGTACATTTGTTGGTGGTATTCCTGTCACTTGGAAGAGTAAATAGCAATCAGTTTTGCTCAATCAAGTGTGAAGGCATAATATTGGGGTATAGCACATGGTCCCTCTATGAGCCTTTTATTGCTTCAAAAACTTTTTGTTGATCTTAGTATCTTTACATTTGCCCATGCAACTACATTGTGAGTCGTGACAATCGGACGATCGTAGTATCTTTAAGCATATAGAGGTTCCACTCTTATGTGAGAAGTTAAAATTGGGGGACTGCTTTTGTTCCCTCTATTCGCTCTAATGATCAATTTTGTGTTTATGAAGGTTGTTGATACACAACAGATTTCTAACTATTGTTTCCAAGCTTTATATGATAAATATCTAATGCCACAACTTGAGGTGGAGCAAGTTTCTGAATGCTGATATTGCGGGATATGTCAGACCTTGGAAAGAAGATACATCATTTTGCGGGGAATATATTGCACATCGAGGGAAATTTTGGGGGAAAATGAGAAAAATGTTAAATTTTTCAGTAAAACTTAAGAAATGTTAAAAATTAAAATAGATAATACATATTTGAGAATTAAAAAAAAACAATAATTTATATAAGAGATGCAATAGGAAGAGAGCAAGATGTGTGTTGACGATAATGTATGATTGACTAATATTGATATAACTTATGTAAAATGTTTTATTCATTTCTCACTCTGATAATAAATTTTGAAGAGAATATTTGATCACCTCTAAATAATCAAGAAGTTCTAACAAATTTGATCAAAATAGAGTATCTATGGGTTTTCAAAACTTTCTCGTTCAGAATAGTATGTTGTCGTAACCTATGAAAATTTTGACATATTTCCCAAAATGTTGCAATTTTATAACGGTGATTGACCCAACTTTACCTGAGAAATTTGAAATGTCAATGTTTTGGGCAGAATAATGAAAAATGTAATATAGGTTATTGATAGTTTGGTGTGTGCAGAAGAGAGGAAGAGCGGGAACTGCCTAATAATCATCTACTCATTTGCTTGGGTAGTTTGTTAATTTCTTCTTATTCCTCTGGAATATCATGGTCTCTCCTAGAGACACGAGAAACCTTTTTTTAGGTTGATCTAGTAGTTCTTTTAGGAATGGGGCCGAATTCTCTGAATTATCTTTTTTTTTTTTCTTTAGGATAATGCTTTGGTGATAATGGATGAGGCCTATGTACAAAAAGAAGCTGACGAGGATTTTTGGCAACTCAAAAACAAATAAACCTCTAGGGATAGCCTTTTATTAAGGCAAACCGATTACATACAAAAGAAGCTACGCTCAACTCCTTAAAACTCTTTTTGAGAATTGAGGACTTAAAAACAACAATAAGATAGTTTATTCAATCATTATCATCAAAAGTTCATTTGTTTCATCATGTTATGATTACCAACATTTGCTGATTTCGAAGAGAACACTGGGAAGTACTTTAATATGATCTTCCTCTAAAAGAGTTTGGCTGAAGTAGTCAGACACTATTGTATGAATAAATAAATCATCAAGCATGTATCAAACTTGATTATTTGTCTAAGTTTTTGTGTGATTGACATTCTCGCCTAGTTTTTCTTGGTTCCCTTGGTTTGCAGTTGTTAAAAACCATACATTTTGTGCGACATACCTGGAATGTTGTTTCCATTTATTTATTAATGAATCGCGGGAAATTGTATTAAGAGAAGTTGATTTATAATAGGTTGGGAAGGAGAAGATTCCCCCTAAAAATAATCACAAGGGACTTAGGAGTCGCAAAAACCTACAACCCCATATATACAAATAATTTAACAATGGGACACCCACAAACTCTTGAAGAAAAATTGACCTGCTACTCAAACTTCACCCAATGGACAAGCAAAACTTGGGTAGAGAGGATTCAGTCTCTTCGGAAAATTCTTCTATTCCTTTCCTTCATTGGCCCCAACAAACTGCAAAAGGCAACATGTTTCAAAGCTAGATCCAAAGACTCCTGGCCTGTCAAGGATGATGTCGCTCACCTAATTAGGAAAAACTCAAGAAATCCCATATAGAGAGAGAAATAAGTTCCAAACAGCCTAGGCCACTGGGCAGTGAAATTGGAGGGTGTGCATGTCTTCTATTTTACTCTGACACCTGCAACATCTATTTGAAATTTGCATACCTTGATTCCTTAAATGGTAGATGTTGAAAAGATGTTCACACGAACTCATGTACCTTCGGTGGGATTGGCGCTTTCCAAATCTTCCCAAATTGTGGCATTCTAACTAGCTCCTCATCCTCCACTAGGAAGTATCTATAGAGGTCCCTGGTTGTGAAAGCACCCTTTGAGTTCTCTTTCTAGGTCTGGAGATTCTCTATATCCAGGTTGATAGTAACCTTGTTAAGGCTGTTTAGGAGAAGCAACCACTCATCCACCATGATGTCTCTAAGATATCTACGAAAGATTGGGATCCACGCGGCGCTCGCATTTTGTCTTTCAAACATATAACACAACAAATCTTTGTTAGGGGTCGGCCACAATTTTCAATTTTGTACACACCTCATAGAACCTATAAACCCTGCTCCAGCCATTCTCCCAGAACTGAATCCTGCTATGCCTCCCTTCCACAAAACTAAGGGGAAGTCTAAAAGTTCAAGTCATAACATCTTTAAAAGGCATGTAAATACACCCAAGCTGGGGTTGATACTAGCCATTCAATGGGTCCTATGAAAGAGATCTTTCAAGGGAAAAATCACCCAGTTGGATGACCATAATCATCCAACCTGCTGTATTTTTGGATGGTAAAGAGAGCTATGTTTGCATGGAAGAAAATCTGTAGGCTTAATAGCATTATCAAATTGATCTGTTTCTTTTGCAGGGGATCACCTTGGTTAGACCATCAGATGCTGGGCTGTCTATCATTTATAGGCCCCACTTGCATGACATGATGTTCTTAAGTGCATGTGGGATCATATCCTCAATGCTGAAAAAGTTGAGGGTTATCCTCAACCTGTTCTTGATAATGATTCAAGCATTTCTCTGTGCAGGCATTGGAAGCTATAAAGATGGTATTAGATATGACTAACAATAAAAGAATAGATTCTGACTTATTGGAGAGGATAATGGTGGAGATGGAAAGAAAGACAAAGCATACTCTGTCTCCTAATTCCAATGATGATCATAATTGTACCAGTCAAAGTCATCCTTGTGATTCCTCTGTCATTTGTATAGACGAATCAAGATATTCAGAATCTGGGACAGAAAGATCACGGGAAACTGAGCACTTGATAGAGTTGCTTGGGAAAGTTCTACAGCAGGTATGTAATTGTTTTCAAGGTCTTCTTTCCCTCTTGGATCTTTGTATTTTTTTTTTCAAAGAATCAATAGCTCACATTTTGTCACGTCTATGGTCCTTTTTGTCCTCGTAAATTTAGACATATATCTGAGAAACTCAAAGTGAATTCTAATCTCTCTATCATCGTAGATTGTTCGGGGTGGTGTCGGAGAAGATATGTGGGGTTTATATGCAAGGTGGCACAAAATTAAAGGGGACCTGACAATGTGCTCTGAAGCTCTTCTAAAGCAAGTTAGATCATATCAGGTAGCAACATCAACATGATCATATATCTCGTATCATTTCTTATTTCAGCTCATTGATTTTGATTTACTATCACAGAAATTTGGTACATCCTACCTGACAAATAATGATGGTGTCTAGAAAGATATCTTTGTTATCTTACTAGGCTATGCAGAAAAGAAAAGAAAAGAGAACTTATTGCATCTGCTATCATCTTAAGAAAGACTTATACTGCTGAAAATCTCTTAAAGTTATTTATTGGTAAATTGTGTTTGTTTGCTTCATAATTGATTTGATGTAAACCCAACAGGTAATTATGGTTAATTTTTTAATTTCAATTTTATTTCATTTGATGTGTCAAATTATTTTGTTCAACATAAACCAGAAGGCACATACACGTTAAAGAACACCTTTCAAAACAGATCATGTAAAACAGATACCCTCTCAAACTTTTGAGAAAAGTCTTGTACGCCATTTTTCACTTCCTTAGACAAAGCCAATAACCTCTCAGATTCCATGATTGGTAATAAAATCTTAACAATCAAGAAAAAACGGTACTAAAATCTTAAAAATACTATGAGTATTGCTTTTGAAAGGGAAATTTTTTAATACATGTACTAAGAAATAATAAGAGCATGTAAAATAGATGGTAAAAATTTACCTAACACTACCCATGATAGTCATGTTTGTTTTTTTTGATCGATAAAGCAATACAATATAATAAAAGAAGAGAAGGGCTACAGGAAAAACCCCGGCAAACTAGAGCTTACAAGCTAGTAAACTCAAAATCCGTGGGAAAAACAAGCAAGATCCTCACCCCCTAGGAAGAAAACATCTTAGTACAATACCCCCCACAATTCCTCCCTTTTACAATGCAACCCAGCCCACTCAATGGCAATCAACCTGATGCGGTCGCAGATCCGAGGAATGGTAGAAATGACGTTCTCAAATACTTTGCGATTTCTTTCTTTCCAAAACGACCAATGGATAGCTCCAGGGAGCACCTCCCAAATCGCCTCCAGGCACCCGCCCCACTCTCCCAGGACCAACAAGATAAGAAATTGTGGAGGGATGATGGAAAGACCCAAGCAACCCCCATACGGGAGAGGAAAAACCCCATACCTCTTGCGCAATTGGGCAATCCAGAAGAAGATGGTCCATCGTCTCTTCCGCTTGAAGACACATATTTGATATAACATCGGTTAGCCATACTCCAACCTCTATGCTGTAGGTGCTCACAGGTTAGAATTTTGTTTAATGATGCAGTCCATAAGAAGAAAGAAACTTTGGAAGGGATACCAGAATTCCATACAACTCTATGAGGAAATGTCTCACTCTAGATAAGGGAAGTCGATTGTAACAATAATTTAACCGAGAACCGACCTTGGTTGCTCCTTGACTACATCCTGCAATCCCTTACCTATGGGCTAAGGGCCGACAAGGTAATATGCTCCAAAAAACGAGGCATATCACTGATTTCCCAGTCATTAAGACCCCGCCTCATCCTCGGACACCATATTGCCCTCCTAATATTCCTCTCATATGAATCCTCCACTAGAGCATCCCTGTTGGAAGCTAGGACGAAGAGATTGCCAAAATCACCCATTAGTCAAGTAGACCCAAACCATACGTCCTTCCAAAATTTCTGATCGCCAACCCTCTCCTCGATCGAAATCTAAAATAAGGCACGACCAAATTGGCATTGGCCATAATCCCATTCCAAAATCCCAGACCATGAGTACCTCTGAATCCAACACGAAGTTTCCCCATACTTGGTGATTATCACAACGCACCACAAACTATCCCTCTCATCTCTGAATCTCTACCCCATTTACCTAATAGAGCTTTATTTACTTGGATGAGCGGCTTCATATTCAAACCCCCAGCTTCCTTAGGACGACACATTTGATGCCAGTCGACTAAATTTGATTGTATCCCCTCTCTCACTCCACATAAACTCCCTCTGAAGCTGCTCAATAGAATTGGCCACTGATCGGAGGATGGTGAGAGTTGACATGAAGAAAGTGGGTAAGCCACGTAAGGTGCTTTGGATTAGAGTCAATTTTCCCCCTTTCGATAAATAAGACGATTTCCATCCTGATAATCTTTTCGTCATTCGATCTAGCAAAGGATTTCACACTGATTTCGCTTTAAAGCTTGCACTCAACGCCATGCCTAAATACACCGAAGGAAGAAAACCCACTCAACAACCTAGACAGGTGGCCAGATGATCTACAATAGGGACTTCGCCTACCCTGAGAAGCTTTGGTTTGACTAGATTGACTCATAATACTGACACTGCTTCAAAGCATCTTAGAATACATATGAGATAAAGAAGGCCCCTTCTCGATGCCCGCCCAAAAATAAGAGTGTCATCCGCGAATTGTAGGTGGGAAATGCTCAGTCTATTAGCACTAACATAGAAACCTTAAAAGTATAGCCCCTCTGCTTTCGACAACATCCGGCTCAGAGCCTCCGAGGCAAGCACAAAGAGAAAGGGTGAAAGTGGATCCCCCTGTCTCAAGCCTCTAGAGCTGGGGAAGTGCCCGCTGAACTACCATTTACTAGAATAGAGAAGGATATTGAGGTCATCCAGGTCCACATCCAGCTCCTCAACTTCAGACCGAATCCCATCCTGCCTAGAACATATATGTCAAACTCCCAATTGATATGATCGTAAGCCTTTTCCATATATATTTTGCAAAGGATTCCTGGAGTTTTAGATCTCACCCTTGCATCTATACACTCATTGGCAATAAGAATCCCATCTAAAATTTGACGCCCTCCTACATACGCACTCTGCTGAGGGGAGATAAGAGTTGACATCACTACCTTGAGACGAGAAGCCAACACTTTAGAGAGAATTTTGTACGTGCTACTCATAAGGCTAATAGGACGAAAGTCTTTGAGATCCACAGTCCCCTCCTTTTTTGGGATCAAGACAAGGAACGTGCTAGTAATAACTCTGTCAAAACGCCCTATATCAAACAATTTCTGCATCACTTTAATGAAATCTTGCCCCACCATCTCCCAATAATACCTATAAAATTCCATGGAAAACCGTTTGGCCCAGGAGCCTTATCATTAGCCAAACTTTGGATCGCACAAAGCACCTCCGCTTCCTCGAACGGAGCCTCTAGGGATAACCTCTGATCCAGGGATAGCCCATCAATAATAGTAAGACCATCTAGCCTAGGGCGCCAACCTTCTTTCTCATGGTACATTTCTTTGTAATATGAGACCACACTATCTTCAATCGCACTCTTTGCTTCCTTCCATATCCCATCCACCCTCAACTTGGAGATGGAAATTCTTTTTTCTATGGAAATTTGTCATCCTGTGAAAAAAAAATTGTGTTGCGGTCTCCCTCTTGAAGCCGGCGGGTTCTAGCTTTTTGTTTCCAGCTATTTTCTTCTTGCTTAAGTAGAGAAACATATTTCATCTTCTTGGTCTCTCGATCTCTAGATTCGGAGGGGGAAAGATCCCGGGAGTTGGCTAAGCCATCCAATTCGCCTATGTCCCTCAACAAACCGGAAATACGCTCCTCAATGTTTCCAAAGACCTTGTTCCAGATTTTAATTCGCTCCTGTAATTCTTTTCAATTTGTTCATTTTACTAGTTAAGCTTGCAACTTCTGATGGGCCTTTCAAAGAGACTTCATGGTAGCTCCATAATCAGCTATGATGTATCTATAATCTTCAGGAGAGGCTTGTGGAAACAGAAATATGTTGCCTAAATTTGCCTAAACTTTGAAGTTCATCATCTGCATGAAACTATTAGAATTTGCTAATTAGATCCACATCTACCGGGAGTTTTGGTTTAGGGAGGTATTTCTTTGAGTATTGCTTCCAATTTTCAATGTATATGCTGCTCCAAATATTTTAGCACATAAAAAGCTTGTCAGATTCTGGCCGAACAGTTCCCTAGGGACCAGCAATTTTAAAATATTAAATGAGTTCCAATTATGCATTGTTGGATATTGAGTTTGTAGCACTGTTCGACATGCTTTCTTTCTTTTCACATCGTTATTTATTTATTTATATATATTTGAAATGCTTTATAATATTAAATGATTTCATTTTTAATAATTGATTTCCAACATTGCTTGTTTGTGATTGTGTTTATACTTTATAGCTCTAGTATGTACTATTACATTTTATTTGGGCCATAAAATATATATACCCCCCCCCACACACACACAATTATAATTTATATCTATATATATATATTCACACACTCACATACCCATATGGGTAAGGTTGCTGCTTCATCTGGACTAGAAATCCAGATGATGCTATCTCATGAATTTTTTTTAGTTGTATTCCGCAATCTTATAGAAAAGTTATTATTTAAGTTTGTGCAATTAATTTATGCTGGGATTTTTGACTTAATTCTCGTGTTTCGTGTGTTGCAACTATTCTAAACCTGACCTACACAAAGTGGGATATATGCATTTTTTTTTAATGGATTTAAAAGAGCAACTCCTAGTCTACAAAGACTAGACTAACCATATTTATTAATGCCATAAAACATAAAGAATAACTGATAATGACAACCCCCACCTCTTGCATGAGTGGTAGGGGTGTGGCCTTCCCATGTTGGAGGTCTAGGGATCTAATCCCACCCAGGTAAGAGTAAGCAAGAGCTCCACTGCCCAAGCTAACCCCTACCGACAGTCTGACTCTACTAAGAATTTTTATCACCAAAAAAAAACTGATAATGACAAGATAGGAACAATGGAAAGTAAACAATTGGCACCAAATATTATCTTTTTGAATGGTTGTATACGATTCTAGCAGTCTTAATATCTGCAATGTTATCCATTTAGATCTGATGAACTTTCTTTAAATCAAATGTTTCTTGATTTTGAAGACTACATATTGCAAAGACATTGGTGTCATCATTCATGTATAATGGTATTGTTGACACTTTTTGCTAGGGAGCTGACTTGTGGAGTAGTAGAGATCGGTTTAAAAAATTCGCAAAAGCCTCTTTGCAACTTTGTAAGGTGTATATGGAAATTTCTTCATCTACCGGTAGTCGTCGAGAACTCTCTACAGCTGAGATGCACCTAAGAAACACAGTTAAGCTGGTAAGACATATTTTCTTACTTGTTCAAGAGGTTCTCTTGGTAGTAGTGTACACAAACTTTCCTCTCACGAATCAAGACTAAACTGCACGTATGCTGAGGGTTAATTATACCTTGAGGTAACATTCTTCTTGTAATTTATGATCATATGCATAAAAGTCTAATTCAGAAGAAGAATTTGGGCATTATGGTGATGATAAGTTATCCTATAAAGTTTAACACCCCCACTCCGCAATCTTTAATTTTTGTTCTTGCATCCTGTGTGGCAAAATAAGGAGGAAAGTTGTGTTAAATAATTTTTACAATACCAGGCACTGTTCATGTTTCAATTTGCCTAAAATTTTAAAAAGACTAAACTTCTTGAGTTGTATATAATTTGTGTCTTGCACTTGTGGAGTGTCAAAACATGTAGACAAGTTTGGCTGATGAGCTTGAAGTTACACATTGATCGTGGGGTTGGTCTTTCCAGTCCCCAGTTTCTACTTGCTGAAAGAGTAGTTCCTACGTGATTTAATTCTTGCCTAGGCCACCAGAGTGAAATTTTGTTCATTTATATTAAATATGCAATTTTCTTAAGTCGCATCACATTCCATTCAATTAAAGGATCATAATTCAAATGTGAAGCACATAATTTACTAAGTTACTCGCAGCTTTTCATTATTTGAGATAGTAAAAGCCAATGCTTTCAATTTTTCTAGCTTAATTTGATTGATTACTGGAATATGATGTCATTCGATGATGACCACTGCTTCGTTGACTCCATCCACAAGAATGTTGCAATTGTAAATGATTTCTACTGTTTCACCTTGGTTGTGTAGCATAGTCTAGTTTAGAAAATGGAAGTACGACTGTATTTGTGGAATTTCAGGCTGTGAGCTTCTCAGACACAGAAGAATTCAGGGATCTTCAAGCTTGCCTTGATGCTGTAAAGACGCAACTTGAAGCCAGTTCAGTTATTTCTACAGGAAACTCCTAGGTGAGACCCCCGGACTTGCATATGTTAATTATTTCCGATGATAAGGTAAAACCCTCCCATACGGCTAAATTTATAAGTTCTATTTCCAAAACCAAGTTATATATGAGGATGAATCTATTGATAGTGACAAACCTGTTGAAGTTGTGTGTTTTTCTTGAACAGATTATTTATAGAAATCCGAGTTGCACTTGCAGTAAGGGATGTATCCACTTGTTCACGTTGAATTGCAGGGATTGATCATGGATTGACCCCAATGCTTTTGTAACTTAACACCTTGTGTTATAGAAGAAAAATTGTCCCGTCAAGCTCTTTGATTTGGTGGGAGAAGGTTCGGTGGGTTAAAAAGATAGCTATCAAGCATCAAGTTATTTTTGTATCGTAGGAATGTCAAGTCATTTGTAATCCACTTGAAGTTGGGAATAAAACCATGTATATTATACTAAAATTTAGCTCAAGAAGTAGCCTTAAAAATGAATTTCAGATAATTAAAGTTTTCTTCGCAATTTGTCTGGGCGGCAGCTGAACAATTTTGTTTAAGCTTTTGATTATGCTAATTCTTGCAAGAATTCCGTTCTGCAGCGCCTTCATTTGAATTAAGATGAACACAGATAAATGGAGTTTTTGTAGATTTGTAATGGCATACCTCCCTTCACTTGTTTTGTTGTTATCCTCTCCATTTCTACTTGATAATATTGCTTAGCTTCTTTTACATTTTTCCTTATTAAAAAATGTTTTTTTTATTATAAAGATTTGTTCTTAATTCCGTATCTTATTTTATGAGTCTGTTGAGATAGATCATTCTTGCTGGTAGCCCGCCCCTACATCAAAAGAGCCTCCATTTGGATTCTTTTAGCTAGTAGAGGGGTTTTAATGGGCCGGGTAGGCTGGCCCAGAAAAGCCCAAAATTAACTCAATATTTGAGCCCATGGATTGGGATAGGCTCAATAAGTATTCCCTATTTTTTGGGGTTTAAGCTAACCTAGTAAAATAATGGGTACAATGGCTGGGTCAGCGTGGCCCGTTCCAAAAGGTCAATTTTAGCCCGATATTTGAAAGGCTAGGGCTCAATAAACGAAGTCTGATATTTATATGGGATGGGGGATTGTGCTAGCCCCAGTCGCAAATCTTCCAAAGACGCAATTGGGGCCATACAAATGTTAAACAATCTTTGACTTGCTTGTCCATGACTGGCCTGATCCAAAGTATACATATGCACATACGATTGGCCATCTTTCTTTCTCAAAAGGGTATTTTGGTGAAGAGATGATTTAAAACCCTTTTAACTATAGTTAAGCTAAAGAAAATTAGGGTTAATATATATTTTTTGCTTTTGAAAAAAATAAGGTTAGATTGCTTAACCCTAATAGTGAATGAATCTTAACCGTAGTTGATGGGGGTTAAAAAGGGGGGCATGGACCAATGAAGATCGCATAGTCAAATGTGGCGGTAAGTTAAACATTTCCTAAAAAATATAAGCCACATACAATTTTTTTTCATGGAAATGTTTAACTTACTGTGGCATTTGACTTTGTAGTCAAATGTTAACACTCATCTACTGTGGTTAAGATTCACTCACCCTTAGGGTTAATATAAGCAATCTCTAACCTTTTTTAAAAAGAAAATATATATATTAACCTTAATTTTCTTTAGCTTAACCATAGTTAAAGGGTGTTAAAGGGACACGTAGACATGACATTTGACTACATAGTCAAAAGTGTGGTGGCCTAATCACTGCCTTTTTATTAGCAGTGATTAGCAGACCTCTGGATCAATTGTTTATATTACCCACATGTCATGTATTGTCGCGCCCCAAAATCCCACCATGGTCAAATAGGAATTTTTGGACCTATGACATTGTGTTCCATATCCATAACCATGCATGCATAAAGAGGCATATTAAATGTGTAACTACAAATTTCTTCATTAACATAATCCATAAGATAAGAATAACATCAAAATCCGATGATATAATGACCAATTTAAACAGAATATCTGATCATAAGCAACATCTTTAATTGTCTTATTACATTCATTTCAACTAAATTAAAACGAACTATTTAAAGCTCTTGATCTACTCCTCGAGATAATCACCTTCCTGTTCTTCTTCGTATTTCTCTTCAATCCATGGTCCTGAAGCACATAGATCGAACCCTCCTGAAACTACTGACATAAAGGTACAACTTAACAAACGAAAGCTCAGTAATGTAAAGTACAAATAACAATATAACATATCATGCAGTTTCGTACATATCCATATTTTACAAAATCAGAGTACGGAAACATAAAAGCAATGTCCATACCATCATTCTATGCAAGATTTGTGAGACATGTGCATATGCATGAAAAGTCATAACAGTAATAGTTAGTTCCCATGTCCATACCAGGATTCAAGATTCATGTCAGTCTAGGTTTCATACCAAATTTCTATACCAACACCCATGCCAAGGTTCATGCCAATTTCCAAGCAACAAGGTGTTAGCCTATAGGTGTCTATCATAGGTTTCCTTAGTGATTTTGATGATAACACAATAATGAATTAAATTTGTGTTACTAATGTTTCCATTAAGTTAATGTGATATCCAGTTTATGGAGAGCATTAACAAACCATTCAAGATGAAAAAGTATGAAAATGACACCATCTATGAGAAAAATTCAACATCAAGTCAAAAACAAACTATTGGATCAAGTTGGATCAAATTAAAGATCATACTAATCCAAGTCATCAGGAAGAAGAAGAAGATTGATCATGAAGTCAAAGAAGACAAATCCATTTAAGATCAAGATGAAGAATGAAGACCCTCTTAGAAAGGTTTAATTGCTTTATATTTTAGTGAGAGTGTCTTTATGACTTTTGTAAAAAGTCCTCAAAGTTTGGTTGATTGAAAGTTCAAAGTCTAGATTGACCTTCGGAGCCTAAGACCAAAATTGAATATAATTCTAAGGCCCTAGGACATCATTTGAAATGATCAAAATCATGATAAAAATAAGATAGAAGACCAAAGAAATCCTGTCCATCATATAGGTCAGCTTAAGATGAAATTTGCAGAAGAAAACAAGAAATCTCGTCGACGAAGTTGAAGAGGAACTTCAATCTCATCGATAAAATCAGTCGCAGAGCTACTATTTTTAATAATGTCTCCATCTCGTCGATGAAATCATGTGGAACCCAAAAAAAGTCGGTAACGGCTAGTTTTCAACGATCATATATTTTCTAATACCTCTCCAATGGCTATATCTTTGAAAAAGCTATAATATAAAATGATTTATGAACTAAAATGAGATGATCTATCAATCCAATTATCTATTCCAAAGCTTAGATTTCCAAATCTATTGAGTTAAACCTAAAATCCCCAAATCAGTTTTATTAAGCTATTCAACTTCAATCTTTGGTAGATTTTCAGTGAGCTTTGGAGAGATCATTCAGCTCGTTTTAGAAGCATATTATGATTGTAAAACACTTCTCATCCAAGTGTATTGAAACCAAGAATCGTAGATTATTGTCCTTGAAGCGGGGAGCTTTGTAAAGTCTAGAGAGGATTGTTCTCTTGTAAATAGGCTTGATTTTCGCCTGTAAGAAGATTGTAAATGTTTGATTCTCACTTATAAGGGGATTGTAAATGTTTAATTTTCACCCGGACGAAGATTATAAAAAGTTTAGTCTTCACCCGTAAGAAAACTGTGCGAGTAAAATCATGGTGAATCCTCTAGCGGGTATAGCTTGAGGCGGGGACGTAGGCGGGATTGTCGAACCTCGTGAACAATATCTTGTGTTTGCATCCTCTCTCCCTACTCTTTACTGTATTGTTTTGCATTGTGTGTAGAATTGCTTAATTTCATTCCCTTTTAATTAGTATAATTGAAATTCCGCTTAAGGGAATAAGAAATTTTTTTAAATTGTCATAGGCCCTAATCACTCCCCCTCTAGGGTCCAAACCTTGGGCAACAAGTGGTATCAGAGCAACCCTAAGCTCGTCGACGAAATCTTGTGGGACCCAGAAAAAGCCTGTAACGACTAGTTTTCAACGGTCATATCTTTTCCAAAGCCTCTCAAACGGCTATGTCTTTGAAAAGACTATAAAATGAAATGTTTTATGAACTAAAAAAAGATGATTTAAGAACTCCTATTCATTCTAATTATTCTAATACTCACTCTATCATTCATTAATCAATCTTTTGAGTAGAAAACCTACAAACCCAAAAGAGTCTGAATTTGAGCTATTCAACTCCATTCTTTAAGAGACTCTTAGAGAGCTTAAAAATGATCATGCAACTCGTGTAAAAGAGAAAATTGTGATTGTAATCACCTTTGTTATAAATTGTGAAAGAAATAAAAAAATTGGTGGATTCTTGTCCTTGAAGCGAGGAGCTTTGTAAAATTCAAGAAATGGATTTCTCTTGCAAGGGAAATGTCTGATTTTCACCCGAAAGAAGATTGTAACGGTTTGGTCTTCATGCGTAAGAAGACAGTGCGATTGAGTAAAATCGTGGTAAATCCTCTAGCGGGTATAGCTTGAGGCGGGATTGCTGAACCTCGTGAACAATGTCTTAGTGTTTGCTTAACTCTTCTCTTTACTTTATTTGTTTTGCATTGTGACGAAATCAGCCGCAGAGTTACTATTTTTAATTCTCTCCATCTTGTCGACGAAATCATGCGGAACCCAGAAAAAGCCTGTAACGGCTAGTTTTCAATGATCATATCTTGTCCAATGCCTCTCCAACGGCTATATCTTTGAAAATGCTATAAAATGGAATGATTTATGAACTAAAATGAGATTATCTATCAATCCAATCATTCAATCATCCACTCTAAAGCTTAGATTTCCAAATTTATTGAGTTAAACCCAAAATCCTCAAATCAGTTTTATTGAGTTATTCAACTCCAATCTTTGGGAGATTTTTAGCGAGCTTTAGAGAGATCATTCAGCTTATTTTAGGAACATATTATGATTATAAAACACTTCTCATCCAAGTGTATTGAAATCAAGAATCGTGGATTCTTGTCCTTGAAGCGGGGAGCTTTATAAGGTCAAGAAAGGATTGTTCTCTTGCAAATAGGTTTGATCTTCGCCCGTAAGAAGATTATAAAGGTCTGATCCTCACCCGTAAGGGGATTGTAAAGGTTTGATCTTCACCCAAAAGAAGATTGTATAAGGTTTGGTCTTCACCTGTAAGAAGACTGTGCGAGTAAAATCATGGTGAATCCTCTATCGGGAATAGCTTGAGGCGAGGATGTAGCCGAGATTACCGACCTCGTGAATAATATCTTGTGTTTGCATTCTCTCTCTCTACTTTTTATTGTATTGCTTTGCATTGTGTGTGAAGTATTGCTAAATTTTCATTCCCTTTTATTTAGTATAATTGAAATTCCGTTTAAGGGAATAAGAAGAATTTTTATATTGTCATAGACCCTATTCACCCCCCCTCTAGGGTCCAAACCTTGGGCAACAAGTGGTATACGAGCCTAAGTCTTTGTTTTAAAAGATTTAACCATCTTAGATAAAATATTTTTTTGGCAAATTTGGATGATTAGATGCTTAATTACGCTATGTTCAATGTGTATTGATTATAATGATTGATTGATATCTATTGCTTTGAAATTGATGATTGTTGATATTTATTAATTATAATTTAAATCTTAATGAAATGATCATTATTTGATGTTTTGGATATTATGAAAAATGTATAACAAGTGTAATCGAAATGTTCACTGCACTATGTTCAACTGAGTGGCGTTATAAGCCTTTGGTATCCACATTGGATATTACAGGGCGACTGCCTAACAAGCTCAGGTCTTAGAACAATATTTGCTCACTATTTTTTTGATAATCTTTATGCCTTATTGAAAATGAATTAAATTGGTATCATTTGCTTGAAATTGGTATATTGGTATAATGTGCTTATGTGATATCTTTTTTATGTTGCCAATGAGGAGAATATTATAATAGAATGAATTATCTAAACTCTTGAAATGACTAACTTAAAATTGAATTCATGTGCTTAAATGACATTCAAATTGGTATCAAATGCTTGTATTGACTTAACCAAATGAATTAAATAGAAGTTTCATAAACTAGGGAATGGTTTATCTAAACTATATGCAAATGAATTTATATCTTGAAATTATTAATGCATATGTTTAGGGGGAGCTTACCTCATAACTTGTATTGAATTTATATATTGAGGGGGAGCTATTTCTCATTCCATTCCATTATTATGTCATCAAAAATGAGAGATTGTTAGCCTATAGGTTCCACCATAGATCTCCTTAGTGATTTTGATGATAACACAATAATGAAATGAGAATTGTGTTATTAATGTTTTCATTGAGTTAATGTGGTATTCAGTTTATGAAGAGCATTAGCATACCATTCAAGATGAAAAATCATGCAAATGACATCATCTATGAGAAGAGTTCAACATCAAGTCAAAGGCAAGCTAATAGATCAAGTTGGATCATACCATTCCAAGTTATCAAGAAGAAGAAAAAAATTGATCATGAAGTCGAAGAAGACAAATCTAATCAAGATCAAGATGAAGAATGAAGACTCTCTTAGAAAGGTTTAATTGCTTTATATTTTAGTGAGAGTGTCTTTAGGACTTTTGTAAAAAATCCTCAAAGTTTGATTGATTGAAAACTCAAAGCCTAGATTGACCTTAGGAGCCTAAGAACAAAATTGAATATAATTCTAAGGCCCTAGGACATCATTTGGAATGACCAAAATTATGATTAAAATAAGGTAGAAGACCAAAGAAATCATGCCCATCATATAGGTCAGCTTAAGATGAGATTTTCAAAAGAAAACAAGAAATTTCGTCGACGAAATTAAAGAGAAACTTTAATCTCGTCGAGGAAATCAGTCGCAGAGCTACTATTTTTAATAATGTCTCCATCTCATCGACGAATTCTCAGAGCATACCCAATCTCGTCGACGAAATCATGCGGAACCCAGAAAAAGTCTGTAACTGCTAGTTTTCAACGGTCATATATTTTCCAATGCCTCTCTAACGGCTATATATTTGAAAATGTTGTAAAATAGAATGATTTATGAACTAAAATGAGATGATCTATCAATCTAATCATTTAATCATCCACACAAAAGCTCAGTTTCCAAATCTATTGAGTTAAACCTAAAATCCTCATATAAGTTTTATTGAGTTATTCAACTCCAATATTTTAGAGATTTTCAGTGAGCGTTAGAGAGATCATTCAGCTCGTTTTAGGAGCATATTATGATTGTAAAACACTTCTTATCTAAGTGTATTAAAATCAAGAATCATGGATTCTTATCCTTGAAGCGGGGAGCTTTGTAAAGTTAGGAGAGGATTGTTCTCTTGCAAATAGGCTTGATCTTCACTCGTAAGAAGATTGTAAATGTCTGATCCTCACTCGTAAGGGGATTGTAAAAGTTTGATCTTCACCCGGAAGAAAATTGGAAAAGGTTTGGTCTTCACTTGTAAGAAGACTATGCGAGTAAAATCGTGGTAAATCCTCTAGCGGGTATAACTTGAGGCAGGGACATAGGCGGGATTGTCGAATTTCATGAACAATATCTTGTGTTTGCATTCTCTCTCCCTACTTTTTATTGTATTGCTTTGTATTGTGTATGAAGTAAAACTATATTTTCATTCCTTTTTAATTAGTATAATTGAAATTCCGCTTACAGAAATAAAAAGAATTTGTGTATTGTCATAGATCCTATTCACCCCCCTCTAGGGTCCAAACCTTGGGCATCACAAGGTCCATACTAGATTTCAAGATCCATGCCAGAGTTAAATCAGTTTTCATATCCATGTATGATCATGTGAGACTCGAGTCGTTAACAATTTATCATGTCATGAATAATGTGCTTAAGTATCATGATCAACTTTCATTAGGGTTATCCCTTAGATTTTGATATCAATATATCGAATTCCACCAAAGTTACCCATATAACTAAGGATCACAAACTCAAGGCTTTGATATCATCTTCCAAATATTTTCCCCTTTGAAATTAAACCACCATAATGCATAATTAATCATAATTTAGCATATAATTATCATACTATAATATTTATCAATTTCATGGTTTGTCGTACTTGAATCATTTAAAAAAAGTTATCAATTTCCTAGTACAATCAATTCCAATAATCTCAATTCTAAAATCATAACTCTATAACCCTAATTTCATCATTATAATTCTATAACCACAATTTCATCATCATAAATTGACACATAATAATTCTCATGATCATTATCAATCCAAAAACTATAAAACAGTAATATATCATTATATTCTTCTAATATCATTGACAATTCATGAATCACATCCCTTTTCCATCGTACAATATCAAACCACATTCCTTAACAACCATAAAATGACATATAAGCATATCCAGATCTTATACTTAACATAACATCATTAAAAGTACAGTACATGATACCTTGCTTGATTGTTTCCCTACAATTTTTCGCTTTAGAATGGTCTTGAAGATGATCTTCAAGTTTTTTCCATCTTCTCCTTGCAAAATTCCCTTTGAAAACCTAGGTTGAATGTTCTCTGGGTTTTCTAAAACTCTTAGAATGATAAAAACCCCTAATACCCACGAGTTAAGGTCTTTTTATAGGCCCTAGAGTCATTTACAAACCTTCCAATTTCGAAATCCTAACTCAATTAGGAGTTTTTGGGCAAATCTACGAGGTGTGGTCGACCAGTGGTCAGGGGTGGTCGACCAGTCCTCTAGCGATCGACTGGTCTGGTCGACCAGCCAACCGGTCCTTGTGGTGATCTCTACCAAAAATTCTCATACAAAATTTTTTGTTGCGTCGGTCGACCGGTCTTGGGAGCAATCGACCATTGTGCTCTATTTTTCAATATTTTGGCCATTCTGTTTGCTTTAACTCTTAACCATTGATCTTGTAACACTTATAACTATAGTTAAAACTTTAAATAACATTATATAGACCTGCTTAGACATAGTTAATCATCAATTAACATTTAAACAAACATACTTGAACACAATTTGACATCAAGTGCAATGTTTTGAACACAATCCTCTAGATTTCACTTAATGTGCACAAGTTTCAAGAAAAACAAGTTTTGGGTCATTACATTCTCCTCTCCTCATTAGAATTTCGCCCTCAAAATTAAGAACTTACATAAATCAGATTACATGAAAATGTGAGGATATTTCTCTATAACTTCATCTTCTCTTTCCCAAGTGGCTTCCTTAATGAAATGATGTTGCCATCGAAGGAGAACCAATGGAATTGTCTTCGTGTGAAGAACTTGCTCCTTTCGATCCAAAATTTGAGTTGGTTGTTCAACTAGGATTAAATCCTTTCGAATCTCTAATGATTTAAGATCAATCAGATGAGATGGATCCGGAATGTATTTCCCCAACATGGAAACATGAAATACATTATGGATAGTCGTCATATGAGGAGGTAACACAACCCTATAAGCGACTTCCCCTACCCTTGTGATGATTTCAAAGTGGCCCACGTATCTAGGACTGAGTTTTCCCCTTTTTCCAAATCTCATCACTCCTTTCATTGAAGAGATTTTCACAAACACTTGGTCCCCAACTTGAAATTTCAAGTCTCTTCGGCAAGTTTCAGCATAACTCTTTTGTCTACTTTGAACAGTTTTCAGCCTTTCCCTGATCAACTGAATTCGGTTCGAAGTTTGTTCAATAAGTTTGAGACCCAATATCTTCCTTTCACCTACTTTATCCTAACATAGAGGTTAACGACAACTTCTACCATAAAGTGCTTCAAAAGGTGCCATTTGAATGTTTGCCTGGTAGCTATTGTTGTAGGCAAACTTTACTAATGACAAGTAATTTTCCCAACTACCTTCGAAATCCAACATACATGCTCTTAGTATATCTTTAATAATCTGATTCACCCTTTTTGTTTGCTCATCAGTTTAAGGATGAAAGACTGTACTAAAATCCAATCGAGAACCCATAGCTTGCTGAAAGCTTTTCTAGAATCTCGAGGTGAATCTTGTATCTCTTTCTAAAATAATGCTAACATGTACTCCATGCAAACGAGCCACTTCCTTAATATACAAGCTTGCAACAGGTTCGAATTAAAGGTAGTGCAATATGGAAGACAGTGAGTTGACTTGGTCAATCGGTTAACTATAACCTATATAGCATCGGAGTTCTTCAGTGTCCTGGGTAATCCTACAATAAAATCCATCGAAATTTTTTCCCACTTCCATTCCAGAATGGGAGTGACTGAAGTAATCCGACTGGTCTCTTTTATTTGGCTTTGACTTGTTGGCGGACTAAACATTTGGACACATGTGTAGCCACATCTCTTTCATATTCTTCCACTAATAGTGTCTCTTGTGATTTTGGTACATCTTGGTACCATCATGATGAATTGTATATTTAGATCGGTGTGCTTCATCCAAAATCGCAGGCCTTAGTTCTTCATTGGATGGAACACATAGTCTACCCCTGAATGTGATGACTCCATCTCCCTTGGTTGAGAAATCCTCGTGTCAAATTCCCAAGGATTTGGCTCGATAGGCCAACACTTCTTCTGACACTTGCAACTCTATGATTATGTCTAGAATATATGGCCTGATTGCATTATTAGCCATTACTGCCCCAAAGGTGCATTGAAGCTTGTTTCCTTGTTAGACATGTCTTTCTAACAACTTCCACTCATGAACCATCATATGAGCCAAAAGCTCAGAAAGCATCCTATTGAGTGCATCAACCACTACATTGGCTTTCCCGGGATGATACCAGATCGAACAATCGTAGTCTTTGAGGAATTCTACCCAGCAATGCTGCCTCAGATTCAACTCCTTCTGAGAAAAGAGATACTTCGAGCTCTTAAGATCGGTGAAGATCTCAAACTGCTCTCCATACAAGTAATGTCTTCATATCTTAAGAGCAAACACAACAACCGTAAGATCTAGATCATGAGTAGGATAGTTCTTCTCGTGATGTTTCAACTGTCTGGAAGCATATGCAATCACTTTTCCATGTTGTAAGCACCCAATATTTACATCATGTCCTAACTATGGTTAGGCCCATTAACCTTGGTTACCCTCAGCTGAGTCCAGTCAAACTCTAGGTAAACCCTGGCCCACACTCTGGTCTAACCCTAGGACAAACCCTAACCCTAGATAAACCCTAGGTAAACCCTGAGCCAAACCCTAGATCAAACCCCTACGGGCTGAAGGCCTATTAGCAAGCCCATAAGCCCTAAGCCCTAGTCAAACCTAGGTAATACCCTAAAACCCTAGTCAAGCCTAAGTAATACCCTAAATCCTAGACTAACCCCAGATAAACCATGGTTAAACCCTAGGCAAATCCTAGGATCCACCTAAAGCTCATTTCAGGCCCAAAACCCCTAAAACTATGGCCAAACCTCCCTTATGGGCCCACAAGCCTTTAGAGCCCAACTCGAGTGGGGCCCATCTGTTTTTAAAAAAGAATTTGATAATGGCGGTAATCAAATTACCGCCAATTTTAAAAATAGGTAGGTGAACAGTGTTTTCGGCTTAGGTATGTGGGGGTTGGGCTCAATTCGGCAAAGCCCATAAATGGTGATAATCAGATTACCAGCATTCTCATTTAGTCTGGTTCAGGAATGGCGGTAATCCAATTACCGCCATTATCTGATCTTCTGCAAATTCGTATCAGGACCCCTCCTGGACCACCCGGCTCCTCTCCCCTGTGTCCCCCATGCCTGAGATAATGCCTAGAGTACCCCTAGGCCTTTCCCCTCATCCTATAAATCCCTCATCACCCCATGGGTTCAAGCACTCCGAAATTCCATAGAGAAACTCTATTCACATTCGGCCAGCCTATACCCACCTTCCCTTAGCCATCTCCCTTCATCAAGGCAGACCCTCAGGGTGTCCAAGAACTACCCCAGGCAATCCCCAGGTTCTGTTGCTACTCCACTACCGTGCACCACCACCTAACAGCACTACCGAAGCTCAGCTGAGAGGGTATAGCCCCCCACTTCTTTTTTTATTGTATAAACTCATGTAAGACCCCCTGGTCCTATTCCAGGAGGTCCTTCATTTCTTTCATATTGCTGTTTAAACAAGGATAGGGTTCTCCCCTCCTTCTTCATAGGTGTGGGGGGTATTCCCTTGAGGTTTCCATCTCGAGTACAAGGCCTCCAACATTTACGAAACCTCCCTTAGGCTTCTGGGGGTCCCTTAAGCCATGAGGGAAACCCTGGGATGCCCTGGTGCAGCCCCCGTGAGGGGAAAATAATTTTTGAAAACCTTCAGGAATGACAGTAGAATAACTACCACCATTCTTGACCTTTCCTTTTGCAGAAGATGTAACCATGGTTAGCACGGGCTCTGGTCCAATCCAGGGTCATGGTTGGACTCCCCTAACCTCCCTCTACCTGGCCTGGTCATTCTAGACCCATCCCTTGACCTTAACCGTGGTTATTTTAACTCAAACCAAAAGCTGGCAGAATGGCGGTAGTCCATCTACTGCCATTCTTTGATTTTATGTACAGTGGCTTTGGGCTCATGTCAGGCCCATTCCAGACCACCACCCAGACTCACCTGAGGCCCAGGACCTTCCCTGGAGTCTAATATTCACCCCTGTGGGTCCCTGACCTTGTGGAATTAACTCTTAACCTAACCACAGCCCTGCAAACCGGGTTAGTTGGAAACTGAAAATGGAGCTAATTTATCTACCTCCATTTCTGGTTTTTAGTTCTTCTGGGTTTTGCACAGGGCCCAGACCAAGTAGGAGGTCAGTCTAAGCCCTGTAATGCTCCTTGGGCCAACCTTGACCTTTCTGGACCCTTAACCATGATTAAACTCACCATTGGTTAACATTTAACTATGGTTAAGTAGCTCTTAACCCATACAATTCTGAAAAAATGCTCAAAAAATTAAAAATATTCTGAGATGCCCCAAAATGGCCTATTTCAGCCATTTCGCCATGGTTAGCAGCCCTAACCATGGTGACCAACCCTCTTAACCATGATTAAGCAATCCTTAACCCATGAAAAAATCTGGAAAAATTTCAAAAAATCTAAAAAAATATAAAAAGATCAAAAACATACTTTTTAGACATTTTTACCATGGTTAGCAATCCTAACCATGGGTAACATCCATTTAACTCCGGTTAGCAACTCTAACCTCGGTTAAATCCGCTTCGGCCTACCAGGCCTAATCCCCTAGCTTACAGGGCACCCTTGGCCTAGTAGGCCTAATCTCAGCTTACTAGGTTTTACCATACATTCCTTAAACTGTGGTTAGCAACCCTAACCATGATTTAGTTTGACCTAACCCTGATTAGAAACCCTAACCTTGGTCAAACTTTGGCTTAGCCTACTGGACTTCTTTCTTGGCCTACCGGGCCTTTTCCCTAATCTACCGGACTAAACCATTAGCCTATCGGGCCCAATACCTTACACTTGATCAACCCCGGTCAACTTAACCCTAGTTTACCGGACTAGTCCATTAGCCACCCTTGGTGCACACACACACACCCCCTAGCCTTGGTATGGGCTCATGTGCTAGAACTACGCTCGGTCTGATCTCACCCCAATGTGAGTACGTAGGCAACCCAACCCAGGTTCGACCCTAGTTTAGCTTTTCTTTCTTAGATGAGTCTCATCTTAAACACTTAGGTATTTTAACAAATCTTGACATTAATTGGTTTAAACCTAGGGAGTAGGGAACCATTGTAAAAATGAAAGCCTCGAGGTGCCTAATACCTTTCCCGGACTTAACCGAACCTCTTACCCTAATCTCAAATCGCAGACCAAGACCTTATCCAATAACCCGAAGACTTATACCTTCTGAATGAATAGGTGGTCACTCTAACTCTTCGTGAGATTTAAATTAGGGTTCCAAAACTCATGCTCACACATGTTGCATGAGAACATATCCTATTCCAATGTGTGAGGTATCACTGTAAACCACAAAACTTTCACTACCAGATGAAACTGTAAAAACTGGTGTTGTAATGAGGTGCTTCTTCAACTCTAGGAAACTTTACTCATATTTGTCATCCCATGTGAACTTAACATTCTTCCTAATAAGGTGGGTGAGTGGTGCTGTCAAGCTGGAAAATTCTTCCATAAATCTTCTATAATAGCCAACAAGGCCCAAAAAGGTTCGAATCTCGATAACACTCTTGCGTCTTCTCCAATCTGCTACTGCATCTATCTTTACAGAGTCAACTGAAATCTCTTTTGTTAACACTACATGGTCTAGGAAAGCCACTTTCTCTAGCCAAAACTCACACTTACTAATTTTAGCATACAGTCCATGCTCTCTTAGTGTCTTTAAAGTAATCCGGAGGAGTGTCTCATGTTCCTTACGTGTTGGTGAGCAAATCAGGAGTTCATCCACGAATACTACCACATAATTATCCAAGGTTGGCTTGAATATCTGGTTCATTAACTTCTTAAAAGTTGCTGGAGCATTTGTCAATCCAAATGGCATAACCAAAAACTCATGATGTCCATATCAAGTTCTGAAAGCAGTTTTAAGGATATCTTCCTCCTTGATCTTCAATTGATGGTAGCTTGATTGAAGATAAATCTTTGAAAGTACTTGACTCCTTGCAACTGATCGAATAAGTCATCTATCTGCGGTAATGGATACTTATTCTTAATGGTGACCTTATTCAGTTGCCTATAGTCAATGCACATCCTCATCGAACCATCATTCTTCTTCACAAAGAACACTGGAGCTCCCCATGGTGACATACTGGGTCTAATAAAACCCTTTTCCTACAACTCCTGAATCTAATCTTTTAACTCCTTTAATTTTGTTGGAGTCATCCTATAAGGTGCTCTTGAAATCGGTGCAATATCCAGAGCTAGATCAATAACGAACTATATCTCCCTATCTGATAGTAAACCAGGCAAGTCATTGGGAAATACATATAGGAATTCGTTCACCACTGGAATGCTAGAAGAATCTTGATCTTCTGGATTCAAAATGCTCAAAGCTACGAATCTAGCAATATCCTTCTTCTTCAATCCCCGAAAATGGAAAGGTGGTCCACTAATTAGCCTAAAGTTGACAACCTTCTCGAAACAATCGATGTGACCATGATGCGCTGAAAGCCAATCCATGCCAAAAATAACATCGAAGTCTTGGAACTCGAGAATGATCAAGTCGGCTGGCATCTCTTGTTGTCTAATCTGAATGATATAGGACCGATACACTCTATCTGTGATGACTGAACTTCCTATAGGTGTGGTGATAGATAATGCACGTTCTAGTGGACTTGGTTCCATAGGAAAGTCTTGGACAAACCCCGGTGTAACAAATGAGTGAGTGGATCTGGTGTCGAACAAGACTCTTGCTAGATAGTCATTAATCAATAGTGTGTCTGAGGTACATAAATAACTATGTTATGGTTTGCATGTCAAAGTTTGTACATCACAATATAACTCATATATATATAGTAGCATGTTATCCAAAATATCACTCAAAACATCATAATCAATACATAAAGCTAACACCCAATGCTAAGCCTAGATAACTCTAGTGTATTATTCTTGATGTTGTTTTTTTTTTTCTAAGTTTTATTCTTAATGTTTCATCCCTAAGGGATCTAATGCCTTATGTGTTGATACCACCTCTGTCGCACCCCAAAATCTCAACTTGGTCAAATAGGACTTTTTGGACCCGTGACACTGCGTTCCATATCCATAACCATGCATAAAGAGGCATATTAAATGTGCAACTAAAATTTTTTTCATTAATATAATCATAAGATAAGAATAACATCAAAATCTGATGATATAATGACCAATCTAAACATAATAATCTGATCACCCATATGATCTCAATTTAAAATTCAAAACCTAAGCAACATCTTTAATTGTCTTATTACATTCATTTCAACTGAATTAAAACAAACTATCTAAAGCTCAATAATATGGATAATAAACTGGGTTGATCTCCACCTCGAAATAATCGCCCTCCTGTTCTTCTTCGTACTTCTCTTCAATTCATAGTCCTGGAGTACATATATCGAATCCTCCTGAAACTACTGACATAAAGGTACAGCTGAACAAAACGAAAGATTAGTACATATAAAGTACAAATAAAAATATAACATATCATGCAGTTTTGTACATATCCATACTTTACAAAATCAGAGTGTAGAAACATAAAAGCGTCTATATCATCATTTCATGCAAGACTTGTGAGACATGTGCATATGCGTGAAAAGTCATAACAATAAAAGTTAGCTCCCATGTCCATACCAGGATTCAAGGTCCATGTCAGTCTAGGTTTCATACCAAATTTCCATATCAAGGTCCATGCCAAGGTTCATGTCAATTTCCAGGCAACAAGGTTCATACCAGATTTCAAGATCTATACCAGAGTTAAGTCAGTATCCATGCATGATCATGTGAGACTCGTGCCCTTAACAACTTACCATGCCATGAACAATGTACTTAAGTGTCATGATCAACTTTCATTAGGGTTATCCCTTAGATTCTGATATCAATACATCGAATTCCACCAAAGCCACCTATATAACTAAGGATCATAAATTCAAGACTTTGATATCATCTTTCAAGTATTTACCCATTTGAAATTCAACCACCATAATGCATAATTAATTATAATTTAGCATATAATCATCATACTATAATATTTATCAATCTCATGGTTTGTCGTACTTGAATCATTTAAACAAAGTTATCAATTTCCTAGTATAATCAATTTCAATAATCTCAATTCTAAAATCATAACTCTATAACCCTAATTTCATCATTATAATTCTATAACCACAATTTCATCATCATAAATTGACACATAATAATTCTCATGATCATTATCAATCCAAAAACTATAAAACAGTAATATATCATTATATTCTTCTAATATCAATGACAATTCATGAATCACGTCACTTTTCCATCATACAAGATCATACTATATTCTTTAACAAGCATGAGAATGACATACAAGCATATCCAAATCTTATACTTAAGATATCATCATTAAAAGTACAGTACATGGTACCTTCCTTGATTTTTTTCCCTACAATCTTTCGCTTTAGAATGGTCTTAAAGATGATCTTCAAGCTTTCTCCTTGCAAAATTCCCTTTGAAGACCTAGGTTGAACTTTCTCTAAGTTTTCTGAAACTCTTAGAATGATAAAAACTCTAATACCCACGAGGTAAGGTCTTTATATAGGCCCTACAATCCTTACAAACCTTCCAATTTCGAAATCCTAACTCAATTATGAGTTTCTGGGCAAATCCACGATGAGTGGTCGACCGATGGTCAGGGGCGGTCAACCGGTCCTCTAGCGGTCGATTGGTCTGGTTGAACGGTCTGGTTGAGGGGTCGACCAGTCCTCTAGTGTTCTCCGCCAAAATTCCCCATACAAAAGTTTTTGTTGCGAAGGTCGACCGGTCTTGGGAGCGGTCAACCGGTGTGCTCTGTTTTTCAATATTTTGATCATTCTCTTTGTTTTAACTCTTAATCATTGATCTTGTAACACTTATAACCACAGTTAAAACTTTAAATAACATTATATAGACATGTTTAGACATAGTTAATCATTAATTAACATTTAAACAAATATACTTGAACACAATTTGACATCAAGTGCAATATTTTGAACATGATCCTCTAGATTTCACTTAATGTGCACAAGTTTCAAGAAAAACAAGTTTTGGATGAACTGACAAAACTGGTAAAAACAAGTATTTACCCATTTGTTTAGTCCTCGAAGTGAGTGAATCTTAACTACAGTTAGTGCGTGTTAAACTGGATGAGTGGACTGGCAATCGCCAGGGGCGAAGCCAAGGGACGGGGAGGGGCCATGGCCCCCCCAAAATTTAGGAAAATCCTTTCTTTTTTAGATAGTTTTTTTTTTTTTTTAAGTAGTATTAAAATTTTATATATAGTGGCCTCCCAAATAATGAGTTAATCCCCCCCCCCCCCCCCCAAAAAAAAATAAAATTCCACACCCGCTCCGTCCCTATCCCTTTAACTAGGTTAAGTTTAACCAAATTAAGGTTAATATTTTTTGTTCTTGTAAAAACCAAGATTAACCTTAGGGGTGAGTGAATCTTAACTACATTAGTTGGTGTTAAAGGGACAAGGCAGCTAGTAGATTCTCCTTTAACTATGATTAAGCTTAATCAACTTAAGGTTAATATTTTTTTCTAAAAACCAAGGTTAGATGGGTGAACCTTAGGGGTGAGTGAATCTTAACCAAAGTTAGTGGGTGTTAAAAAGGGACACATAGCATTTGTAGAGCCCGCACATTTCGCTGAAAAGAATAATTTTCCTTATATATAAAATAAAATAAATTTAAAAATATAATTAATTTTATTTAAAAAATAGCTCTCCTGGATCCATTGCCCTAAAAAAAAAAATCAGGCCTACGCCCCCCAAGACCCATACTTTGCACCCCAAGGAAAAATTTCTAGTTCTGCCCCTAGCAATCGCCAAACATTTCCCTATTTTTGGAACTTAGAGAAAAATAAAATGCTTAACTTACCACCTAGGAAGCATGGATACGGATACGGGTACGACGATACGGTAGAACCTAAAAAAATAGGATACGGGTACGGCTAGGATACGTCTGTAATTTTAAAAAAAAATAATAATGATACTATATTTTATATTATAATTACAAAATAACCATTGATTAAGTTCAGTTTTATGTATAAAAAATACCATGTCCATGCAAAAGCAAAAGAAATAGGGTCATCTCATCATCCACTAAGCAAAAATGAAAGTCATCCTATCATCCACTAAGCAAAATATAAAGAAGACCATGTCAATGCAAAAACCAAAGAGATAGGGTCACACCCCCGGGTCTCCAAAAAAAATAATAATAATAATTTTATTCATGGCCATATCCCGATCGTATCCCTGCGTATCCATGCCGTATCGGAGCCGTATCCGAAAAAAAATTGTTTTTAATTAACAGGATACGTCTAAGCCGTATCCCGTACATATCCCGTCATATCGGAGGCGTATCCGTATCCGATACGGGTACGAAGACCTATTTGAAGTATCCGTGCTTCCTAGCTTACCACACATTTCCACTATGTAAAGAAATGCCGATCCTCGTTGGTTCTCGTCTCCTTTTTAACACCTATTAACTACGGTTAAAATTCACTCACCCCTAGGGTTCATGCATTTAACCCTTGTTTTTAGAAAAAAAAAATACTTTAAGTTGGTTAAGCTTAACTAAACTTTAAAGAGGCCGAAACTGGAAGGAATTTGACTATGTAGTCAAATGTCGTGTCCACGTGTCCCATTCAACACCTCTTTAACTATGGTTAAGCTTACAAAATTAAGGTACAAATTTAACTATGGGTGTCAAAAAAGGGAACATAAACGCCGGGGTTTGTCCCAGACTCCCAGTGGTTGTGTATCTCCCTTTGGGGAGGTGTGACTCGTGTTCGAGTCTTGGTGTGGTTGTTGAGCGCCCACCATCGGTGCTAACCTCCTAACTTAGGGTAGATAAATGATTTAGGACCTAGCAAAAAACAAAAAAACAGGGTGAGGGGGGGGGGGACATGGACCAATGAGGATCTAGCAAGATACAACTTTTTGCCCTAAAATAAGTTAACTATGTAGTAGTCAAGTGTGCGGTCCTCATTGGTCCATGCCCCCCTTATTAACACCCATCAAGGTTATGAATTCACTCACTCTTTGGTTAAGCAATGCATCTTGCTTTTAAATATATATATACTAGCCGGTGGCACGTGCGCGTGAGAGCGAGGGGAAGGAGTTAACAACACCCGATTGAACTCGCTAGTGGCACGTTCAATGCACATGAGAGCGAGGGAAAGGAGTTAACCACAATTAATAGGAATTAAAAGGGGCACGTGTTAACCCACGGGTGTGATTGAACTCTCCCCCGAGGTCAATCGTGATTGGCTGTGATTCTAAATAGATAGATGGCAAGGGGTAGTTTAGGAATTAAAGCAAAACATTAAATCTAAGGCAAGGATGGTTTGGGAATTAAAGTGAAACATTAAATCAATGTTTTGTTTTTATATAAGGGTAATTTGGGAATTTCAGATATATATATATATATATGTATATATATATATATATATATATGTATATTTACCTTAATTTTCTTTAGCTTAACCATAGTTAAATGGGTGTCAAAAGGGACACATGGACATATCTCTTAATTTTCTTTAGCTTAACCATAGTTAAATGGGTGTTAAAAGGGACACGTGGACATGGCATTTCACTACAATGCCCTTTTTTTTAAACCCTCGAGTCTGGAGGGAGCCTGATGAGTTGAGTGACTGCAGAAAAACATTGTCTGAGTCTTGGAATCACTGGGGTTATTATACCGATTCTCCTTCTCTCTCTCTCTCTCTCTCTCTCTCTGCAACTCACTTGCTGCAATCTCTATCTCCATCGGTGATGGGTTGAGTTAGGTTTTTTCCGTCTGGAGATATTCTTCGCGTGATGCAGATTTCAAGAGCACTCATCTTCCCTTCTAAACACTCTTCTACTCGATTCACCACTTTAAAGACGGGTATGTTCTTTCATTTGTGTGTATGTGTGTTTTTTTTTCTTCTCTTAATGGTTTTCAGATGTTTGATTTCTCTTTGAAGCTGATCTGTAATTATTTTCTCATTATTTTTTCTTTTGAGCCTGATCTTTAGCTTTTTGTCCCAGCTTCCACAGAAATATGATCCAAACATTTCTTTCTAGTCAATAAACCTACTCGAATGGAGTATATTTCCATATGGGTCATTGTTTCTGGCAATTGTTTGTGTTCTAAGCAGAATTTGGGAGATGATATCCTCATTTTGGAAGTGTTTCGTTTCAGTCTACTAGTGTTTGAGGAGAACAATGAGGAACAACAAGCTAGGGAACTTACTATTCCTCCCATGAATTAATTGGTTGAAAGATTCAAAGGTTGGTACCGGAAGGAGAGTAGAAAAACAAACTAGGATACTAATGCACAACTATTTGCTAATCTAATTGCAGATGTTGAAGACATTGAACCAATTTTTACAAATACTTTGGTAAACTTCAGCCAAAACAGGGAAAAAAAAGTGTCAAGAAAATACAAAACTTCGATGGAACTTAACCATGTGTAAATTGAAGGGCTTATAAGTTTTAACTTAAAAGGGTAATGCTAGTTCCACTTGCTTTATACTTACTTTCTTCATAAAGAAATACATGTGTCCCTAGCAATAACCTTATTATAAATATAATTAGCTTTAAAAGAGAGTGTTGCTAGTATTAACCTTATTATAAATTATAATTTTACTGTTAGAGTGTGGTTAACATTGAACTTATTATAAATTATAATTTTAATGTTAGTATATTATGCCCATAAGGGCTTTTTAGTAATTTTAAATAATTTCCTAATAGTATATCATAAATTAAAAATTATTTAATTACCCATCTCCTTTTCACATATTAATTCAGTCCTGTAAAAACATTGAGCTCATCAATTCTAGATTGATATAAGTTTATAAACTAAATTCAATTTCAATTATTTATCAACTTTAATGTGCATTCATAAGTTTTTCAGGTTTCTAAAACAAGTAACATGGATAATCATTGAAAAAGAGAGAAAATAAAATGGCATTGCATATCCCCTTCACTTGACAAAGAGGATAAATGTTATAAAAATTCTTTGACAATATAGAGAAATATCGAGAAGAAATTACAGCTCAGACAAGCAGACAATGCATGTCACTTAACATGAATTTCACATTTAAGTACTACATGATTACATTAGTAATATAATGAATTCTAGATGTGTATTTATGCTTAAGTATTGAATCTCTAAAGTTTCATCTTAGATTTTCAATGTTTCCTTAGAGTTTCTAGATTTCTTTAATTTTTACATAACTTCTTTAAACTTCCTTAAACTTTCTCAAAACATGTCAACTTCTTTAACGGTCGAAGTTTAATACCTTGGACCTGACTCGGTGTCTTTTCTTGATTTACAAGCAACCCTAGCAAGGAAAAGGTGGAGAACTAGGGATTCGGACCACCATCTTAGCCTCATAAGTGTTTGGCGTGGTTTGGGATATAATAGAGAAGTTTGGGAGTTTCTTAGGCCTTTCCTTTGATGGCCATGAGGAGGAGGTCAAGGTCCTCTTACTGAATCTTGAAAAACAGAACATTCGGAGTGGTTTGGTATAGGCGAGTGATCGCAACTTGAAGAGAAATCGGAAATTAACCAGTGATTTGAGAAGGCTGGAGACCTCCGTTGAATATGATAGGAGTAGGGACCGTAAGTCATTACGAAGCGCTAGGAATGGGGATATGGTTCTTAATGACATTAAAACTCATATCATGAAACATTAGAGGTTTGGACTATTGAGATTTAAGAAGCCTGTAATCCCCCGTGTTCAAGAAACCATAATTGAGGTCATGTCAGATAATATAGTGAGGGATTGTGGGGCGAGTTATGCTTCGATTGGAGGGTGTTACTCTCCATTAGGGCCAGTGTAGTCAAGGCGTCTAGGCGATTAGCCCCGGCTAGGCGATAAATTTAATATATATATATATATATATACCAAAACTCTATACCCACATTTCACAAAACATAAAATAAAATGTCTATTACAATCATTCATATCACATAACCAAAAACATGTTGACATAGTGGAGTATTAAACACTTCAAAATCTAGGCCAAATACTCAAATTCGTGTCACTGTCCATGTTACATGTATAATGTTAGGCCCTAGAGTCTAAAAGATGTATTCAGAATTACAACATGATGATTAAAGATTATGGAATATAGAAATAATAAAAGAGCTTCATCATTTGAACCTAAGAAATAGTAAAGTATTTAAGAAGAGTTTTATCGTGTGTTGTCCCAACAGTGTGTCTGCCTATCTAGACTGGATTATGTGTATGTTTCAACTCTTGACCCATTTAATTTTCTTATTTCTAAATTTTGAGCTTCATATTGGCTTTAGAAGTATCTTGTTTGTTTTGGAAGATAACCTTCAGCAGATTGCGTCGAAAACGATATTTTTAGTGAAAAAAATGATATTTTTAGTGAAAAAAAAACGATTTAGAATCTTGTTACTTCTTTATTACATGTTTTTTTTTCTATTTATTGAGATTTTTTTTAAGCAAAAAAAAAAAAAAAACAGCTTTTATAAGGCAGACTACCTAGGCGATCGCCCAGATATCGAACGCCTAGGTTTCTAGGCGTCGCCTAGGCGACCGCCTAGCTATTTCCGACTGCCTAATCAGTTAGTCGGGCGCCCCACCCCCAAAAAGGCCTAGGCGATGCCTTAACTACACTGATTAGGGCATCAAGAGGCATCTTAGAGGTTTGGGATAATGAAGGCAATTGAAGTCTTAGATTCCGAGATGTGAGCCTTCTCGCTTTCGATTCTATGTTGATCTTGTAGTAACGGGTTCACGTGGGTATTTTCTGGTATCTATGGTCCTTGTCAAGCCGAAGCCAAAAAGCTTTGGTAAGAGTTGTATGATGTCATGTAGCTTCCAGATTGGAGGAACCATGATGTCTAGGAGGCGATTTTAACTGTGCCAAAATCTTGAGACAAGCTGTGAGGAGGCTCTATCTCAACCAGAATGAGATAATTCAAGCAAGTTATCTCACGTCACGATCTCATTATGTTCTCATTGAAAGGAGCTTTATTCACTTGGTCGAATTTACAAGAGAAAACTAAACTTAGCAAGTTAGAAAAATTTCTCTTTTGTGGTAGATGGTAAGATAAATTTCCCAATGTCATTCTCTTAGCTCTGCATAGGCCAACCTCTGACCACATTTCGATTCTATTGAAATATTATGTGGAGGATTGAAGGCATACCTAAACCCTTTAAATTCGAGAATATGTGGTGGAACCATCCCGACTTCAAGCAGTTAGTTAAGGAAGTGTAGGAGAGGTCATCGTTCTAGGGATCAACGAGTTTATCTTTGGTCTCAAACTAAAAATGCTAAAGTAGAGAATTAAGATGTGGAACAAGGAGGTTTTTGGCTTTCTAGCTGACAATAAGAGAAGAATTTTGAGGAAAATCCATTGCATTGGTGCTAGAGAAGAGTGATCCATTATTGAGTAAGAAGTGAAGTGGAGAGAAAATCTTAAAAAGGAGTTTAACGCCATCTTAAAGAGTTAAAGTCAGAAAAAGGTGTCACTTGGCTTAAAGAAGGTGGCAAGAAAGCTCGGTTCTTTCGTAAAGTAGCTAACTCTTGCAGAAAAACCAACTTTATTGATAGTCTTAAGGTTGATGAAGAATGGTTGAAGGGAGATGCAAAATTCAAGAATGTCTTTGCCGTCTAGAACCTTTACAGAGAACACGTACCCTTCAAGCCAAAACTAGATGGTCTTCTTTTTTATGGCCTTTTGGACTATATAAGAGAATCTTGAGAAACCTTTTGAGGAGACAAAAATCTTGAATGCCCTAAAAAACATGGAAGGGGACAAAGCCTCGGGCCCGAATGGCTTTCAAGGTGCGTTGGGATACAGTGGGCCTTGATCTAGTGCCAGTGTTGTGAGAATTCTATGAATTAGGTAGTTTTGATTGCACTTTGAATAGTACTTTCTTCGCATTAATACCCAAGAAAGAAGGAGCTCATGCACTAAATGGTTCTAGTCAAACCGTGATGAGGATGGGTTACTCACATAGTCATGCGAATTACACCCTCTTTGTGAGACGTCGTGGATAGCTAATTACAACTCTAATTGTCTATATTGATGGCATTGTGGTGATAAGTAATTATTTGCTAAGGATTGAAAAGTTGAAAAAAATTCTAACACAAGAGTTTGAAATCAAGGACTACGAGAGTCTCAAGTATTTCCTGGGTATAGAGGTGGCTCGCTCTAAGAAGGGTATCCTTATATTACAGAGAAAATATACCTTAGGCCTACTTAAGGATACTGGGAAACTAGGTGTGACTGTGTGACCTACTAATGTTTCAATTGAGCCGAACCATAAGATGAGCTCTAGTGATGGAAAATTACTTGAAGAGAAGGAAATGTATCAGAGATTAATTGGTCGTCTTGTTTATCATTCCCTCACCAGGCTAAATATTGCATATGTTAGTATGGTGAGTCAGTTCATGCTTGAACCTCGGATCCCTCATTATAAAGTTGTTTAGGAGGATATTGTGTTATTTGAAGACCACTCCAAGAAAAGGTATACTATTGATAACATAGTTGCAGGGAAGCTATGTACAAGACAGGAAGCTTGCTTTCTAGGAAGCTCGTTTCCCAGACTCGTTTTTGCACGCTTCCATTAGGTCCCATGTAGTGGTCAAAAAGGAATATATATCTAGGTAGTAATGGGATAGACTTGAGTCTAAAGCCTATGACACAGATCCTAAGCAAGTATCGTTCGATTGAAACCTAAGGTTGAATGACACCTACTTCTCTACAAATATCTCATGTAAGATAAAATTTAAGGTATGATTGGTTATCCTAATATAATGGGAAGAGGCATCGCTTTGCGCTTTGCGCTTTTCGCTTTCGCTTCTCGGTTTGGTAACTATGATTGATAATCATGGACATCTCTGTTTAGAAGCCTATACTGATGCGGGTTGGGCTGAAAATGTTGATGATAGAAAGTCCACTATAGGGTATTGTACCTTTCTTGTAGGTAATCTCATAACTTGAAAGAGTAGGAAGCAAAGTATAATGGATAAGTCTAGTGCAAAAGTTGAGTATAATAAGGCAATGGCCCATGGTATGGCTAAATTGTTGTGGTTGAAAATCTTATTTCGTGATTTGTGAATTAAGATAGATGTTCCAATGAAATTGTTCTATGACAACAAAGCAACCATTAATATCACCCAAAATCCTGTTCAACATGATCGTACAAAACACAGAGATCAATAGACATAGGGCTGCAAACGGATGCGGATATTATCCGTATTCGATTTCACATCTACATCCGTTTAGTCGGATATTTATCCGAAAACATATTCGGCGAAGCGAATTTGGATAGTAAATCACAATCCGTTTATATTCGGATACTGATACATCCGATCTGTTAGATATCCGTCCGATTATATAATATATATAAATAATATATTTTAAATTTATAAATTTAATATTACCTTTAAAATATATTTTTTAAATAAAAAATTATATATTTTTACATTTTTAAATATTAATTTATATTAATTTAAATTTTTTTTTAAATAATCGGATAATCCGGGTACTATCCGAATCCAGATATTTTTAATCGGAGTCGGATACGAATATCATATTTCAATATCGGCCGATATTTATCCGGATACGGATATTCGGATATATAAACGGATACGAATTCGGATATACCAATATCCGCTTCGTAACCGCTCTGTTTGGAGCCCTAAATAGACATTTCATTAGAAAGCATACTATTTCTTAAATTTTGTGTTTACTATTTGTTACATTTGGAAATCAACTTGTTGATATTTTAACTTAAGGTGTTGACAAGAACCTTAAAATCGGTCTAGGCATGATAGATATCTATGTACGGCTCGAGGGAGAGTGTTGAGAATTGAGATGTATAAATATTATGGGTGTAGATATACCGTACCATGATTTTTTAAAAAGATAAATATATTGTATCATGTTATTAAGGGCATTATTGTAATCTTCTTTTATAAGCAGTAAATAATTGAAAGGGGAATCAACCTGTAATTTTTTCTCTCCTCTTCGTCCTATTTTCATTTAGGGTTTCTCTTTCTACTCTGTAGTCTGGACTCATATTCTTGTGACCCCTTTGTTTTCACATCTTTTTTCTACTTTCATTAGTATTCTCTCCCCATGCTTTACCGATCAAAAAAGAAAGACCACACATCACAACGTTGTTTGTGTCATAATGATTCATTCCTGTGGATTTGGTTATTTTGTCAATATGGCTATATTTTGGCTTTCATGCAGGGTTCGAAAATATGGTTTCGGCGTGCGTAACGGTATCGGCCGAAACCGTTACGTACGGGCGTTATGTAACGGTTTCGGCCGTTACGCTATTTGACCCCTTTTTTGCTTTAAAAAAAATAAAAATAAATCCAAAAAAAAAAAAAAATCAAAATGCAAATAATCAAAATAAATCCAAAAAATAATAATAAAAATACTTCTAAAGCCAATATGAAGTTGAAAATGTAAAAAAAATGAAATTAGATGGGTTGAGAGTCTCGAGACTCCAGGTACTGATACTCTGATAGGGCCATAGGTAGATACAATCATACAAATATACAATGATACATACAGTCATAACTCATACACATCTGCTAAATTCTAAAGCCACATAGAATTACGGGCTGACTCATCATCATCATTTCTGTTTGGTTGAACGTAAGGCTGGTGGTAGAGACTTTCATAGTGTTGGGCTTGGGCTTGGGCTTGAGCATAGTCTTGTAGGAATCCGCTGAGAAAATCGTGTGGCTGATAGTACTGCTGCCCCTGCTGGGGATATGTGGGAGGGTATCCATAACCATAAGCTCCATACTGATATTGGGGAAACAAATCATACCCTTCCATGTAGTCCGAAAGAGTCGAATATTGTTCAGCTTCAGCCTCAGGTTCCTGAACCTCTCGCCTCCTACTTGTATTAGGACTCCCTTGAATCTCAGCTCCAGCCCAATCGACATCTTGCCCCTGACCAGCATCTACATCATAAATAACTGCTGTAGCACCTGCATCTCCATTAGGTCCACTACTAGTACTACTAGTAGATGAGAGCTCATGCCCTTCTCCTCCCGCTGACCCTTCACTAACCTCCTCAATGGTTGCTGGTAATTGTGCCGATGCCTTGCCTTTGCCACTTTCTTTTCTGGCTCTACTTGTACTTGTAGTCTCTGAAGTAGGGGTAATAGTCGGTGGTTGTATGTCTGTGCCTGTGGTGGCACCTGCTGCGGCCCTCAACTCTTCATTGGTTGCATCTTCATGTCCTTCAAGGAAAGATACATCGGTTAGAACCGGTTTTTCCATTTCACGCAACCATGGCTCTAAGGGATCATCATCGGCAAAAATATAATCCAAATTGATTGGATCATAAAAATCATCGTCTTGCTCTCTCCTTGTTAGATGACGTGCATGCAATCTCATATTATAGTGGACAAATACAAATACCAATTTGTCCAACTTCTCGGAAGTGAGCCTATTTCGCGGCTTCGTGTGAATCAATGAGAATATGCTCCAGTTTCTTTCACACACAAATGAAGAGCAAGTTTGACTTAGGATCTTCATTGTAATTTTTCTAAGATCTGGAGCATCCTCGCCATATGTACCCCACCATTCGCCTGAAAAATAAAAGTATCATAAAGTTTAGTTCAGTCATAATTTTATAATTAATAAATCATAATCCAAATTATACGGTTATACACTTATACCTGGTTCAGTCATCTTTCTTGCCAGTCGTGCCGTATCACTTCCAAAAGAGCCTTGTTGCTGCTTATATAGTTGAAGCTAAAAGAAATTTAATTTCAATTAATATATAAGTATACAACTAAGATAACTAATTAATAAATGTATAAACTTATAATTTATAATTATACCTGACTCAAGGCTCTTACTTGCTTTTCTTTACAAGGCTCAAGTCTCTGGATTGTTTTTTTCAGGCCTAAAAATACCTCTGGATGGTCGGAAAAAGTGTTTGAATAATAGCAGACGGGATTTAGGAAATATGCTGTATAAAGAAAAAACACATACATCAATTACCAAATAATAAAATAAGAAAATTGACAGTTAATAAATTAAATAACTGTATACGGACCTGCTGCATGGATATCTTGGTGAAGCTGTTTATCCCAGCGCTTATCAATCAAAGCCCAATATTGTTTATACGATGCTCTATTAAGCCCTTTGATTGCTAATTTTGCTCGGTCAATTGCATCGTATATATAGCCTATTGTCGGCTTTGTATCACCATTCACTAATTTCAACACTTTTACTAGGGGCTGTACAGTCTTCACAATCTCTTCTGCCTTTACCAAAAATGTATTTTGTTCGGAGAGGATGATTTGAACTATCTACTTGGGCAAACCCTCTTCACGACGTACCTAGATTCCACCCATTTCTCAGAAGTAAATATCTGTAATAATTGTGCCTTATATCGCACAATACTCTCAAGGGCAATATAGTTTGTGGCAAATCTAGTAATGCCCGGGCGTAGCAAGTCTCTGCCACCCGTAAACTCCCTCATAACCGCCACCATCCAGTTGTGGTTGTAGATACAACCACTAATCTTTCTAGCTTTATTAACTATTACCTCTATTGAAGGAAGCTTACCTATATCCTCCAGAAGTAAGTCTATGCAATGTGCTGCGCAGGGAGACCAGTATAGATGTTTCCGCTTCTTCATTAATTTCTTCACAGCTGCCTTATAAGCAGCTTCATTATCGGTGACTATTTGAATTATGTATTTCTCACCGACTTCTTCAACAACTTGATCCATCAAATGAAATAAGAACTTATGGTCTTTTACTTTTCCAGACACATCCACCGACTTTTGGAATATAGTACCTTGTCCATTATATACCATAAAGTTCACAATTGATTTTCGAGTAGGGCCACTCCATCCATCACACATCAGAGTGCACCCATATTCCTCCCAAGATCTCTGAAACTTCTGAATATAAAGCCTCAAGTCTAGAACTTCTTCATCCAAATATCTTCCCCCAATCTCGTAAGAACTAGGTCCTTTAACCCCTGGGCCTGTCGTTGCTATAACATCTATCGTAGCCTAGAAGTAAGGGGAGGTCGCCGCATTAGGAAGGATGCGATTCCAATGGAAAAATCGTGCAATTGCCTTGCCCACTTTTGCCCTTATCCCTTTATCGAAACTGGACTTCACACTAGGCTGAGTGGCAGTCTCAGGTCGCATCAAGAAAGGGTCAATAGGACCTCGACCACCTCTTCCTCTAACACCACGGGAACTCTCACTAGGTACTCGTGAGCTTGAAGACCTAGGAAAATGTGATGAACGGCTTGCTGGTGGCTGCTGTGATGAAGACTCTCCAGAGTCAAAACGTCTCCTAGTAGCAACAGTAAATCGTCGACTAGTCTCATCCGAGTGAAAGCTATCCATGCTGGCCCTGAAACCCGCCTATAAAATAGCTTCATCATCAAGTTCTTGTTCCGCTACGTCAATATCTTCTTCGTCATCATCTGAAACTCTGTCCATGTTAGCTATTCTCTCAGCAACTTTTTTTTTCTGAGCTTTAGCTGCATGAGCATCCTTCAAATGATCTCTCATCATAATACGAATCTCTTTCGGAACTGCAGTACACCCTGCTACATCACTTGCTTTGTGAGCCAAATGTTCCTTGAATCTTGTAATCCCCCTAGTAATTGCTCTAGAACAATAATTACATTTGATCTTATGCCTAGTATCCCCTACTCTCTGCCCAAACTCCCAACCAATATCTGTGTCAGTTCTCTTTTTTGGCGGCATTATGTAGGGTATTCAATAAGTAATCTAAGAAATAAGAATACCCTAATCTGCAAAAAATACTCAAATTTAATAATATTCCAAGTTCCAACAAAAATACTAACATTGTTTAACAATTCATAATATTCCGAAATAAATACTATCATTTTATAACATTTAATCATATTTCCAAAAAAAAAATACTAACACTTAATAATATTTCCAAAAAAAATACTAATATTTTCTAACATTTAATACTAACATTTTCTAACAATTCATAATATTTCGAAATAAATACTATCATTTTCTAACATTTAATAATATTCAAACAAAAATACTAATATTTTCTCACATTTAATACTAACATTTCATAATATTCCAAAAAAAATACTGACATTAATATTTTCCAAAAAAAATACTAACATTATCTAACAATTCATAATATTCCGAAATAAATACTATCATTTTATAACATTTAATAATATTTCCAAAAAAAATACTAATATTTTCTAACATTTAATACTAACATTTTCTAACATTTCATAATATTCTAAAACAAATACTAACATTTTCTAACAATTCATAATATTTCGAAATAAATACTATCATTTTCTAACATTTAATAATATTCAAACAAAAATACTAATATTTTCTCAGATTTAATATTAACATTTTCTAACATTTAATACTAACATTTCATAATATTCCAAAAAAAATAGTAACATTTTCTAACATTTAATAATATTCCAATTTAAAAAAAAAATACTAACATTTAATAATTAATACTAACATTTGGTGTTCCAAAAAAAAAATAGAGAGAAAGGAATAGTGGAATACCGAATAGACGAATACGTGAAATTAAGAGAAAAGGGGTAGCCAAGACCAAGTGACCAACTAACCAAGAGCCTTGTGCGACAAAGGGTGTAGGCGACGGCGCAAGTAAGCAGGATTGAGTTGTAAGTCGTAACTCGTAATACTTGAGGGAATGAAGTATGAAGGATTGAGTTTGAGTCGTGAGACGGTGAGAGGCCGAGGAGTTATAAATTATATTATATAAGGAGAATTTAATCAGAGAAGAGAGAAGACTGTCTCACGGTCTCACCAAGGTCCAAGAGACACTCACGTGAAGTCTGCAAAAGAATCTTTGAAGTTTGAATTTTTAGTTAACTTTGAAAAGCAAAGCTACAAAGGCTGCAAAAGATGATAAAGAATAAAGTAAAAAAAACAAAACAGCTGCAAAAGCAGATTCGTCGAAACGTAACGGCCGTTACGTGGCCTGTATGCAAAAAATTGCGTGTCGTCGCGGTATCGGGTAACGGCTCATACCGAAACCGTTACGTAATGGGCGTTACGTAACGGTTTCGGCGTTTTTTGAAACCATGCTTTCATGAGAACTGTAGAGAATCAGCCCAACTCTCATAAGAGGCAGCCCCACTTCCTCACTTGTATAGATGCGTCTGTCAAGGCCTCAAGGGTGCCATGTAACCATATACCCTATTGAATAATCAACTACGAACATCGTTAAGAGTCTAAAACCCAACCTTCCTAGTTGTAAGATGCGCTACAACACTATGGGGCTGAGGGCAGATAAAATTCTATTGTAGAACCTTGACAACTTACTCCAATTACTTGTTTTTGAGTGTGGTTCTTGATCTCCAGTCATTTAGTTTAAGTTCCCATTACCAGCGAGTCTTTATATTGGCTTTGGCCCCATCCTTTTTGATGTTTTATGTACAACCTCTTTGGCTAGCCCTTAGACTGCAGATTCCCTAAGCTGTCTTTCGACTTAATATAGTCAATTGAAACTACTCTGTAATTGAGTAATTGTTTGTGGCATTTTTCCACTAAATGGTGTTGGGATTTCCAAATTCCAATTGTATTCTTCTTTTTCACCCCTTGTTGCAGCTTGTCAATCACATTGATACTGGACTACTCCATAATGATATCTCCAATACAAGTTTTTTTCAGCCATTCTGCTTCTTAATGTGCCTTCTCTAAGGCAAACAACTTTAGTTTTGTGGTGGAATGGGTAATGAAAAATTGCAAATCCGCTTGTTGAGCTCCTCCATTAAACACAGCCACTTGTGACTTAGATTCATAAGAATTTGGTATCTAATGATAATTAGCCACTGTTCTAGTATGGTTGGATATTTTCCATAAAGGATCAAACTGTTGGTGTATTTGGATACTTCGACACACCCAATGAGCATAGTCTAGTGCTCATCTTGTGGACTAGTAGTTTATTACTCACCGTAGAGTCCTAGAAGAAATATCTGATCTAGTACAGTTCATTAATTACCTCAGGCCACCAATCACCTTAGAGTATTCCAAGTGTGGTACGCAGTACACTTTCACCAGTTTTACATAAATTTTACGTTAGAACTGTTCTACAAAGCACACAATCAATTTGGTTAAACATTTGGAGGATTATCTCTGCGTAGGCATGTAGCTGAGTTCGAATAGTCACTTTATTACATCTAACAATTTGTATTTCTAAAATCCATTGGCAATTATCAGGTCTTTCGTGTCAAAGTTTCTAGCCAAGTATTTATTGGCAGTGTTGTCAAGGCTTCTAGGCAACCTGAGGCGGTAGACCCCTTGGAAATATGAGGTGTTGCCTAATGAACCAAAATCCCCTTGCTTATCTTCTCCCTCATCTTCCCTCACTTTCATAGTGTAGTTATAAAACAAAGACAGTAGCCGTTGTTTCTACTAAGAAAATATCTATTGTGCATTAGTGTCCTATTGCAAGAATTGTGAATTTGTGATAATCTGGAGTGTATTGCGAGCTACCTATTCGACTGTTCTAAATTCCACTTTATCAAAACCAACTTGATATACAGTTCCAACCATCTGATAAATGATCATTTTCTTGATCGATCATCAGATTTCTTTTAAAGATGGATTTTTGGGGACTAGAATCCTGCATGTACGTCACGTGTCGAGATATTGTTCTGTCTTAAATGCTCAATGGGTGGCCTAAGCCCACATTTTATTGGGCCCACAAAGTGGACGGAGGCCCAGATGCATGGGCCTAGGCTCTTTGACAACCCATAATTGTTTACCCACTGCCACGGTGTATAAATTCTATAGACCAGACCATTAAGAGGCTGCAGGAGAAGAAAGAGAAACAACCGAGCAAAGATGAACGCAAACATCATAGCATCGGTGAAGCCAGAAGTAGAGCCAGGTTGATAGAGAGAGAGGGGAAGGGGGAGAGAGAGAGAGAGAGTACAAACCTGTGAGTTCCCCTTCCCCTTCTCCTCCTCATCCTCCTCATTTTCCTTGGGTATGTGCCTAGAAAGAAGGTATAGAAACCAATATGTATATTCTAAAAATAAAAATAAAAAAACAAAATTAATGGGGCCTGTACTTAACTAAATTATAATAGACCTCTTTAGAAAGGCGTTTAGGATGATTTCAGGAGACTTAGGGTCTTTAGGGGTGTTTTTAATTATGGGTCTGCCTGAGCCCAGTGGAGCTCCTGGTTGCCTAGGCAACTGCCTAAGGGGACACCTTATCAACCATGGTTATTGGTATCTTTTATAACTTTGGATCAATTAAAATAATTAGCTGGACATCAACATACAACACATTGTAACTATATAGAACTTCATGTGCATGCAATTGCAACCTGTCAATTTTATGTTGTTTCACCATGATATAACCAATTTTGTAGCATAAATATATCATATTGTGCCTATAACACTTGCCTAAAAATTGATGAGGTGTGATGCTTTGTATTTTAGTGCGATGTTAATCAACCTATTTGGTAAGATCTTTTTATGTATTTTTATTGTTTTTTCCTTTCTTTTTAATTTTAATTTTTTTTTTTGCTAAAAGAATTAATCTCCAATCTTTCAAACCCTGTGATTACTTGTAAGTTGTAACTGTGGTTTTTTAACCTTCTCTCCCCAACTTCTTTTTTCCTCTTCTTTTCTTGAAAAAGCTCAAGATGTTTATGGAGTCTTTACGGTTTCAGCTGTCTGGATTTGGATCTGACATTGTTTTTGGAAGAGATTTTTTTATAAATTATTTTTTATTGGGTACAATCCAAGTGTCAGTTTTGTTTGTATCGTTCAGTGAAGGCCTAGCATTGGAAGCTTGGCTAAGGGTGGCGAAACAACCAACACGCCCTTGGGGATTGATCCCGGAACCTTCCTCCTAGTGAGGGGATACACTAACATTGGGCTAATCCCATGTTGTGTTTTATATAATCTAGTTTGATAGTATGATCTCGTTGGTTTTTTTTTCAGTTTCTATTTACCTCGGTTTGGAGTTGCTCGATTTTATAAATAAAGTAAATGCTTCTAGGTTCCTTCTTTGATTAGGTTTCTCTTTGGTTCTTTATAAGCTGGTTTCTTTTCTTTCTTTTTTTTTGGGGGGGGGTGGAAAGTATGCCCTTTTCATTATTTTATCTCCTATTATAAGGAATTGATTCATTTGGCATATAGTTTGAAGGCATATAAGCATATCCGACCTTATGCATGACAGGATTCACCAAGATATCCAATGGCATACGTGGTTCAAATATTCAGTGGCGTGCAAAGTCTTTTGCTGCCTCTAACCCATCAAAACCCCAGAGACATCAGAAAAAAGTATTGAAAGAAGAACGGCGTGCTATGGTGGAATCCTTCGTCGACAAGTATAGCTCGTCTCTACCTTATTTATGTAGCTACAGAAATTCTGATTCCACATTTCTTGATGTTGTAAATCAACTCTTCTTGGGAAATGATTGCTTAATATTCTTGAAGGCCAGTATCCTGACTATTTTGTTTCATAAACAGGAATAATTGGGAATAAGTCAAATATGTAAGGGTGATTAACTACTTATGGCAGTTTGGAAGAATTGATCTATCAGTGCTTGAAAGTTTATTTGCAATTCAAACAGAAATTTAGGTTGTGAACCTGGTTTATTATTTCCGGAACAAGTGTAGTATACGTAATAAGGACTGTCTATTAGAGGATAAAAATACTCCATGCTGGAATTGCTTTTAAGAAACGTATTGGACACCCGCCAACACTCTTACAAGGATGTTCTAAAATTTCAAATGAATATAAAATCCGTTAAGGTGAGAAAAATATTCCACATTTGGTTAAATTCATTCCTACATCCTAATGTCCTGAGTTTTGATTGATTTATTTTATATTCTTCCAATTTTTGCTGTTTTTCAAACTCTTATAGAGCTGTTCTTTATTACTGATGTATCTTAATACCCAATCGCTTGTATTTCACGTTTTAAAAGTTTGAAACTCAACCTTGACTCAATGAAGACCTGAATTTGATCAAGTAATTAATTGAGTTTTTGGTATACAAGTATGGTTTTGGATACTCGATTGCGGTTTTTGAGTATTTGGATAACCAGTTTTAGCATGTGATTGATTTTTTTTTAAAACCAATGAAAATAATTTTTAAAAAAATTTGAACTAACTTCCGTTATTTTGATCTGAGTGTTGTTCCCGTAGAATTGAGTGAGCTTTTGAAAACTGTAATGTATCATTTGAGAGTTTGTGGTAACTGTTAATGTGAAGTTTCAATCAAGATAATCACCATCTGTTTGCAGGTACAAGGCATTGAACGCTGGAAAATTTCCTACCCCTTCCACTGCTAGAAAACAAGTGGGTGGCTCTTACTATGTTATTAAGAAGATCCTTCAGGAGCTAGAATACAAATCCAAAATATCCCCCATAAGCAAGAGATGTGAAGATTTATTGGGAAAAGAAGTAGCTAAAGAAGAGCATAAATCTTTGACTAAAGCTGAAAAAGTCTCAAGCTCTGGGACAAAAGTGAGTTATACTTCTTGTGAACCGAGCTTGGGAGTTGAGAAAGATATGCAGATGGTATTCATTAATGACATGGAGATGGAGGAAGCCACTGGCAAGCATTTTGAAGCCAAAGAAGCGCCACAAGTTTCCACTTCAGTTGGGAAGACTGTGTTGGAAGAGGCTGTAAAGTCCACAACAACAGTAAGTGTTAGACATCCTTATTATTTTCTTTTACTATTTTATCTGGATACAATTTTGTTGGGGCGAAGAGTACTCAAGTTGGATTAGAAAGATGGGAGCTGTAAAAGTGGTACACGTTTTGGGATGTTGGGAGTTGAGACCTCGATTATTAGACAAGACCTACCAAAGAGATCTTCTGGGTCAGAACTGGACCTGGTCAGATGACTTTAAGCACCTGTATTGTAGATAGCTTTTGGGACCATTGCACAACTTATGTTTTCATGGACGCTAAAAAATAATACAATTGAATGGATGGTCTAGACCATGGTATTGGGTTGTTTTATCAGGATATTTCATTCATATATGATATAACCCATTCAAATTGGTAATCCCAAAGCCTCTTGCAAATATTTCCACATGTATGGTCACTTGTTTCTTCCCATCCTCCCCTGAAACATGATTTTTCCTCTTTTTATCAGTTCCTAGTCGAGCAACTGTGCTTTAGATGAATCTCTAATGTGCAAGAGTGGGCCCTCTACTTTTACTTTTGTAGTTATTTATTCAGTATATTTTACATGCAGGGTGATTGTTCTAATTCTGCTGGAACGCATAGTGATCAGGTAAAAGTGGAAACTGAGGAAGTTGTAGATCCATGTCCTGAAAAACTAGAAGATGGTAAAAAAGACGTAACTACTTCTGATGGTTTGATGGATTTTAATGGACCAAAGGGCGAAATTAAGCAGTGTCAAGAAACCCGTGAATCAGATAAATTTGAAAGGTAAGTCCCTCCTGCCCCCTTCCTCTAAAATTATCGTAATAACTGCTGTTTAGAAAGACAGATATACCAATTGTTCCCAATGGAAGGTTTTCAGCAATTGATTGGTAGTCAATCATTGACAACCATCGATAAAAAACATCCAATCATTGACAACCTATATAACTTAATGATGGACATGATATTTAGGAAACAGTAATTGTAAGCACCTATTTGTGCACCCTTTAGGACCTGTTAGAAACACTATCTACCCTAGGCAACTTCAAACAATCCTCCCTTTCCAAGTAGCATTAAGAAGAGACTTAAAAAAAATAAAAATTGAGGGCCTAGGTCAGGGTTGCTGCTTGAAACGGCGGCCTGCCTGAACCCTTTTTTTGCCGCCTCACCGCATTTTTTTGACTTTTGAAGTATATGAGACTCAGCTGCTGTTTGGAATAACACACACCCCCCCCACAAGCATATATATATATATATGGGAAGGGATCGGGAGACATATGAAAAGGAACATATATGTTCACATACGCTTACAACCGCCCGACGGGGAGATCTAACGGCCACCATCACACTACCTTTTATGTGTAAAAGGTTATTTTGGGATGTTTTTTAAAAATTGTCTCCTTTCTCTGGACTCTTTTAAGGACTGTAATCTGAATTTCTGAATGGTTGGTCCATCCAAGCTCCCATCAACTTAAAAATGCTAGCCAAGCACTTAACAAATTCAAGCCGAAATGAATTCGTCAGTGCTTGGCCTTATATCTATCCAAGGAGAGAAGAAAATGATGAGGAAACAAAATTATGAAAAGGAACGAAGGATAAATGACAAGGAAAAGCTTTTGTGAATTTATATATAGTGAAATAAATGACAAGGATAAATGGTGGTTTTTGGAAATTTAGTTGCAGATTCAAAGAAAGAGATGAATTTATGAAACTTAGGTATTTTCTTACTGGGAAGATAGAGAGAGAAAGAGAGGAGAGGGCAAGAAGAGCTGAGCAGGGAGATCACAAAATCCGAAACCTCTTCAAAGAAATGTTTTATCAATCCCAAAATGTTTTCAGATGTTACTTTACCGTTCTTTGCCTTCGCTGAATAGAACCACAAAAGAACCTTCTATTGTCGGGCTTTGAGCACTTCGTTGCCGGAATCAGAGAGAGAGAGAGAGAGAGGGGGGGGGGGGGGGGGAAATTGTCTCCCGGGGGGGGGGGGGGGCGAAATTGTCTCCCGAGGAAGGAGACAGTTTTAAAAAATCTCAAAATACTGTTTTCACACATAAAAGGTAGTGAGATGATGGTCGTTGGATCTCCTGATTGCACAATTGTAGGCATATGTGAACATATATGTGTTTTTTCATGTCTCCTAATCCCTTCCCTATATATACATTTACCCCCAGGCCCTTTCGATTGAAAACCAACTGATCTCAAGGTTCTGAAAGGCCTCAGACGAGTTTAAACGACTCAGGCAATTTCGGGGATATTCCGAGGGAGTTTTGGGGAACTGATTTTGTGAAAAATCAAAATACTTACTTTCCCCTCCCTTAAGTCCTGGAGGTGCTAGGCTATTTAGCCAGGTATCTCATGGACAAATAAGTTTTGGTGGAGAAGCATATGGGGAGTTCATTTCAGAGGTGTAGGATCAAATCTTTGGAGCGTTCCACTGTAAGTATCTCTCTTATCCCCTAGTGTAAATTAACTAGTCTTCGTGTTATTTTTCTCTTTATTATTAAGAGGGGGATGGGAATATATGTTGGAGGATTGTGAAGAAGGGGTGGTCACAGCATTAGGATAGTTTAAATTGCGGTTAATATTGAAGTGTATGCCATGCTTGTTATGATAATTTATGTGAGGCTCTTCTTCAATATTTAGGGCCTTAGGTTTCTTCTTTTCCTTTACTTCCGGGATTCTATCATTTTGTCTTGATCTCAATATTCAAATGGATTCAGAAATGGTGTGAAAGTGGCAGCTAGGCGAACTTGGGTTTATTAGACCTGATTTTGGCCTCAGATTTCATATCTAAAGTCAGAATGGGGTATCCAATGAAAAAGAAGGCATTAGCATGTCTGTTTAACTTTTTCCATTCTGAACATGGTTTAAAAACTCGCTGAAAGCGATACGTATTGCCCGATACGTATCGGTTGCACCCGATACCCGAAACCGCACCTTTACCCCTTTTTCTGAAAAAAATAAGACTCGACTGAAACCGTTACGTATCAGCCAAGTCGTTCGATATGTAACGGTTTCGTCCATAGGACTCGCCCAAATAATATATTAAAAAAATAACTACAGTGTTTATACTAAAAACGACAGTGGTTATGCAGAAAGTGGATAGGCTTTGGTGTAGAGTAGTAGGCGTTGAGGCCGTGGTGTGAGCCGTTAGCTGCTGTAAGTCACTTTTGGCTAGATTGCTGAATCTACATACTGCGGTAAACTTAGTCCATCTAGAAATTCTTCAATGTACTACAGTGTATGATGAATCATCATCTATTCCCTAGAAGCATGTCCTCTGGAGAAGTCAACAGTCAAGATAATATAATAAATAGCGAATAACACATGTTTGTGAATAGTGAATCCGAGTTAAATAATTGGAATATACCTAAGGTAGCAGTAGAAGAAATCTACATACTAGGTACATTTAAACTATTCTCCTCATACTCTATCAAAACAGTTAAGCGTACCTTACCTCTTAAAAATCATACTTATAATACTTATAAATTATTAGATAAAGATACTACAGATAAAATTAAGAAAAAAATACAACTTTATTCATTTTGGCATGATACAGGTGGCGGCTAAGCCACTTACCAGATTAGGAATTAATAGTTCTATTTTACTATGTCTTAGAGACTGTAGGTTCTTAAACTTTTCAGATAGCCTCTTAAGAGCCATCCAGACTAGTACTTCACAAGGTCCAGTATACTTTAATTGTTATCTAGATTTCTCTTTAGATTTACGTGATCCCCATATCTTAGAAGATTTAACTTTAAATGTCCATACTCAAGGCATAAATATGCTTCCAGGATCCAGACCCTTAGTTTTAATTTACAGAATAAATTATAAGGTCATGAATACTACTTTAAATCCTAGAGCAATCCATCATTTTAATAAAGATAACAAGTTTAGTGAGATCATTTATGGTCATTCAGATAATGAGATCCAACCAAGATTAATTAATTAGGAAGATATTGAGTTTCCAAAAAGTTGGAATTTAGTTAATACGACTGAACCTCCTCCTATACCAGTCCAAGAACCAAACCAGATAATAGATCATGGAAAAGGTAATATAGAGATAATATTTCCTAGATTAATTAGGAATCCTTCTTACAGAATACCTTTCAGAGTCTCTCATTACATTTCAGGTAATATACCTCCTAGAGCTTCTTGTTATAGTATACCTAGTACAAGTACAATCCATTTAGAAAATACTTCAAGACTTCCGCTATATACTCAAGGCAATTTACAGACTTCCACAAATACATCTCTTCCAGAGTACATCCATACTCAACCAGTCAGGTCTTCACCTGAACAGGTTTCCCATAATACCAATTTAGAAGGAGTTAGAAATTCTCCTATTCCAGAACCGTATTATATGGAACATAATGATAATTTCCAGAATACGAGTAGTCTAGATATTACTCCAAAATCTTGTCCATCTCCAACACAGTCTGATATAAATCCACCTAATGTTTACACGTGTAATATGTTAGAAATCACAACAGATTATAAGATAGATTATGATAAAGTAGAAAAAGATTTAAATCTTCCAATCAACAAAAGTAAAAAACTTTGGTTATTAGACAACTTTAGTAAAGCAAAGATAGACATAATCATTCAAGAATATTTAAAAGATGTTAAAGAAACAAGAAGGCATCTTACCTTCTTTCCATGGTTTACGGGTCATTATAGCAAAAGTAATAATATAAATCTTTCTACATTCCCTTCTGCTTATAATAGTAAACCCTTCGATTATAATATTACTCCACCTAAGTTTTATCTCCTATATTGTAAAGAATGTTATTCTATAGGTTATTATTTACAATGTTGAAATTGTAAGCAGAAGAGAATCTAGAAAGATTTATATTATTACTTTTGCTATAATGACTCGTAAACCATGGAAAGAAGGTAAAATGCCTTCTTGTTTCTTTAACATCTCGTAAATATTCTTGAATGATAAAATAGTCAAGAAAACTAAAGAATTCTATGATAAAATAGTCTAACATGCTTATGATTATGTTCCCTCCACTAAGATAGTTAATAATTACATTAGTGTGAATGCTACTACCACTAGCAAGACTAGTTGGATCTTAGATAATGAACGTAGCACTAAGATACAAGCCATTCATCCTCCATTTAATATAATAAAACTCCCTTTAGAAAATAATACTTTTTTATCTTGTGCTCCCCTTAAAGAAAAAAAAAATGAGAAAGAACCAATTGATTCTTCAGATATTAAAAGACTTATGGAACAAAATAATTATACTAATCTTCATCTTAAAACCTTAGGAGAACAATTAACTAGGATAGAACACATTGTAGCTACAGAACCCATAGTTCATCCAGCTCTAGAAAGTTCCACTAGAAATTATGATATTCAAGTTACTTTTTCTAAGCAAGATGATACTCCATTATTTAGTCCATATGAAATCCCTAAGCAACATAGTAATGAGCTATCTAAAGCCGCTCTTTTGACCAGACTAGACAATAGACTTAAAGAATTAGAACTTGATTTAAGTACAGTTATAAATAAAGAAGTTCCAGATATTCCTCAACCAGGTGATGCTTCATCTGCTTGTCCTTTAGAAATAGTTAAAATTCCACGATTAGATTCTCTATCTATTTGCCCATTGGAATTAGGTAATTCAGACGGTGAAGATGAAATAGCTAGAATAGAACAAGCTTTTAACCCAGAAAACCCTTTAAAATCTAATAGTCAAATTACTAGTTTAAACAAAGTAGAATGGGATCAACCTTCTTCTTCCCATACTAGAAATTATTATTCTAGACCCACTTTTCCAGATATGCAATTTGAAGAATTACATCCTTATACCCAGAATTCTTACAAAAGTGGTACCATCTATGAATGGAATATTGATGGTATGTCAGAACACCAGATTCTGGGGAATATATGGTCGTTTTTAGTATAAACAACCATAAAATAATATTTTTTTTCAAAAAATGATGGACCAAAAAAATCAACAAAAAAAAAAGAACACAACGGACCGTATCACCTGAAACTGATATGTATCGGTTTCGATCAAGGCCGTTTCGGTCCCCTAAACCGAGTTTTTAATCCTTGATTCTGAATCCAAGTTTGATTAGCATCAGGCTCCATCCCTACAAGAGCTTAAACTACTTGGGCCATTAAAAAATCCAAAAAAAAATAGAAAGCATAAAACAATACAAAAAATCAGAAAATGTTGTTGCTTGCTTGCATGTGTGATGGTTATTTTGCATGATTGTTTATGAGTGCTTGTATGATCATCTATGTTATGCTTGCTTACTTCTTTATGTTTATTTTGCGTGCATGCTTGCAAGAAATATATGGAACTAAGACGGTCTGATTCCACTCATGGGATATGTAGGCAATCCTTATGGATACGACCCCAACAATCCCAAAAAAAATTTATTATTTCTCCCCTTTCAATTTGCATGCTTGTTTGAATTAGGGATGATTCTAATTCCATATGATGTAATACTTGTTCCAAATTTGGTTAGATTATCTATTTAGCATAATTCCTTAATGGCATGTTAAAAATTAAAATAGGAATTGTATTTTGATTTTCAGTTTGTCGAAAGTGGAGTTAAGGAGTAAGTAATCACCTCTGGTGGGACCATGGGAGTCTAAAGATGTCTAACTTCTCCCCTCATTAGAATAGGTGGCGAATCTATTTGTGGTGGTTTTTCATTATTCCTTGGGAGAGTTTTCTGTATTTGGAATGGTGCAAAATTCCATGTCCACAGTAATCATAGAAAACCCAACAAGCTGATAGGTTCGTACAGTTAAATCTCTATAAGGGAGTGATTTCTTACTCAAGATGAGAAGCTTTATCATCTGCCATTTGTGTTGTGATTGGGCATTCATGAAAAGAGGGGTCAGACCATTTAACCGATGGAACCCAGCTTGGAGATCTCTTAGGAACTAAATTTTCTAGGAAACCATTCCATCTTTGGTTTCTGGGGACCCATACATAGCAGGGAACTGAGTTTGCTCTCAAGTGACCACTTTTCTTGTTCATGATAGCTACTGGTAATAAATAGGGGTGCAACTTGGGACAGGCTCAACCTGAGCCCACTAACCCAACCTGACTTTTGGTCGGCCTCAGTCCTCACCAAACTTAGGGTTAGGCTTTGGTAGTAGCATTGGGCAACACAACCCACTCAATGTATATTATGTATCTCAAGTATATTAGGTAATATATATATACTAGTAAAGGTGCACGTATAATTTTTTCATTATTAATAAAAAACATAAACTTAAGATTTTTTTAACAAATCTAATTTTTAATAGGCGTTACGCTCTTTATATTAATTAATGTTACAATATATTAGTATATTTTGTAGAATATATTTTTGTAATTAAATTTAAATTTTCATATATAAATTTAAATTTAATATTAGAAAAGAGTTACTAGTTTCTTTATGTTAATTAATTTTACAATATATTAGTACATTTTATAGTATATATTTTAGCAATTAAATTTAAATTTTCTTATATGAATCTAAATTTAATAAGAGTTACTAATAGCTGATTATTTATGGGTCCCACTTATAAATGTATAAAAAACAAGGACTCTTTCTAATAGAGTCCTTATTGATAGTGAGTACGTATAATCAATTTAAAAGAGGTGTTTGGAATTCCAATTAAGACCACCTCTTACGAATCCTATGGGAGAATCTATTGTTTGGTCCCCACTAATACGACCCACTTTCTTCTCATGGATACGTATGAGGTGATGAATTTTTCTTATAATTGTAATCCACTTCTACTTATCAATAATAAATTAAAGTGAAGGGTAATTACGTCTACATAAAGTTTGATATACTTGTACTTTTATTAGTAGAATGATATATATATATATATATATATATATATATATATTTTATATGTGGAATCATAAGTGATGAAGGTGTTTAGTATACCTTAACGAATATTGCTCTAGGTATTAGAATATATGGTTGTGATTCTTGTAACTCCCTCTTAATTTAATTTTAGCACACCCAAAAGAAAGTCTTATGATATTGTCATCCAAGCCTAACTTGATCTAAACTGGCTGAACCCAAGTCAACCTGTTTGGACAATGAGAACCTTGGGTTGGGCTTATGTTGGTTCCATCCGACCTGATCCGCCTGATGAAAGAGATTCAGCGAATTTATAATCCCTTTGCTTGGGATCAGCAATGCAGGGCCAAGAGCTCAACACTAGCGGAGTTGATAAGTGTAATAAAACAAGGCTTGGTAAATCTGTATTTTCAATTTTTGATTGCATTTATCCAGATTGTGTGTTCAGGTTCAGCTTTCTGTTATCCAATTTATTCTTTACCCTCCTACTTTAACAATTTAGAATGCAACATGATCTGCCGATGGTTATTGTCCAGAGAAATATCCAGAAAGGAGACCCATGACGAATTTCCAAAGAGTTCAACCATGTGGGGAAATCTGAAGTCACTTGCAGATGGTATCATCAACTTGTGGAGAAAAATGTAAATTTTTGCCAAGGTAATTCTGGGAATTCTTCAAAAATTATAATGTTGTTGTGCACCACTGGAAATATAGAAGTTAATAGTGAGATGTATTGATCCTCATTCTTCCCTTTGTTTCAGAATACCTGTGCCCTCTCTATCCAAGAATTTCCTCGATATGAAAACTAAATATGTTTTGCAGCTCCAAGCTCTCAAGACTGTCTAAGATTCAGCTCGGGCCTGTAGCTCTTCTGGTTGATGGATTGAATCACAAAATCACAAACATGAGGTTCCGAGTCCAGCTGTCAAGAGTATTGACGATTTTGACCATTATGTGTAAAGATCCTTAGCTGCAGGAAGGATGATTTTATAGCTCCATCAACCCAGTTTATTTGGGTTCAAAACAAATGACTTTCTGAAACATGCCCTAAATATGTCAGATTCGGGTAGAAATGAATCTAAACAGGTGAAAAAATTTATATTACTGAGAATTTGTTTTCTTTAGTTTGTTTCTAGATGCCAATCAATTTGAAAAGAGAAAAGGATAAGGGAAAATAAAAATTCTAAGTTTCTATTAACACAAGACTTGCCTATACCTTAATTCTTAAGAAATCCCCCCCCCCCCCCCCAGGTGCCTTCCAGATTTTTGGTTTTTCACTTTTCTTTTTGTTGTTTTTTATTTTTAACAAGGTTTATGGAATGGTGGATTGGTATTATCTTAAGGTTCAGAATACTACTAGTAAAAAATTTAGAACTTTTTTTTTTGTTCTTTTCTTAATGAGCAAAACTTGGCTCATAGTCTCGACTGGATTAAAAAGAGAGATGTACTCTGATCATTCGTATGAATCTTTGCCGCGGGATTTTTATGAAACTTGTGTGAAGTGCTCTAGGAGATAAGTTAGACTAAGTAGTTCTAGAAGACAGTTCTCTATCCTCATCCACTGGGGCATACTTATCTTCATTGGCTTTAACATCTTTTGTTTTTTGGTTAAACGTGGATATCCTGAGCTAATGTTGTCATTTTATAAACAATTAAAATATGTTGGCTAATGTATTCAAATAATCAAAGTATGTGCATAATTAGGATTTATCCTTTTTCTTTTCATGCTGTGAATATATGGGCAGGTACTCTATATTCCATCTCCATAAAAAGTTGTTGATGCACAGAGATAATATTTATACGCAGGTAACATTTGGGAATGCTTAATGGTGAAGCTGAGGTCTGTAGCTGAAATGTTAATTGTCCATTAAGACTATCTAGTAAAACTAATCTGAATTTGAAATACATTAGCCCCTCTTATAATTAATATTTTATAACATAATAATCTCTAATAATTAATAAATTTGTAAGGAACCAACTTTGTTCTAGTGTATAATTAATATCCCTTATACATACTATTTAAGAAATTTTAAAGAAAGTTCTAGTATATTATTAATTATAAGAGAGGGTTTTATACTATATTAATACATAGTTGTATGAATCTTATAAACACTATATGATGGTTTAGGCATCAATTAAAATTATTTTAGATATTTTGGCTATGTATAATAAATTACCATATATAGTATAAAGTTTTAGATATTTTAGAAAGCTTGACAATATGAAGAATTATTAGTTTAAAAAGACATTAGGAGGCTCTTCACAACCTTTTTTTTTGTATTTTTTATAGGTTCAAATGTCATTAGCTTATTCAATGGGCTAGCATAAAATCTTTTATTTTTTGGAGTGCTAGCTGTATACATTTGTATCTACATGAAGCTTATATGAAAAATACAATACATTTATAAAAGAAATTATGTAAAGAAAATTTTTGATGAACCAATATAGTGATTCTTATATATAATATTCTCTTATAATTAATTTAATTTATTTCCACCAAGGTTATTAATTACAAGAGGGTCTACTGTAAGATCAAAAGCTCATTTGGGGAATGACTTGATATTTTAAAATATTTGTAAGGATATTGTTATCAAATTTTAAAGTGAATTTTTAATGCATGTAATAAACAGAAAGAGCATAGCACCAAAGCTCATTAAGCTACCTAATTAAGCACGGACTTGAGAGTTTAATGGTAGCTTAATTAAGCATGGACTTGAGAGCTTAATGAGCCAGAGCTATTAAGACCTTACTAAGCTCTCTCTCTTTTTTAGTTGAAGGTGTCATTTAGCACTCTAAACACACACAGCCAGACCTTAAATTAAGCATTAAAGTGTGCAAGATATATATCCCCAAATCAATTGTTGGCATTAAGCATTAAGCTATATTAAGAGTTTAAATTAAGCATTTCCAAACTCTACCTCAATGAATTATAAAGCTTGGGGTAGGTGCAGCAAAAGTCATATACATACCAAATAGGTTCAAGGAAATTGTTAAGAGGCACTTTCATGTAGATATAATTAGATTAAGACATCTAGAGGAGCGGACTTAAGAAACTGTCATGTAGGAAAAGACAATAGGATATGAGAAAATCGTATTCATATGAATGAAAAGAAACAGGAGATTGATGTGATTAGGGACGAGCATACATATATATGGACATGTATGAGAACAACTGATGGAAAGAGAAATTTTGACAATGAGGGGATTGGATGGCTGAAATGCAATTGTGCTTTTGGATATTGTAACTTGACATTATGAATCAAATTAAAAGTCAAATTTTATAAGAACAATGAGATTATATGGAGTAGAATGTTAGGTAATTTATTGATAACTTGTTTGTGGTTTGAGCAATTGTTGAGATTAGGGACGAAAGTTTTTTGGCCCCGTCCATCGGCCTGCCAGGACCCAGCCAACTTTTCGTGGGTTGGATTGGGAGTCTTGGAGTACCTATGGCTGGGTTACGAATTTGGGTTAGGCTCCCAGACTTGACATGTCATAATACCTAATTAATCTAGAATTAGTCTAGGGATACTCCCAAGGTGTACTCCCTAATATACTCCTAATTCCTAACCGTTTATCTCAGTTATTAAATGGTTAGGATTACAACTGATGTGACATTAGAAAAGACAAAATAAGTCCACTCAAATCTTAGCCTTTAATGGTTGGTTATAAACGGTTAGGATTAGGGAGTAGATTTGGGAGTATAATTGGGAGCACCCATAGACCGACTCATTAATCTATTATAAGAATAAAACTTTTGTGATGATATGATCCTAGGGCTTTGTCTTAGGAAACTCTATTTTAGGGTACAAAAGTTTAAGATTTTGTAATTATAAAACCCTAACTCTTTTGTGCCCTAAAACAGTGTATTCTAACTTTTAAGACTAGGTCTCAAATAACCCTAGGCCGTACGGTCGAAAAAAAAAAATTGTTCCTATTATCATTATATAGTTAATATATATTAGTACCCATCAATTTAGCTTTAGCTTTAGTTTAAAATACATTAGGGGCATGTCAGGGTTGAGCGGTTCATTGATGAATTGGGTTCTTTTGCCTTTCATAATGAATTGTCTCCTAGGAAAATACTAAAATGCCTTTATATTTAATAGTATTTAGATATATCTAAATGTCTATTAATTACATTATTAGTAGAATAATAAGGGTAATTATTTATATCCACATAAAGTTTAGTATACTCCTGATACTTTTATTAGTAGAATGATACATAGAGAGAGAAAGAGATCATGTTGAAATTGGGATTTTGGGTATGGTCATTGGGTCGATGATCAACCCATCCCGAACTCAAGCCTGGCATTACCCAATGAGTTTGAGTTTAGAGTGGGAAGTCTTTTTTTGGTGTCGGTATCATTTACCTACGTTATTAGTTGGGTCAGTACGGTCAGATGTTTGCTTGGGCATTGAAGCTCTTGCAACTCATACCCGGGTGGGGATTGGATCCCCAAACCTCCCTCCACTGAAGGCCACACCCCTACCACTCACGCAAGAGGTGGGGGTATTAGAGTGGCAAGTCGACAAAATTAGAAATGATTTTGCATAAAATATAACCTAGGAGTTGCCCGGATGAGTGATAACATTGGGTAGAACCATCTGAGTCAGGCTTGAGTTAATATGTGTCAAAAACCCAGGACAACATGAGGGATTTAAAATAGCAAAGGGTCCAAAGAGGACATAAATAGAAGTAATAAAATAAGGCTTGCATGCTGGTGAAGTTGAGGACTATTCAAATTGATCCTACTTTGTACTAATTGGCCTTTTTGTCTTTTCCTTTTTTTTCTTTATGAGGTAAGTTGAGATAGAAACTCGACCTCATGGTTGCATTGCAGTGACGAATGCCATAGAAACCTTGGCGGTAAACACTATTCGCCTTATAAGGAGGGTCGTAAATATACTGGATTCAGATTGGATATGGCTATTTTCGAATCTGAATTTATTCTGAGATCCATTGGATTTTGAATATTTGTTTGTAATGTCATATTTTGTATTGGCTTAATTCTGATGTCAAAATAGTGTCAATATAAGTCTAGTGTCATTATCCGTATGGTTATTGAAGACATGTGAAGGTGAAGTTCTAAAGAGTCAAGTGAAGTACATTGCATAAAGCTTTGTTCATGTCCGTAGGATGGTAAGTGACCTAGATACCTAATGGTTACTATAGATGGAATTGTCCTAGAAAATGTTATCATATACCTTAAGTGACTAGAAATTGACCTAAGTTAGTTAATAGTCAAGTTGAATGGGTTTTGTGCCTAAATCTGCAAAATTCAGCACAGACTGTTCGAACACCCTTCAGGTCGTTCGAACTGTTCTCTTAAATTGCAAAAATAGTAGCTTCTCTGGCGCTCCATTTGCTAGCCATTCGAATGCCCTCATGGCTGTTCAAACAGACTACGTATTTTTTTATTCTAATTCTGGTTCGAGCTTTGTTTTAGCAATGACTATAAACTATTAATCCTTATTTCATCTAGAGGTTTTGGTGAGAGAGAGTTGAGACTCTCCTGAGTTATCTAGGGTTTCCCAATCTCCTTTTGGTTGATCTACAATGTTCTCCTCTCTCAAGATTTAGTGAGGTAAGTTTAACTTCACTGAGGTTTTTATTAGCATGTGCAGGTTTACAGTAGATAGATCTTGCATGACAGCGCTTCAATATACAATTTAGGTTGTTTTCCATTTGATGTCATGTAACTTGTTTGAAGTCATGTAATGACCTAATTCATCGTTTGATGTATTTGGTTGAGTTTGTGTCAAGTTATGTACTTCACTTTGGTTTTGTCACGGAATTACCAAATTGGGAGATTGTAAAGTCTATATTTTGGTATTAGCTTATTCCGTTGTCAAAACAGTGTGTCATGTGTCTTCTGTCATTGCCTACAAACATCCAAGACAAGTGAAGATGAAGACCGAATATCAACTGAAGACATTCCTATCATCACCTTTGTTTTATTTCGTAGGATGGTAAGTGACCTAGATACCTAGCCTATACCTTAAGAGGATTGACGTAGAAAAGTTTGTTTGTCTTAGGTGGTTAGTGGTTTGCCCTTGGTTGAAGCTTTTGATTCAAAATAGGCAAAATCGCCTATCTATCATCAGAGGGGTATTTTGGTTCTTTCTAATTATCTAAAATTTATAAAAATTTTAGAGTATTCTAGATAACCTAAAGTAGTTATGGTTCAAAGTTCATCTTCGTCCAATAAGAATTAGCCTCTGTAAAATTATTCAAAGTTTCAATGACAGTGCTGAAAATTGCTGAAAAATACTATGAATAGTGACTTCATTAGAACGAACCCAAGTCCGTTCGTACGGACCAAAGACTGTTCAAATGGCCAATAACAGATGTTCATATTTCATATTCCAGTAGCTGCCTGACGCCCCATTCGACAACCGTTCGAAAGGGCATCGAGCCGTTCGAACGGCCTGCGCGAAAACAGGGTTCTTAGCTATTTCCAATTCTATTTTTTAATCCCTATATATTGATTTGTTCCCAAAATGAACCTAAGAAGATTAGAGAGCTTAGAGAGAGTTTTTAAAGAATTATTAGGGTTTTCCAAACTCATTCTCATCTCTTCTTCCATCCTAGAGTTTGCAAGCCTTTGGATACATTCTTGCTTGCTTGGATATTCTCATTGATAGGAATTCATCTAGGATTTGATTTTAATCAATCATCAACCCGTTCTAGAAAGAATAAATTGACCGGTGTGATCCGGAGCCTTTGCAAAGGAGATTGACCCAAGGAGGATTGTGGTTGTGATATTTGGTCGGTGGAATCTGAAGCTGTCAATGACGAAGATCGATCCGAGGAGGATCGTGGTTGTTGTGGAGACACAAGAGAAGTACATGCGACTGCAGTTGATCACGGGTCTTGCGGGTACATGATGACTTATTGAGGCATGGAGGACGAAGAACTGAAGGATCGTAGTGTTGAGTCCGAAGGAGTTAAGTTTAAGTCTTGTAAGTTTTTGTTGACTTTGTCTTAATGGATTCTCATTGTTGGATTAGGTCCCGTGGTTTTTCCCAGAAGGGTTTCCACGTAAAAATTGCTTGTGTTGTGGTTTGCTTGTTTCTTTTATTTCGCACTTTATGTTCATCCTCCCTTAATTAATAATTTGATTGCATAATCTTAAAAAGGGCATATAGACTTGTAGGGAGACTTAGCCACCCCTTTGGGTTTGTGAGTTCTCAACTCAAACATTAGATTTGAGGTTCACCGGATTTTTCAATATCTTTAAAACTTAATGTTGTAATTAGAACATTAGAAAATTTTGTAAATAATATTATAATTAGGGGTGTAAACGAGCCGAGCTGAGTGCTGCTCAAGCTTGGCTCGACTCGGCTTGTGACACATATATATATGCGAGCTAAATTAAGCTCGTCTTGAGCTCAATTCAAGCTCTCGAATGCTAGCTTGAGCTCGGCTCATCTATAGATAATCGAGCTCAATCCAACTCACGAGCTTTCCCTATTATGTTAATCTCGTTTATCCCTAATCATAATTCAAATCAAAATTATAAGACTTGAACATGCTCATCAGATTTTCCCTCCAAAAAAAAAAAAACTTAAGAGCTGAACATAGTTATTCTCGTGAGTCTAGTGGGAGAAACGTCATATAGAGATTCTATAAATTCTAAAAGGGTGAAGTTATCTCTTAAGTTTAACCTGAATAACATATTTATATTTAAATTTATTCACTTTTATGTGAAAACTACTATTACTGTCACGCCCCAAAATACCCCCTAGGAGTTAGGATACTCTGGTGACGTGACTTGTACTAAAACTAACCTGCAAAAAGTATACAAGGCTTGTAAAAATAGTGAACAAAATTTCTTTAATGAATAAATGTAATTCCAAGTGTTACATAACTAACGACTTACAAAAAAATACAATAAGTACAAAAGAGTCCAATGCTTGAATTACCAACTCAAACCTACATGAAAATCCCCAAGGAAAAAGGACCCAAAATACATGCCTCTCTCTCACTCATCCCACCCATTGGCCATATGCCAAGCCTCCTAATATCTAGGTAAGCATCCGGATAACCTCCTGCTCGCCCTGAGCTGTCTCGATCCAAGGGACAAAAGTCCACATATCTTGTAAAGTACCTGCCAACATAAAAGTACGGTTGAGCATGGAATACTCAGCGAGTACAAGCTACTAACTAACAATAGTAATAACAATAAAATAACATACATCATACAGTTCATCATTACATTTCAAAAATCAGAGTGCGGAAGCAATAACAAATAACAAATATAATCTTGAACATCATATTTAAACTCACCCCTCGGGTTCATGCTTTAACTAAGCCATATTTCCCTTCCTTGTGATTCATTTAATTTACACTGTACCTTTTATGCTTCTTGTGGGTTCTATACATGTCTTATGAGATTCTTCTTGTTGGCTAGTACCCGAACTATGAAATGGACGGACATACTAAGTTTTTGTCTAGTTCTTGTCTCGTGAGTATCATGCGTATTTTCTTGTCGACTTGCTTGTAAATTTCCTTAATTGCCTAGGAACAGATGATAATGCTCGTACCTGGTCTTAGTACATTATCACCCTTCCATTATTTCTTGATTCTTGGTTGGAGACAAATACTAGTACCCGTACCTGGTCTTAGTATACTAGTATCCTCGCATACTCGTTGGAAAGAGGTGTTAATGCCCGTACCTGGTCTTAGTACATTAACACAATTTCATGCTTGCCTTGGAAACATATGCTAGTGCCCGTACCTGGTCTTAGTACACTAGCATACTTTCATATTATTCTTGTCTTGGAAACAGATATTAGTGCCTGTACCTGGTCTTAGTACACTAGTATCCTTTCATGCTTGTCATTTTACTTGGAGACAGATGCTAATACCCGTACCCGGTCTTAGTATACCAGCATCCTCTCATACATGTTTGGGAACAGATGTTAGTGCCCGTACCTGATCTTAGTACACTAACACCCTTTCATGCTTCGTGATTCTTGCTTGTTGTGTTTTCTTGTGAGTCAGGTATGACATATCCCGGGGATATGCTCTACCCTTGACATTCATTTTTGTTTAACTTGTGAGCCAGAGGCTAGCACCCGAACATCCCCGGGCTACCAACCTCCTTGATGTTTCATTTACTTGTGAGCCAGAGGCTAGCACCCTTTCACCTGGGCTACCAACCTCCTTGACATATCCTTTTCTTATTCTTGTTATTTCATCTACTCATTTAGGGAAAACCTTGGTTCACGCATACGTGCTTAGTGTGTGTGGCATTTGTGACGATCATACTATCATAAATACATCAAGGGATACACATTGCATTTTAATTATGTTTTCAATAGTCAGGTTAACATGAAACATGAAACAATAAAGCATAATGTGACGTTTCTTGCCATTGCATAAGCATGAGAAATTTAATGAAAACATATAGAGCATTTGTTCTAAAATCACCTTTTTAAGGAAAGCTACACGATTCATATTTCTCAAATCCTTTAATTTATTTTTGGCATTCACATTCATGCATTATGTCAAACACCTAATGTACAACACATTCATAATCACATTATTTCAAGTTCTTTAAGTTCATATATTTCGTCAAACACATGGTGTGCGTTCATTATGAATAAAGTGCCCCTCCACCATTTTCTATCATAATAAGCATCACAACCAAAGGCATCCAATCGCCTTAACTCATTCACATCCCACACATCTACATTCAATCCATTTATCTTGTTTATTTTAGGGAAATGACATATTTCAACGAAAAAGGAAAAATGGGAGAGATTCAATACATGTTCACTTAAGAAATTCTAGGTTATTACCAAAGTAGTTAGTAGGGTGTACTAACCTTGAAACAAAAGAGGAAACCCTTGAGAATGCCGTGGAAGACGCTGCCCTAGCTTGGAGAAGGAACTCCACACGTGCTTGAGGGTGGATTTGAGAAATCCAAGCTTTCGGGATGATCTTGGGTTCCCAAAACCCTTGATTTCCCTCAAGATGCAACCCTAGGAGAAAACCCCTCTTCCTCTCCTCTACTCTCTCTCAAAATGCTGCCCTAAGGGTTTATGAAACCCTTAGGCTCGAGCAAGCCTTTGTAGGCAAGGTGGAAATGCCCAAAAGAAGAAAAAGCCCTTAATGAGATTTCTGCAAAAACACGAAGACCGAGCGATCGGTGGTTATGACCGATCGATCGGTTGCCTACCGAGCGATCGGTGTTTTTGACCAAGCGACGGGTCAAAAACAAGTTCTCTGGAAAATTTTCCCATGCAAAAAAGTTAACCAGTCGATAGCTATTGATCAATCAGTTTTGGACCGATCGATCGTTACATTGGACCGAGCGATCGGTACTCTGCAGGTCCAAACTGTTTTGGCCATATCTTTTGACTCGTTCGTCGGATTTTGACAATTCAACTTGCGTTGGATTCGTCTTTCGAAAAGGAACATTTCTTGCATTTTGGAATCTTCAATTTCTCCCTTATTTATTAATTAGACTACGAAAAATCCCAATTGGCTACGAAAGTGCTACTCATTAAATACGGCAAAGTCCAGGGTGCTACAATTACTATGGTATTATAAGTAGTATAGTAAAATTAATCGAGTGAGTTGAGCCGCTTGTTGCTTGTGTTCGGCTGATTAACAAACGAGCTCAATCATTTAGCTCGACTCAGCCTAACGAGCTCAAATACTATATTACTTAATACTATGGCAGGTTGATCTTTCTCCTTCTGCCACTTAGGATTACCATTTGATGTCACATGTGCAAAAAAAAAATTCAAACCGTCTTAACATTTTGGGAAACCCCATTTATCTTCGTAGCCCATTCCAAAGGCATTGATCAAACGGTTTTGAGTTCCAACGCCCATTCCAAAAGGCATTGTTCAAATGATTGGAGAGATCCATCCCACTTATGTGTCTACTCCTCATTCCACATACAAAAGTATATGTGATTCAATTTTTGGAATGAAATTGTAGAGACCCAAACTCTCTTTCATGTCATTAATAAGGGTAAAATAGTCTTTTATTATGTTATTATGCATGTTTTGATTATGTCATAGCAGTGTGGAGTAATTAAAATACTTAAGCGAATAAAAAGTGGAAAAAAACAGAACATGTGATCGATCGTAGAAGACCTACGATCGATCGCACTCAGTCAAAAACTGGAGAAATTCGTTGTTTTGTTTATGATCGATCATAGGGGACCTACGATTGATCGCACTCAGTCGAAATTCAGGAAAAATTTTCTGGGTAATATGCGACTGATCCTCATTTGTGTGATCAATCGCTGGAGAACTACAATCGATCGCAGGGTTCGAGCGATCGATCATAGTCACAAGTAGGAATTTTAAAAAAAGTTGCGGAATTTGGGGTTTTAAACCCCTAGACTATAAATAGAGGTTTTATTTCGAGAGTTTTAGGGTTCTAACTTTTCTAAACCTAATTTGGCAAAAAGGAGAGAGAAAAACCTGAAGTTTTCAAGGGAGATTACTTGAAGATTAAGGAGATTACTTGGAGGAGTGAGATTTGAAGCTTGGAGATCACCCCAAAGCTTCCTTGGAGTGTTTTGGATCGAAGGGAACGATCTCTAAGGTCGATATATTTTCTAATCTAATCTTAGTAATGTTTTTATATGATTAAAATATGAATGTTTATGGATTATCAACAGATTGATATGACTATGCATGAATCAAGGATTTCAAATATGAAATGAAGTCGATATCCTCTCTAATCTATCTCTATTATGTATTATGGCATGATTTATTATGAACAAGACCAAATTATGAAATGTTTATCATGATTAAAGCAAGTTTAATGAATTCTAACATGATTATCGAGATTACTATGTATAAAGTTGGAATTGAGTTATTGCATGCGTTGAAAGGCTATTGATAAATATGGAAATGGAAATAGATGTAGTATTATGATAATGGACATTGTTTTATTGAATGTGGATGAATGGAAATGATGATGAATGAGTATAATGGTATGAGTATTGAATGTGGATGAGTGAAAATGATGATTGATGAGTTTCATGGTATGGTTAAGGTTTATGGATGGATGATTGATAAAAAATGGAGAAAGGGCACTTGTACATGAATAACGAATTTTATGTGTTAATACAAAGGCTTAGAAATGCTAAATGTGGAAATAATGTTATTGAAATGGTGAAATTATGTTATTAAGACATTGATGTTTTGTTGTGAAGACTTGGAAATGTAAATTGCACACGATGGAATTATGGAACTTGTTATATCTTGTCGAATCAACAATGATTATTGCTTTGATAAATTATGCTTACCTATCTTGTATGGTAATCGACATTCGGGTAGGCCAGAGCTTAGAGGAAGACTTTCAGGTCGAGAATTCTCTAACCATGTAGATGTACCCTGACGGAGGATGAAATCTAAGTGATGACCGAGCTCGAACATTGATTACGACACTTAAGCACAAGTTCACATGTGTGTTAGTTGCACGCCTCATGATTACACAAGCATGACATGGACATTGCATGGGTATGGTGTATGAAATGCAAGGGTAAGAATATGGTAAATGAATTATAACTCCAATAACACAAGTGCATGAACTACAAGTCCAATAATACAAGTACATGAATTACAAGTCCAAGAATACAAGTACATGAATTACAAGGAGCGTCGGGAAAACTATGTGTGCTCTCCATGGATAAGATTTCAAGTCTTGGACAATTATCATTGATATTGAATCACTAAGAGAGCAAGGGACTTATGCCTACTGCTGATGCATCTCTATGTATATGATATAAAGACCAAAAATACTATCTCATGGGAAACATGCATGCATGACATTCATAGTTCAACTTCAAGTGTTACACAAGTACACGAGTCAAGATGATGATATGATATGTTCACATGTTTCCGCACTCTGATTATGTACATTTTATATAAAACTATTATTGATTATATAATTATAGCATGAACTGATATTTCAGTGTTCTTGCTATTGTTAGTTAGATTAGGACCTTGACCGATTCTCGTATTATTAGTTTCATTTCAGTTTGGTTTTGTGAGAGTATTGTAATAGACTTGTTTCACTTTAGTTGATGTTGCTTTATACTCTAGTTTGTACATAGAGAGGACCATGATGGTTGGTCCATGTTAACTGCTGTAGTTTCATTGGTCGGATGATATACGGGATGGTTTGTTTTATATTGAGAGAAATTTTATAGTTGCTATTTTAGGAGAAATGTTATCTTATTATTTGCTTTATTGCTATGGAATTCAAGCAGGGATAAGTAATGTAGCGGGCCCAAAGTCCCATTATGACCAAAGTGAGGTTTTGGGGTCGTTACAGAAATAATGGATATGTATTATGATAAGATTGCTAGTTTCATGATTTTAATTGAAGATAAGTATGAAAATTGTTATATGATGATGGGTATTGATTTTAGGGTTTAATGTACATGTGGTTGAATATGGTGGAAGTGAAATACTCCGGGTTGTGATTGAATTGATGATTATAGAGTTAATGATTTTATGTTATGCAATTAAGAACTTTGTTAAAGTAAGGTTTGATTGCAGTACCTTACATGAATGATAAAGTATTATGGTATGATTCACATGATAAATTATAAGTATCTATGCATGTATGATGATTAAAATTCGGATAGGCAAATATTTAGATGATGATTTTAATAACCTAGATTCTTTACCATCATGGTATGGGACATTGTGGTGGAGTTCGATGGTAAGAAATCGAAATCTAAAGGATAACCTAAATTAAAGTTAATCATAACACTCAAGCACATGTTAACTGCATGGTAAGTTGTCAAGACTGCACATGATCATGCATCTGATACGAACTAACATTGACTTTGGTATGAACTAATATGAATCTGATAAAGAATAGACATGAATCTAATAGAATCTGGTATGAACTAACATGCTACTGTTACAAACTGACATGCATTTGCACAAGTATCACAAGTCTGAACAAGTCATGAGTCTGAATATGTCATGGAATAATGATATTATATATTGTTAGCTATGCTTTATATTCACTAAGCGTTTCATTGCTCAATCAAACTTTTAATGTCGGCAGGTTTAAGTTTGAAGCAATTCACGAAACCTTGGGTCGATGAAGAATACTTTGAGGAGCCCGAAGGTGATTACCAGAAAGGAGAAATTAATCTAGATCGCTATCCTTATTATTGATCCGATAGTTGGGTCAGACATATCATCCCGAATTTCAGAACCTGGTAAAGAGAGGTGTTGCAATGTCGATCATGGGTGGTGAAGACAAGTACATGAACTCTTTGCTGCTTTCTGCCAATTGTAAATACTGCATTTTCTCACCTGAGAATTCATCAGAAGCCAAGCCTTTGGTGTTAGATCCCGCCAAAATTGTGGACTGCACAAGCTAGATGAGCAATAGAGCACTAGCAAGATGAGCAATGGATGCGGAGTCGTTTGTCGCCGGTAGAAGGAAGGAACTATATAGAGAGAGAGAGAGAGAGAGAGAAAAAGAAAGAATAGGAAGCTCAACTGATGACTACTTTAAGAAATGATGGAATAAAGGAATTAGTGCTGTTTTTGTCATAGCTTGTTGTGATACTACCGGTTATCGTTACTCATTCTCTCAGTACAATTACTAGGGTTTATAGGAAATGAAGATGATCTCCAAGCTTGTCTTGCCTCTATAAAGAGATGTGGTCAGATGCCCAAGAGCCATCTTTTCACATTAGGATATGGTGATAGTCAGTACAATATGTTTTCTGAAGAAGTGACTGATTTATAATATACAGGCTCTCCTGTTTCATTTCAAACAGATGCATTCTCACGTATAAACTACTTAAGGCTCCTCCTCTTACCAAGAGTTGGTAAGATGTGTTGGGATCAGCCTTCTATTGGTCCTTGTGTGTGAGTGTGTTGTGTTGTGTTTACCATTAACCAAAAAAAAAGGGCCATAAGATAGAGGCTCAAAAGTTGGCATTCAAATACCACTCCGGATGGTTTTCAACATGTTACTTTTCCTTGTAATCCCGGTAGTATGGAATGATAGGATTGGCCTAAAATTCAATCTATTGCAAAACTATATTATTATGAGCTATCTTTTAGGAAGGAAATCCTTGTTGGTTTAGGAATTGATTTTAAGGTGTAAACTTATAATATAAGCTGAGAATATATTAGTGAACAGGATTTTTCGTAGAGAGCGGGTTGCTCTAGTGAGAGCCCTATTAGTTCTCAAGAAGAGCAGAGGACTCTTGGGACGAAAAGTTGCGACTCTCAGGAAGAATAGTGGGTTCACGGCAAATTCTAGTAGCTCTTGTAGCAAGTGGACTCTCGATATTTGAGAATGAAAATCTTTGTACCATATAATCTTTGCATAGTGAAAATTTTTGATTATCTTCGCTCATGGATGTAACCCTTATTGGGGTGAACCACGTATATCTTATATTGTGCTTTTGGATTATTTTCATATTTGTTTGTCATTTTATCTTCGAATCTCAAGATCGTATTTTTCAAGGTAAGGGATGGCTCCAAAACTCTCAAAGGTGTCGAACACCAAGTTGAAGGTGGAGAAATTTGATGGGATAAATAATTTTGGGCTGTGGCAAATCCAAGTGAAGGATTTTCTAATTCAACAAGGTCTACATAGAGCTTTAAAGGGTTGAAGGATATAAGCCTGCAGATGACAATTGGGAGGAATATGACCTCCAAGCATGCGGTATCATTCAGTTGTGTTTAGCAAATGGGATCACATACAACATTATTAATTAGAAGTCGACTACTATGATTTGGTCAAAGCTTGAAAGTCTTTACACGAAGTCTCTTACCAACCGATTGTACCTTAAGAAGCAACTCTCAACATTTCACATTAAGGTATGTTGATGCATGATCATCGTAACAAGTTGAGTGAAATTGTCTTAGAAATATTAAACATAGAAATTAAGTTGGATGGCAAGAACAAAGCACTTGTTCTTTTTTCATCACTTCTAGTTACGTATGAGCATCTAGTCATAACGTTACTCTACAAAAATGATACCATTGAATATGATGAAGTTATAGTAGCGCTTCTCTCCAATGAATATAGGAAGAAGGCTTCGAGTAACGATTCTCAAGCGAAGGGGTTGGATGTTAGGGGAGGGTAGAGAATAGGAAATCTGGAATGCGAAGGTTAATATTGTAATCCAAGAATTGAAAGGATTCAGAATGTTACTTTTTGTCACAGAAAATGGCACTCCATGGTAGACTATCTAAAGCGTAAAGCTAGTATTAAAATAATTGTAACAGTTCTGACTTAGCCAATGCGGCAGAAAATGATTTGGTTGATGCCACAAACATTTTATTAGTAACGTCAGTAAGGATACATCGGATGGTTCCATTCTTGATTCAGGTTGTTCATATCATGTGTCCAAATAGGGATTTTCTTTGCTTCCATAAGGGTGTGAACGATGGACTATTTTTTTTTGGGTTTAGGCAACTACACAAGGATAATAACATGGATATTTTGATGGGTAATAACATGGATAGTAAGACAATAGGAATAGGGACACTCAAGATCAAGTTACATAATAGAATTGTGAGAACTTTGACAGAAGTGAGGCATATTCCAGAATTGAAGAAAAACCTTACTTCTTTGAGTGCTCTAGACTCCAATGGCTGCAAGATTGTGGCAGGAGATGGAGTCCTAAAAGTTGTTCCGGGCTCTGGTTATGATGAAATGTAGTAAGGTGAGAAATCTGTATCTTTTATCTAAAGGTACTGTGACAAGTAGGACAGCGATATCTACATTAGGAGACAGTAATTCAGCCTCTACACACTTATGGCATATGCAATTGGGGCATATGAGTGAGAAAAATTTGACAGAATTGAGCAAGCGAGACATGCTTGTGGGGTGAAGACTGATAAACTAGATTTATGTGAGCATAGTGTATTTGCCAAACAGTGCAAGGTGAAGTTTAATAGAGCTATTTGTCGTACAAAAGGCACTCTTGACTACATTCTCCTGAATGTATGGGTCCCACAAATGTCAAAAGGAGGATCAAAGTATTTTCTTTTCTTTATTGATAACTTCTCATATATAGTAGGGATTTATACTTTGAAGAGTTAAGATGAAGCTTTTGAAACATTCAAGTGAGAGTGAAGGACACTGGTTGAGAACAGACTGACAAGAAAATTAAGCAGTTGAGAACCAATAACAATGGTGAGTACAAGTACGAATCATTCTTGAATTCTGCGAGGATCATTGAATTCTCTATTGGAAAGAACATGATGCATGCTATCCAACGACAGGTTGAGTATAGAGTTTTGGACTTAGGAAGTTAACCCAACATGCTTTCTTATCAATAAATCATTGTCCAAGCTATAATCATTGTCCAAGCTATAGAGTGCAAAACTCCCCATGAAGTATGGTTAAACGAACCTGCTGATTACAATTCTTTTTGAATCTTTAGCTGTTCAGGTTATTTTCATATAAAAAAAGCACGAGTAGTCCAAGAGCCAAGAAGAGTATTTTTCTGCGTTATGCAAATGGAGTGAAGGTTTACGGAATCTGAATTGTGGAAGTTCGTAATTAGTAAAGACATGACCTTTGGCTTTAATGAATCTGTTATCCAAACTTCCAACAAGCATAAGTGTATGCAAAATGAGAACACAGTTAATCTAGTTAATCTTGTGCAGGTAAAGTTTAGCAGAAACATCAATAAAATTGATGATGAATTGTTCTAGGTGAAGGGGCAATAGATCAACAATCACAACAGCAGCAGTCCTTAGCAGGTGGTAGGCCTAAAATGACACATAAGGCACCAGTTCGTTATGGTTTTGAGAATATGGTAGCTAATGCGCTTACCATTGATGAAGATGAGTCATCTACATTCTAAGAAGCTGTAAACAACAGTCATGGTAAAGAGTGCAAAACCACCATGGGTGAGGAGATTGATTCTCTTCATAAGAACCATACTTGAGAACTCCTCGAGTTGCCTATAAGGGAAAGTGAGCTATAAGGTGCAAGAGCATAGATGAGATAAACAAGTTAAAGTCTCAACTCAACACGGATTTGGGTGGGGTGCAACTAAGAAGATTCTCAATATGTAGATTCATAGAAAAAGGAAGAGGAGCAAGTTATATTTCCTGGTCAATGTCAAAAGGTTCTATCTGCAGTTAGATAAAGGATATAATGGTGTGATTTATAAGAGCAACCAAATGCATTTTTAATGCAAAGTACAAAACTTAATTTGTCTACCCAAGTGAAGTTGGGAAGAACCAATGAGATAGGTCTTGCAGAGGATTAAGCTACTACTATGGAACTTAGTTTTAGAGTCTACATAATTTCATTCATAAACATTATGATATATAATATTACCGTAGACCACAAAATCTGCATTTCTGCCGATGAAAACAAGAATTGCTCCAAGAACATCAAGGCCCGCCCCTTACCAAGTCTCAGTCTAGAAGATCACCAAGTTGAAAAAGATTCAGCCAATAGGATTATCCAAACCATAAACCCTATGGGGATATTTTTCTGGACCATCCACCATCGTTCTCTGACATGATAAAAAGGGATAGATTCTTGGCATAGGTGGAACCCATAGAATGAATATCCCTGAGCCTCTACATATAACACCATGTACATAGCAAAAGTTGACTGCAGAGCAGATGTGTTGCCGTCCTGTATTATTACTCCTCTCTAAGGAATCAAGTTATCTTCCATCTGTTACATGTGAAGGTTTAATTTACTGATCCAAATCACATGTACATCACAGATTGTGTACAATGCTTGCAAATCATCCTTACCCCCCCTCTCTTCATACATCACCCTTTTATCCTTTGATTAAATTCAGGACAGCTTATATGTAAAATTCCTCCAGGACCAAAAAATGGAGAACGAAGAAGAAAAAGCTTACCACATTACCGAATGTATTAAGGAAGGCTCTTAAAGCTTAGGTTTTGGTTCTATGGAATATTCTGGAGGGATGATTTTGTACTCTTGGGTGTGCTCTTCCTGTTTCTTGCTCTCATCTTCGTCTAACACATCCTTAGAAAATGCATCAGGGTGTACTTTGATACAGTTCTGCAAAGCTACAAATGGATGCACACAATCCGAGCCCTATAAAATTGCAATTTATGTATTAGTAATTTGGTAAATAAAAGAGAGAGACCAAGATTCGAAATGTCCAAATGTCTACCTCCATCTAACCTACTAGTGCCTGTACAGGTGAAACAGATGGAGGGAGTTGGGACCCAACACTTGATTCATCAGACCTAGAACATTGCATGACAATATGAATTGCAATAATCTGATCTATTACTTATCTGAACTGTTAGCCTAAGAATTTTCTGCCCGTCAATATATTGTGATTGATTGGATGATCAATCATCTCATCAGCTCAAAAATTGACCTAGGAAGATCCCTTAGGAGGGTCCCGACTCATCTGCATGCGCCATATACACAGAACAGATGGGTCTAGCCGAATTACCTAAGCATTTCTCGTATCACAAACATTTCAGCATTTTAGTTAAAACCAAAACCACACACACAAACACATATATATATATGCACACTAGCAACTACCCTGTGCGACGCATGATCAATGGTCCCACAAAGGAGAACTGTCATATCTTTTTTTTATGGCTAATGCTCTATAAGATCATTATAGTCATCTTATCTGTCACTCTCTTGGATGATAATAACAAATAAAGCAGACTATAGCAGATGGATAAAGTAATTCAATAAAGTGTTGGTCAAAGCCTGGTAAAGCCTTTCACCTGTGAGACTCACTATTGACTGACTCTCTTCAAAGGTTGGTACAGGTCCACCCTACATGCACCAATTAGGTGATTGTGGTCAAGAGGAGCTTTGTTGATGTCCTCAAGAAGGAAAAGATGTAATTGGGGGGGGGGGGCAATAAATGTCTTAAAAGGAATCAATGCAAGATTTGGGCTGAGCAAATCTTCAAAGAGAGACATTGTTCTTCTTCAAGAAAGTATAAAGAACAAATAAAAAAAATATAGAGAGAGAGAGAGAGAGAGTCTTGCCCTCAAACTCTAATGAAGCACAAATGGGACACTGGCCCCATGTATTTGCTTCTTACTTTTGTACACTCACGCACTCGAACAATGCACCATTAGAGTCACCTTGTTTAACCATAAATACCTTTTCTTCAGCAGTGCTCTTAATAAAACAGACGAAAGCCTCCGAGAACTGGGTCCCACAAGGGCCATTTCGCAGCTCAGCAACACAAGGGCATTCCAGTGCTTTTTGTGCCTTCGCATCAAGAGACTGAAAAAGGAAAGTTCAGGTCATTGGGTAAAGAAATCAAACAGTACCAATTTATATTTTCGCAGGTAGTAGCCACAAAAAAAAAAGTAAAAATTTTGAATTAAAACATAAAAGTAGGCTAACCTCGTTCTCATTGTCCCCAAATGCTGTAGCTTCTGTAACAGGAAAGCTAATAAGATCATACAAATACTGAGTAGGTCTCTACAGTTCATCCAACAAAAGAGCAGAACAATAAAGCGATAAATCACAGATACAGATACTGAAAATAGTAAATATTAGACTTGAAAAGGCGTAGGGAATTTAGTTAAGATAGGATCATAGGACTCACTCGTATATTATGATGGGTTATATACACAGTTACCAAGAGGATTCGGTAATTATTCGGCTAGGGAAAATTTCGGAATTAAAAGAAAAAATAACTCGCAAAATTTAGGAATAAAAAGAAAAATCAGCTAAATTCAGGGAAAATCAGAAAAATGTCGGTCAGGATATGAACAAATAATGAATAAGATTTTTAATTATAAAGATTTATAAGAAATATCTTTCATATATTAGATATTTACTCAAGAATTTTTCAAAAAGTCATGAATAATTTGTGTTTAATTCGCAAAATTCGCGACTTTTTAAAAAATTCAAAACAAAACTCAAAAAGTAATGAATACTAAGTAAATTAATCATTCTACGAAAATGTCACGACTTATTCGGGACTCTTTAAAAAAATTGGAGAACTTTGTTACCATAGTTCAAAACTCGGCAAGTCACTCGAGTAACTCGATCAAGTTACTCAACTTGACTAAACTCGAAAGAGACTATTCAGCGAGTTACTCAGGTGACTCGGTGTAGTTAAGTCGAGTCGAGTTTTTCGACTTGCTAGATTAGTTCGAGTCAGAATTTGATACATTTATCATTTTATTTATTTTTAACCTAAACTCGAACATCACACTGTTTTTGCAACATATTTTTTGGGGTTACAAAGCCAACCTACTACGAATTTTGTTATATAAACCTCTAGTTCTTAGGTTTGAGGCTACCAAATCAGCTTACTTTGGGTTCTTTTAACTCAGGTTTTTCAAATTATTTGTGGTTCAATCCTGAATAAAATACCAAGAAATTAGTAATTGCCTAATTGGTATATATATATATAGAAAACTCGAAAAAAACTCGAATCGGTCCAATTATTACATATATATTCTGAGTTGGACCGAGTCGAGTTTTCTAAGTTACTCGACCCAGACGAGTTTTCGAGTTTTTGAACCATGTTTGTTACTAACTTACTATGGTTATATAGACATGGCTCACGTGCTCATCAATGAGAAGCATCCAAATGCTAGTCCATTACTTAGATAATCCACTGTTAAAATTGCACCAAGTGAACAAGCCTGAGCATTCGTCTAAGAGCTTAAACTTGGATGGCTAAGAACAAGAAAAAAAAAACAGGTAATTATTTGGGGAAATGTCCACAAAAAAAAGGTGGTTAGGATTATCCAATTGGTTAAAGACCCCCTACTAATGAGTAAGCATGCGTGTACGACACACATCCTAGTGGAGCCAAAATCAACCCAAATGCCCCAATTTTCCTCATTAGACCAATTTAGGTGTAAGCAAATGCTGCCTAAAGTGCCACTAACAACGCATGGACATATATCTCTATCCCCGAAGGTCATTCATCATTACAATAATATGGAATCTGGTTGCTAAAAGGGTATTTGGCATCGCTCCCACAGAATAGAAAATCAGAAACGTCGTTTGGATACGTTTTGGCACGGAACAATTACGACATAAATTTTGCTTCTCGAAAAGAATTTTGGGTACAAAAAAAAAGTCACTTTTAATGAGGAAAATTGCCCCTCAAACCCACTCCCCACCACCTCCACCCTCAATGTCAACGCCTCACCACCACCCCTGCCCCCCACAAATCCCACCCACATCCACTACCTACCCCCATCCTCACTAGTCTACAATGATCTCGGTATTTTCCCATCAAACGTATTCCCTTGTTTCTATTATGGACTCTGACTAAAAGTTTCCAAACGGGTTTCTCATCACAAAATCAATTTTGAGAATCTAGGAATTTGGGAATTGATTTGTATCCAGTGTTACAAATCTCATTCTCAAGTTTTTATCGGCCGAAGTTTTTCTGGTGAGATTTTCAAATCTGGAGTTCTTTCCGAGTATTTCTCGCCTAAATCTCGGCAATGATTAAAAAAATAATTAAAATTTCAAAAAATAGTAGTAAATTTCACAAATTTATGAATTCATTAAACCAACAATATTGGGTATTTCTCGCGATATTTTTAAAATATCGACTAAATCTTGTGATATTTACATTAAAAAAATAGAAAATCGCAATTCTCATAAGATTTTTTTTAAAAATCCCAATTAAAATGGAATTTTAAATTTTAGATGTTTTTCTTAGCATTTCTCGCGAGAAATTAGGTATTTCTCAAGAGATTCATAGCACTGTTTCCGGATCACTAAAAATGATGTCAAATGAACCCTAAATCACTAATGGATGGACGACTAAACAAGCCATAAGTTTATCATGCCTAGGAAAAATAATTAAAGATCAAACATGTATGGCTCTTGATGTACAAAATTCACATTTTTTCTTTTTCTTTTTTTTGGGGGGGAGAGGGGTGGCTGGTGGAGACCGAAAATAAGGTTGAGTCATAAACCACAGTACATGGAATTTGAGAAAACATGGGATTTAACAATATTATAATTTTATTTGTAAGAAATAAATTCATAATAATATATTATAATTAAAGCATCAAAAAAAATCCAGGATCTCAGTCCGATAACTCAATGAGGTCCAGATCAAAGCTGACTTTCTGCATTCAATTAGTCCAGTCAAGTTGTAACCGAGTAGAATTTAGTGTTGATACACGTCAGAATTTACTGCTCCTTGACATGAGCCTAAACTGTCTAGCTACTCCTAGGCATGAGCTAAAATTGTCCTATTTATCCTCAGCACGAGCTTAAACTGTCCCATCGCTCCTCAGCACGAGCTTAAATTGTCCCATCGCTCCTCAGATATGAGCTAAAACTATCTAATCCTCCATCACTCCAATCAAACTTCCCCTAGAACTACATGTTGCTTGATTCCACTGAACGTAAATACGGAGGCAGCTCTTCTCAGGTTCAGCTCCCCTAAGATAGAACACCGATTCTTTTTTTATCCTGCTTATTTATCAAACTATTTTTTGTCAATAACATTTGTTTAGCATATAGATTCAATTTCAAGGTTCTTCTATAATTTTCTTTATTTAATTCAGACTTAGGGAGTAGGTAACCATTTTCGGATAGGAGTTTAGGGTGCCTAAAACCTTCCCCTAACTTAAATTAATCAATTACCCTAATCTATGAATTCCAGACCATGCCTTATCCAACAATTTCGGGACCCTATTTTCCCTTAGAATTAGATAGGTGGCGACTCTCCCATTCAATTTACAATTTATCGTTATTCCTACTCGTTCGATCCTGATCAGGAATGGGGGTTAAAATCTCATGCTTTTAGTCATGAAGATGAAATTTCAAACAGGTAAAGAGAAGCACTCAATTTTATGATGTTAACAATTTCACATGGCCAAAGGAGAAACAAATATTGCACTTTATACGGTTGGAAAAAAATTCAACCAATTAGATCCTTTGATAAGTTACATATTTCCCAATGCAGTTGAGTTTTGTAATTGATGATGTAGACACGTCAACATAGTGACTGGTGTGGGTATTGAGAATTGAGATTGCAGATCGTTAGTAACTGCTAAACAAGCAATGTAGCAGAGATATGCCCGATCACAGATTTAATGATCGTGGATTTTGTACATAAGTTGATGAAAACATATTATAATAATCGTGCCTCTGAAGCACTGACAAATGATGCCCGTTGCCACTCGAAAGCCAAGCACATTCAGTTTAGGTGGCAGTATATGCATAAGGGAACTCAAAAAAGCAATTTCAAAGTTGTTGAAATTTCTTCCAAAGAGAGTCTTGCAAATAGGTTAAGACATTGCTTTTCTGGATATAAAGGCGGTTTTGGATATCCATATCCTTCAAGTCAAAAAGGATTATCTACCAATTCCTACATTGGAAGATGATCCGTGGAAATTTTGGAATCATTACGAGCGGTTGCAGGCTGTCCTCCGGAGGACTGATAATTAGTGGGAATGGTCACTAAAACGCATGGGTTTAGACATGAGCAGGGTACATGTCAGCATAACCTTCACTACAGATGGTGTCATAGAACACATTGTGGTGTGCCCTAGCCACTGTATAGTAAATCCTGGCGAGTTGCATCGGAAAACTAAAGCTAAGGGTATGGTGCCTTTGGGTATGATTTTTTTTCCTGATTTAATCATTTAAAGGTGAATATTTTTTCAATAATCCTGTTTGGATAACCAACAAGTGATTGAATCCATTTTATAAAAACACTACCATTGTAACCAGTACTATCTTAAATATCGCAAACCCGTTTATTTATTTAGCAATTATTTTTCCAATGGTTATATGTCTAATGATTATATTATTAAGGTTTATGGCTAAAATAATCAAAGTCAAACGCACCCTAAGATATTATGTAGAGAAGAAAATTGTTCTAGCGACCACATCCAATGGTCGGTCCATGACCCCTGGATGCCGAAGGCGTCCTTAGGGTGATCTCATAGTTCCTACGAGGTGGAGACGATGGGGTTGGCCCATGGATTTTCCTTCCTTTTGCCACATTTCTCAAAGGAAGATTTCCCGGAGGAATTAATGGCATGACGAGCATTTTCTTTTCTTTTTTCCACCCCTTCAATAAGTGATCATCCCGGTAGGCGCTTATCTTATAGAGTAGAGAGAGAAATGTCTATTTCGTTCATCCGGGGGCTCGGGTTTGTCGCAGGAATCTTTCTGTTTCCCACTCCCTCCTTCCCGGCCATCTTGCTTACAATGAATTCGCTCCCCTGTTGTCAGATTCTATATCCTCTGTTTTCTTTCATTCATATTGTTTGTAGATATATTTGGCAGTGATAGTGATATTGGAGCACAAATGTACATAATTATGCTGAATGTAATAAATATAGCAAGGAGAGAGAAAAATATATATATATATACTACAAATCAAATCAAAACCATAGTAAATAAATCAGACAGAAACTAAGAATGAAATGCAATTATTCAAAACATAATTGCAACACTAATTCTAGTTTTAGAGAGAGAGAGAAATTGAAACTGATGATGATGACTGGACAGTAAAATAATTCAAGAAAATGGAAGGAAAAGAAGAAAAGGGAAACAGAGAGCTCTTGCGATGAAGAAGTAGAGATCCACAAACCTGCAATTAAAGCTTCCATGGAAGTTTGTTTCGAATCATTTCCGCCTGAAGGTGCCTGTCTGCTTTCATCTATATCGGAAATCTGGCTCTGAACTTGACCCATCGAAATGAAAATTTTCCGAAACGAGAATCAGTAGATAGACAGGCGATCACAAATTTAGAGGTTTACAGATTTTGATGGATCGGTTGAAGAGGATTTCGGAAATTTTTGATGTTGAACCTATTAGGGCAGATGGATTTAAATTAGGGTTCTTCGTTTCTCTGAGCGCCAGTCAACTCCGAATCGACTTTCTATGGGTCATGGTAGAGCCTTCGGGTCCAAATATCGGATTCGGTCTGTGGTCGGGTCTTTTTAGCATTTGCAGCATCCATCCCACATCTGTTGGGTACTACTTACTAGTCTTCGCAAGGGTCTTCGCCAGGGTGTATGAGGGCCACCAGTCCTCCGTTAGTCAAGTCCTTTTGGAGCGATTGCGTGGATTTATGCTGATGGCACCTTAGTGATTACTGGGGCACATGGCCAGGCCCCCTTGAAATTTTGGGGGAAAAAATTAGTATACTATTTAAGACCGAGTGAGGGACGGGGATGGGGACAGGGATGGGACTCTAGCACCTCTAAATTTTTGAGAAAAAATATATTATACACAAACGGACACAAACAGGCACGATTGCTCTTGAACTTGGCCCTCAAAAAACAATAGGGGCTTACGCCCTGAACCCCATTGTTAGCCCTCCTACAAGAGAATCCTAGCTCTTCGGGTTAACTTAGGTCTGGTTGTATGTGCACAATTTTTATTTAAGAGGAAATATAAGGTGCCATGAGGGTGAGACTAAAAGGGTCTATTAATGGAGGGTTGATGGCCCCTTATCAACCCTTGTTGGCTGTGTGTTTAGATTGTTATATTATCACTTAACCAAAAAGAGAAATATCAAAACCATAAATTTTGTCAAACTCCATGAACTCAACTCAACCATCTCTTCGCTCCCAAACTATGAGTTTTTCCACCCTATCCGAATGGGCTTGCCACTGGTTTGCTATATACACGGATGTGAAAGACCCCTCCATGCACTCTGGTTTCAATCTTTGGGTGGTGATTTTGTGGTATATCTGGCTGAGTCGGAATGCGGTTATTTTACAAAATGACACCTAAAATATATCTGATATCCTTGGCAAAGCTTATTATTTACTCTCTCACTTGTCCCCTCTCCCACCAGATGGGATTTTTACTCCAGCAGCTCGACATGGAACAGATAGGATGCGACCATAAATTCCAGGTCGAGGGGTTGTCCTTCAAGTGGATGGCGCCATAAATTCCCTGCTGCATTGTGTTGGAGCAGGTTGTACAGGTTGGGATTCAGATCATACTATGGTGGGAGTTGCTTCTTTTTGCGGTGCAGGGTCCAGTCCTCTGGTGGCCGAGCATCTGCTCGGGAGTGTTCATATGGTCTGTATGAAGCTTTTTGAGCTCCGCCTTGATGGTTATAAAAGTCTAGTTTACCAAAAAAAAACCATTTATCAACTAAAAAAATGAAACAAACCACTAATTTTCGTAATATTTGATGTTTTATCATAAATAAAATCATTCTACTATTAAAATACAAGAATTTAAAGAAAAAATAAAAACTATTTTTAATAGACTTTTATAAGATAATACGAACCTTATTATACTAACTTAAATAAAAGGTTTTAGAACGGTATGTGGTGCTTCCAAAGTAATTATAGAGTTTATTATAGCAACTTAAATCCAAGGTCTTTAAACGGTATGTGTCGATTCGAAAGTAATTATAGAGATTATTATCATGTGTCCTTTTTCTAATTGGTCATTTCAATTATCAGTTATTGTAAAGTCATAATTTCTACTGGCTTAATTCCGATGTCAAAATTGTATCAATGTAAGTCTAATGTCGTTGTTCCTCTGATCGATAAAGTTTCGTAAAGATGAAACTCCAAAGACTCAAGTGAAATAGATTCCAGTTGAAGCCTCGCTCACACTTTTAGGATGGTAAGTGACTTAGATACCAAGTGGTTTCCTTAGGTGGAATTGACCTAGAAACTTTATCACATACCCTAGGTGATTAGAAATTGACCCAAGTGTTGAAATAGTCCTTAGATGGCCTAAGTGGTAGATTGGTTGAGGTGGAAGAGGCTCTGTGCTCAAAACAGTCGAAAAATGCACAGGTCATTCGAACAACCAGCTGAGCCATTGGAACGCCATAGAATAGTCAGCTAGCCATTCGAACGGATGGAAATAATACGAATTCCAGTAGCCTCCCTGGTGCTCCGTCTTGTCTCAATCTGTACCAATCTCTGGTCGTTCAAACGCCCCTCATGGTCTTTCAAACGGGGCCTCATATATTTTGTTTCTAAAAGTCATTCGAACTCTGTTTGGCAATTGCTTTTACCTTGACTATTTATTTGGTGATCTCTTAGTTCGTTTTAAGGAAGTTGTGAGAGTGTTTAGAGACTATACTGAAGATCCTAGGATTCTTAAATCTCCACTAGGTGGATACCTTAGTTCTCATCTCTCATTCTCTAGATGATGCAAGATTGAATTTTCATATCTTGGTTGTACATCGGTTGATCTCTAATGTGATTAAGATCCCGCTAGAGCTATTCTAAACCTTCATATCAGCTTGTGAACTCCGTGTGAGTGTTGGTTGGCGTGGGCCAAAGCCGTCGAGGACAGAGATCGATCATTTGAGATCATGGTTGGAAATTGAGAGAAGTGTTGGCCGGTGAGGAACCGGAGCTGCTGTTGCAGGATCGAACGAGGAGTCCATGGACTTCAAGACAAATAATCTATACCGATGAACAGTGTTTGGTATCCAGTTGGATAAGATTCGTGTCTTGTACTTGATAACAATTTTCATAGTGGATTTTGTACCAGACTAGGTCCCGTGGTTTTTTCCCATAAGGGTTTTCCACATAAAAATCTCTTGTGTGGTGGATTGTTTGTCTTCTATATTTCCCGCACTTGATTGCTTTATTTGTCATAAATCTAATTGATTACTCTATAAAATTAAAATTAGTAGACATTGTTAGGAAGACCTATTCACCCTCCTCTAGATCAAAGGAATCATTGAACAGGGATATTTCAGTTATAATGGAGGAGGTGTGGTTGATAAAATAAAAGTGGAATTGAAGACACCTCCCTCGTTCACATGCTTTTACCTTTACGTTCAAATTTCAAGCAATCGATACGCTCTGTTCGGTATGGGAGACACTCTTACATTCTCTTTTTAAAAAAAAACCTATATTCCAGAGATGACCTATCAATTGTTCGGTATGGGAGATACTCCTACATTCTCTTTAGAAAAAACTACATTCCAGAGATGACCCATCAGTTGAACAATCATCATCATTTGATCAACTCGGCGTCTTGGAATTTAACTAGTTGCTGGGAATGGATCTGACTTGGATGAAGAGTAGAATGACGTTATTAGGATTGATTTAAATTCAATAAATGAGGATGGATATCGGTATCTCTTCTCCCCTACGCTCTCACGTACGCACTCCTCTAATTCTTCTCTAAAAAACTTTGAATTTAGGATTTTGTGGTGATCTCAACCAGATTGGAGCATGTCCATTTTATGGGTTATATGACCCCACTATGATCAAACCTGACCCTGTTGTTATTCCTAATGAATAAATTGCAAGGCCTGGATTAGGTGTTGTAGATTTGTCCACGAATTTGATGTTGGACATATATGCCCTCGAAAGCCAATAAGAGACTTTTCTATGTTGACTAGACAAACATCATATTCACACAACCAACTATAAAGGGTATTTATATTAATTACTGTCTCATATGATGATGACATAAAGTTCCATAGGTAACATTGTAGGAAAATCATGCAAAGGTTGCGAGGAGATATGATTTTCCGGTTCCTTGTAAACCTAATATTGTTCGAAGCCTCTAGAGTACTGGTTGGGCGCCGTACTTCATCATGGCTTGCACATGTGTAGTTGTATGAGATAGTGTGATGAATCTCATTCACAGAGAGTGGTGACTCTTGACTAACATGTGAGTATATGTAGCAAGTACATAATACTGAACGGGGTCACTAGTGGATACCCTATGGAATACACTGTCAGATTGTATTAGGGTTATCCATTTGACAAATTGTCCTTAGACCTGAGAGGTTAACATTTTCTCAGACATTTGTCTATATGGCTTTGATGTGCCAATCGGCAATGTCCAATACACAGGACTAACTCCGGGTACGTTGGGTCATGTACACTATGTTTGGAGAAGTGTGTAAACACTCAATAAGGAATCCACAACTCCTTAATTGGAGATAATGATATCAAGGTGATACTTGTTGAACTGAACTGTTAAATCCAGTACTGGTGCTTTTCGGTAAAATGGTCTTTATCGAAGTTGATATTTTTAATATGGAAAAGTATATATAAATATATATTTCAGTTCTTTTCTAATGTTTTCTTCAAAAGTGTTTTGGAGGTTTAGTTCAATGAAAAGTAATCATGAGAAAGAGTTCTATTCATAAGCTAGGGACTAAGACAGTGGAATAGTTCCAATCCCGGAAGCTTACAAGTGATATCGGAATGTGGAAGGATTTATTTGTAAATATATTGTGAGATGGTACTTACAAGCAATTCTCTAATTTCTGGAGGTTAATCACATTGTGTTAATGGACATTAATTGTGATTGGTGGAAGTCCAGGGACTTAGATAACATTCTATGATCCTAATGGAGTTTTAGGAAAGGTGTTTCCTAGTAACAATGCTTCAACCAAAAAGGTGAAGTACTTGGTCCCACAACCGGGAATAGGAGATCCCTTTAGATCCCACACACAAGGACCTTCTTAAAGTATTTAATTTAATTTATAATTAAATTAATTAATTTCTCTAAGTAATCACTATATGGTATAGTGAAGCTCTAAAATGTGGAATCACATTAGATGTGAAAAACCAAATGGGTAGGACCCATTGGGAATTATTATAAAAGAATAATTCAAGTGACCAAGAGGGTTTTGGAAACCCTTTAGGCGTGTAGGGTGGGACCCACCTAGGGTGGGACGCCCACTTCAAGGAGGAATAATAATTGTTATTATTTTAATTAGTTTCTAATTAATTAACACCTTATTGGATAAGGTTAGTTAGTTAGTTAGTTACTAATTAAAGATTCCCTAATTGTTAGGGATTCCATTAGTTAGTTACTAATTCAAGATTCCTTATTGGATAAGGATAAGATTAGTTACTAATGGATAAGGTTGGTTTCTTTTAAGATTAATCCTAATTGGATTAGGAGAATAATCAATAAAGGAAACTATTGAGGAATCCTAATTGGATTAGGATAAGGTTAATGAATTATAATTGGATTACAATTCAAGCAACCAAGAGAGAACATATATAAAGGATTGGATGCCCAGCCCTTTAACATATATAATTCTCCAAAAAAATTTCTTCTCTTCCTCTCCTAAAAACCTCACGCCCTCCCCTCTCTCTCCTTGAGGTGTACGGTCACACCCATCTCTCTCTTCTTTTGTCTTCTTGATTGGATCTTGAGGAAAAGCAAGAATTCATCTTGTTCATCAAGAAAGGTTCTTGATCAATAAAGATTGGATCTTTATTCAAGATTCCTAGAGCTGGAAATTTGGAAGGGCCATTAGCTTCCATTAGAGAAAGCTTTAAAGGAAAAAGAAGGTTCGTGTGAATCGACAGGAGACTTGACACTTGTGAAGTTTTGCGAGTACTATTCTAACGTGGATTTGACTTAACAATTTCAAAGTCGCAAAGGTGAATGTTATTCTAACCTTCATTGAATAAAATCAATTAGAATCTTAGTCAGATCTTGGGATTCGATGTATGCCCCCCAAGAACTGTGTTTCTAAAATTAAAAAGTGGCATACTTTCATTTGACGGCTCAGGACGGTAGCAGTGCCTATTTTCTCGTAAGTGAAGGTGAAACAAGACTAAGAAAACAAGAGGGTGGTGATTGGAGAAGAGGAAGAAGAGACGATGTCCAGTAATGGCATACAAATCGAATCTGAAATTCTACCATATTCCTTACCTCAATGGGCAATTCGTGGCTTCGAATCATGTTCAGGAAGGCCTCATTGGAGGTGCTTCCATGTAGCTCATTTTCTCTTGTTTGGTTGATGTTCGATACAAGAGAAATGTGCATCTTCCCAAAACAGCTTTCTCTACCGTTTTACCCAAAAAATTTCTTCCACTAAACAATTATGTTTTGAAAGAAAAATATATAATTTTACTATTATACTCCTCCCAACCCCTCCCAACGGTACACTTATAAGGGCATTTTTGTCCCTTGAAAAATCATTTTCTCTCTTTTCTTTTTTCTTTTTCTTTTCTTTTCTTTTTCTTTTCTTTTCTTTTCTTTTCTCCCACTTACTATCCCGTGAATCGAACAGAACATTGTGGACTAGGGTTTGGCTACCGAAACATTCATTGTAGCCATCAAGAGAGGTTTTCCTTGAGAGAGATAATTTGTATTGCTTATTTATGTTTTTTGCCATTGAGCATTGTAAATTGATGTGAATCCGTGGGCGTAGGCATCATTAGCCGAACCATGCATATCGTGTGTTGTGCGTTCTTGTTTGCTTTTTTTTAGTTCTTATTCTTTCGGTTTTCATATTGTGTGTTGTTGCGCGATTCCCAACAATGGCTCCCCTTGCACTCACTCAAATGCACTCAAAATTTTCATCTTCTATAAATCAGATATTTTGTTCACTTTCTATTGTAGGTCACATTCATGTGCATGTTGGATTTGGAAGATGTTCTCCATCTCTTCTTTTTTTGTTAATTTTCTGGTTTGAGTTGATATATATGCTTGGCAGAGATTATGAACTTTCTTGAAGTGATACTATTGCTATTTGACTGCTTCTCATGGCGTAAATGACTACGGGGCATTTGGATAGGCTTCCCAAAGATGAAAAGAACTTCCTCAAAAGTTACTTTACAGGAAATAACTCTTGAGGAAGTCTGACAAAGCATTTAGTGGCTGAAATTGTGTTTGGTTGGCACATCTATTTAAGAATCCAAAAGTCAAAATTTACGTTTGGTTTACTCTTGCAAAAAGTAACTTTGAGATTATTTTTTTAAAAAAAAACTATTGAAAACTTAATATATGGTATCAAATTGATATATGATTATTTTTATATATCAACGCTTATAGAATTTGTGATGCGCAAAGATGAAAGAATAGAAAAAATATGTTCTACACCTATGCGTGCACTAGCAGGCAATATAAAAATTCTTGTACGATTTGTGATGCCCATGGATAAAATAGCAGAAAAAATTGTTTTACACGTCTCAAAAATCTGAAATATAAAAATATTGGCGTGTCATTTCATATGAAAAACCCTACAATATCAAGAAATAAATATTCATGCTTAAATGAAAAATGTCCTGATAATATTCAAGTGTTTAGTAAATGTAGCATAATAAATGTCCACAACAAGTGTAATACATCAACATCAATCATAGACTTCATCGTAGGCTTGTGCAAACCTATCTCTATATGCACCCATCTCTTCGTCCTCATGTTGGAGGATAATATCTCCCGTGTTAGCTTTATCTTCTTCATCTAAAATGGAATCTTCTTCATTAACCCAAACATCATCTTCATATTCATAAAAGAGCTCATCATTTATGACCTCCTACTTGATGAAATAATGGATAATCATTGCAGCAACAACTATATTTCGTTGGATGGTCAAGGAGTAAGGTGACATTTGCTTCAAGATCGGAAAGCGGACCTTTAGCACGCCGAAGCAACGTTCAATTACATTCCGAAGTGAGGAATGAATGTAATTGAACTTTTCTTTTGTTGTTCTTCTCGCATTTCCTCGACAAAAGTCTTGAAGATGATATCGAATACTGCTGTAGGGAGTAAGAAACCCAGCCATGTTAGGATAATCGACATTAACAATGTAATACGTAACATTAACAGTAAATTGCTTTAAGAAATATTTCATTTACATAAACTCAAACTACCATAAGTTTGTTTATATTACTAGGAGGTGCATGATGAAAGTTAAGTTATGGTGTTCTTATGATTTCCAACAATATACGCAAGTCATTTGCTGATCCTTCCCAACCAACATTGACATTCGTAAAACGCATGTCAAAAGAACAAGCTGCCAATATATTCTATGTACATGTCCCATTTCTAAAATACAAGAATCCACCGATTTTTTATTTTCTCAATACAAAAAGTAAGAGATGATTACAATCTTGATATTTGCTCTTTAGATGAACTGAGTAAGATCTCTTTAAAGCTCTAATAAAATCTCTCAACAGTTAAAGTTGAATAGCTCAATAACAGAGAATTGAAGATTTGAGGATTTTCACTAAGGATGTGAGAATATCAGCTTCTAGTGAATGATGAGTGTTAACAGATTGATCAATAGTTGTTTTTCATTCATAAGAGATTTTATTTTATAGCTTATAAAGATTTATGACCATTGGTGGAGTAATAAATGAAAACTAGCCGTTACAGAGCATTTATTGCGCCACTCGAGTCATCTAGTCAGCTGGATGATCACAGTGGTCAGATTAACATTTTAGTCTTCATCTGGTCGACTGGATGATGCATTTTCTATCCAAAATCCATTTTCGAAGACCTTAATGATGAAATTTGATTATAAAGTCTTCTATCTTATCTTTCTCAAGATAATTACCATTTTTTTAGGTCCTTAAAAGTGATTTTAAATTAGGTCTTAAGGTACCTATGTTCATTTTAAGTTTGTGAGCTTTTCAACACAAACTTTTGAGGACTTTTTACATAAGTTCTAAGCACTCTCAATGAATAAAAATTAACTTTAAACCTTCTTGAGAGTCTTCAAAACTTAGATCTTAGATTTTCAATAACATTTTCAACTTTGAGATCTTTCAAGATTTTTTCTTCATCTTTTTATGGAGTTTGAAATGAACTTCAATTAATGATTGAAGCTTCTTTTGATTTTGATTGCTTTGTACTTCTACAATTTGACTTGAATGTTTCTTTTAGCAACTTGGATAACAATTCTATATCTTATGAGTTGAATGGTTAGCTAATGCTCTTGTACATTGTTTTTCATAAACACTTTAAAGAAGACATTAGTAATATAAATATCATTTCATTATTCGGGTTATCATCTAAATTAATAAGGGTATCTAAGGTTATAACTTTTAGACACAATCAAGGGAACCTTGAAAAGTTGCACCGGGTTAACATTTCTCTTTTTAAAAAAGTTTGTGACTTTTTAAAGTAGAGCAATAGTTTGCTACACCGGTAAGAGCCAACTATTGCTCCTTGCTCTCAGAAAGCCCCTCAATTGCCCTTGAACTTAGGCTAAAAAGTTGTAACCTGTGTGGTTAAAATTTTTCAAAATTAATTTTTCAAAAAATTAAGGATAAAATTAATTTTTTAATGGTAAGTGAATCTTAATCACACAGTTAAAGAAGACACGTGGCTAAAAAGGAGCTAAGAAGCCGCCTCCACCAAGGAGAAGGTGATTATTTTAATTTGAAGTATATCAATGTATCAGCACTTCACTGGGTAGGAACTAGGAAGTAGGAACCATTTGTTGCCTAAGTTTTACTCAAACTTTCCATTCACGTCTGGCAGGCACCAAGTCATCCATGCAATTCCTTGCCAGCATAACCAACCACCCATCAGACCTTCCTTCTTTCATCCCAATGGAGAGCGGAATCGGGATATTTGAGAATTTCATGAGGCAAAATTCCTTCAAATCCATCTTTGGCGGTGCCAGAAAGTCCGACGAAGATCCGACCGTTACCTCCCCCAGGCTCATTCCTCAGCTCTCCCCCATCGCTAATTCCGTCGTCGCTCGCTGTTCCAAGTAATCCATTCTTCTCTTCTCTTCTCTTTTAACCGTGCAGATTATTCATGGGGATTTAGGGTTTTATATATAATAATGTAGGTATATATATATATATATATATAATGTCGATCCGTATGCAGTTCTCTCTGTTCATGTATGTTGAGAATTCTCTAATGCATTTATATTAGGATTAGGGTCCACATTTGAGATACTTTAACAATTTTGCAATATGGTTTTGGGTACTTTGAACCATAGTTGCAGGAAAGCTATGTACAGGGTGGGAAGCTCGCTTCCTCGGACAGAATCGCTTCTTAGGAAGCTCACTTCCATCACATCCCATCTAGTAGGTAAAGGGAGCGGTATGTGCGAAGTGATGTTGTTGACCACAATTTATAGCCTGGTGTAGACTCTAAGCAAGTATTGTCGGTTTGAAACCTAAGGCACCTACTTTTCTACAAAATCGCGGATAAGATAAAATCAAAGGTATAGCTACCCATAAATAACATAATGAGAAT